>VZRO01002979.1:539-12349 GCA_013397915.1 Daphoenositta chrysoptera
CTGGACCTGCACTGACACTGCTCCTCTTCAGGGCTGTGGGTGATGCTGGACCTGCACTGACACTGCTCCTCTTCAGGGCTGTGGGTGATGCTGGACCTGCACTGACACTGCTGCTCTTCAGGGCTGTCAGGGGATGCTGGACCTGCACTGACACTGCTCCTCTTCAGGGCTGTCAGGGGATGCTGGACCTGCACTGACACTGCTCCTCTTCAGGGCTGTCTGTGGATGCACCGGCTGCAGGAAGCTGGGGGCTCCCAGGGGACTCATGGAGAAAGGAGTTTGGAGCCAAGCGCCATGCAAATAGCTCTCATTAGTGCTAATGACTGCACAGCTCCCGTCCCTGGGTGCTCCATAAACACAGCTATTAATTCCTTCAAACCACATCCCTGGCAAGCCACATCGAGACCTGGGCAGCCGCTGTGTGGATTGGGACTCAGAATCATGGAATACCCTGAGCAGGAAGGGACCCGCAGGGATCATCATGTCCAGATCCTGGCCCTGCACAGACACCCCAACAATCCCATCCTGTGCATCCCTGGGAGCAGTGTCCAAACACTCCTGGAGCTCTGGCAGCCTCGGGGCCGTGCCCATTCCCTGGGGAGCCTGGGCAGGGCCCAGCACCCTCTGGGGAAGAGCCTTTCCCTGATCTCCAGCCTGACCCTGCCCCTGGCCCAGCTCCATGCCTGAGTCTCCGCTCCTCACCCACCCACCCAGCAGCACACAGAGCCTGGGAGGGCCAAACCCCGGGGCTGTTTGGGGGCACAGGGTGTCCCTGGCAGGGCAGGCAGCACACAGGCACCCCAGCACCCCCTCACCCAGCGCAGCAGACGCATGGGAACAGCTCTGTGCCTCTGTGGATATATTTAGCTCAGCAGCCACAATAAAAAGCAGCTTCTGATGTGCTCAGTCCCAGACTCGTTCCTGTCGCCTTCCCATGGTTCCACCCTCCTCCAGAAAATTATCCCTGACTTTAATTACTTTTGGAACAAGATGATGTGCTTCCCCCATCCCCACCCCAGACATGCACAGCAACTGCGGCCCCAGGGAATGGGCAGAGGAACCAACTGCAGCCACAATGCGTTTGGGAATTATTTTTCCTCTCAGGAAAAATGAGAGCAGGTTTTCACCAAAATATTTTTATGTCTCTCCACTCTCCCTCCACTCCCCCCAGGGGATTAAATACCTGCAAAGGGGGGTTTGCAGCAGCATGAGCAGCAGCTCTGGAGGGGTGTGCACACATGAATTTTCCACAGGGCATTTAGGAACCCACTTTGAGCCTGGCCAGGCTGGGCTGTGCCAGTGTCCATACAACAACACCGACATCTGCCCCACTCCCCTTCTCCAAACCTCACTGCCCAGCCAGCTCCAAGCACCCAAGAGCCCCATCTCTCACCCTGGCTCTCCCAGCCAGGGGACCTGTGGGGCTGGAGAGGACCCACGTGCCAGTCCCCAGTGCCATCCTGTCCCATCTCCCCGGCACGAGAGAGACACGGGAGATGCAGGAATCCCCCGGGAAGGTCCTGCTCTTCAGGCAATTGGCCAAGCATCACCCCGGGAGCTGCTGCCAGCTGGTGGACAAATACTACAGACTGTGCTATGGGAGTGGGATGAGTGGAGCAAGAGGGCAAGGACGGGCACCAGCTGCCAAAACCCATGTGGGAAAGCACAGAGACATCACAAAGCATCATGGGGATCTTATGTGGCCACCAGGAGACATCTCAGAGGGTTTCTCCAGGCCAGTGCAGCTGCTCCTCCTGCTCCCCAGTGTGCAACTGCCCCAGCTCTCCTGCACCAGTGTTGCACCCCTGCCCTCTCAGGAAGCCCACCAGGCTGGGCACTGGGCAACACGAGACCCCGGCTGGGTTAGGGAGGTGTGCACATGTAGTTCCAAGTCATGCCCAGGCACCATGACACCTCCTCCAACTCAGAATCATGGAGTTGTTTAGGTTGAAAATATCCTCTAGGATCACCAAGTCCAACCATTCCCCTGGCTCTGCTGGACCCATGTCCCCAAGTGCCACATCCACACATCTTTTGAACACTCTCAGGGATGGTGACTCCACCACTGCCCTGGGCAGCCTGTGCCTGACCACCCCTTCAGGGAAGAAATTTTCCCCAATATCCAACCTGACCCTCCCCTGGCCCAGCCTGAGGCCGTTCCCTCTGCTCCTGTCCCTGTTCCCTGGGAGCAGAGCCCGACCCCCCCGGCTGCCCCCTCCTGTCAGGGAGTTGTGCAGAGCCACAGGGTCCCCCCTGAGCCTCCTTTTCTCCAGGCTGAGCCCCCCCAGCTCCCTCGGTCCCTCCTGGTGCTCTAGACCCTTCTCCAGCCCCTCAGTGTCTTTCTTGTGAGGGTTCCAAGACTGCCCTCAGGATTGGAGGTGCCTCAGCAGTGCCCAGCTCAGAGGGATGGACACTGCCCTGGTCCTAAGGCTGGCACAAGCCAGGTGTTATTGGCCTTCTTGGCCACCTGGGCACACCTGGGCTCATGGTCAGCCACCTCTGACCAGCATCCCCCAGGTCCTTTCCTGGCAGCAGCTTTCCAGCCAGACATGACAATCACCAGCCCAGGCTCTCTCCTTGGCCCTGTTCTCAACCCCTGCTGGGAAGGCTGGGGGAGCTCGCAGGGCTGGCCATCCTCTGCCTGAGTTTCCCACGTTCTCCAACAGAGATGAGCAACTTTGGTGGCCATGAAGTCACCATCTGAGTGTGCTCTGGCACTCCTTGTCCCTGCCACTACCAAAACAGATCCTGGCCACGTGCTGTCTGCTCACAGGTCCAGAAGAACTGGGTGTGGTGCTGTCAGGGTCCAACCTGTGAGTGATGGAGATGCTCCCAGCCAACCTGCTCCACACCTGGTCGTGAGCCACAAGCCCTGAGGACAGCTTGTGCCAACCAATGGGACCCACAGCAGAGCCAAACACATTGGGGTGCCCTGGCCTACAGGACTGGGACACCCACCCAGAGCCTTGCTGTCCTCCTGAGAGCCCATGGCACAGGCTCCTGCGACACTCAGGAGCCTCCCTGCCAAGTGCAGCCAAAATTAACCAGCAGTTCACCAGCGGGGTGCTGCCCTCCACCCTCCAGCGTGGCAGGAGTGACCCAAGCCCCAGCTCTCCCCACCAGTCCGTGCCCAGCCAGCCCCACACTGGCACTGGCAACCACTTCTGCCCAAAGCCAGCGTGGGGAGGACACAGCCTGTCCTGAGGCCAGCAGGGTGCTCATCTCCCTGCCACCAGCCTCAGCACAGGCAGCACCCCAGCAAGGAGAGAGCCAGCACCCCCTCAGCTCCCTGCGAAGGGACAGTGACAAGGAACAGAGAGCCAGCACAGAGCTGCACGCTCCCAGCCAAACGCCCCTGCCAGGAAAACCTTCCCAGGCACCCCGTTCCCCAGGCAGGAGGTGGATGGATGAACACAGAGGAGCAGGCAGGGCTGCAGAAGGTCCCTCCCCAGCCGGCAGCTCCTGCTGGGGCGATGATGGGCACCACAGCAGGAGCCTGGTCCAGCATCAGCATCCACAGCCACCAGCACGAGCTGTGCCCGGCGTGCCGGGAGAGCCGCAGCCACACAGGGACACACACAAAGGGGACCTCGGCTGGAGCGTCTCCACTGCTCCCCTTCCCAGCCCCGCCAGGCTGGCAGGCTCTGAAAGCGCTGTCTCCATGGCTGAGCTGCCAGGGAGACCGAGCATCTGGGAATGGGGGGGGAGCGGGTCCTGCACCCCGAGGGGCAGGAGCTGAGGGGCAGGAGCTTCGGCAGGCACAAAGGGCGAGCTGTTCTGCACTGCTGCCCCATGCCAGGCCTGGGGGAGCGGAGGAGGGGCTGGGAGCCAAGTGCCAGGTGGGCACTGTGAGGCAGCTCCACTGGCAGGGTCAGCCTGGGGTCCCTGATCCCAGCAGGCACAGCCTCCCGGGGAGGGAGCTGCCCATCCCGGCGTCTCAAGCCCTGCAAGAGGCCAGGGGATGGGGTTGGCCACAGTGGGTGCAGCCATTGTCCCCCCACCGCAGGGCTGCACACACCACTGGCACCAGCAGCCTCCTGCCCTCCTAAGGGAGGCTCTCCTTGCACAGCAAGGCACAGTTTGGGTGACAGGGACTGCTGGGTTCGTGTCCTGCTCACCCAGCTGTCTCAGCTTCCTGTTTCCCAGCCTGACACCATGGCAGCCCCAAGGGGCTTGGAGCATCCTTTGGCCCCAGCAGTTTGCCAAAGCCACGGCAGCAGCCTCCCACAGCCCCGCAGCACAGAGCCAGAGCCACGACAGCCCCACCCCACCAAAGTGCCTGCGGGCACATGCCAGGCCACACCGCCCTGCTGGGACACAGCTGCCCTGGCACAGGGGCAGAGGGACCCAGACCCATCACCCAGGATCACCCACGTCACACAGGGGCTGTTCCACCGCCCAGGGAGCCGCAGCACACACACCCTCCAACATTTCCCAGCGCTGTCAGGGGGCTGTAGGGCAGCTGCTCACAGACTGGGGGGTCACAAAGAGCTCCTGTCCCTCCGAGACCTCTCTGCGAGCTGCCTGCAGACCCTACAAAGAGCTGTTCCTCTTCCCTCCCAAGGAGGCTGCCCAGCCAGGAAGGGCTGGTTGCCCAGGGAGCAGAGCCAGAGAGGTGGAGAGTGATGGGAGGAAGAGCTCCATGGGATTTTCCCTCTCTGTGCCAGGCCCCAGACGATCATAGCCACGACCTCTTGTCCACCTCACCTGCAGAGGGGCAAGGCTGCCCACTGCAGAGCTGGTGAGGTGCTGCCCCTCACCCAGCCACGGGCATCAGCCACCGTGGGCTGGCAGAGGCTGGAGCTGGCAGGGGCTGGAGCTGGCAGACCCCACCAGGGCACAGCCCAGCTCCGGGAGCCTGCCTGTCAGGACAGGTGGGCTGCGCACGCCCCGACAGCACCTGGCTCTCTCCCCACTCTGCCTGCACTCCTTCTGCTCCCATCTCCATTCCCACATCACCTCTGTTCACCCCACTCCCCACATCAGCTGCATTCACCCCATTTCCCCTCCCCACAGGACCTTGCGTTCACCCCTCTCCCAGCCCCACATCCCCTCTCCTTGCCCTGCTGCCACCCCCACTCCCCCACGTTCCCAGCTCTGCTCCCCGTGTCACCGGCTCCCTCCAGCTCCCCAGGTCAGAGCTGCAGCAGCACCTGCCCAGCAGCCCAGCCCTGCACACACCCTCACCAGCCTCGCTGTTCTCTCTGCTCCCCACCCACCTCGCTCTCCTCTGCCCCAAGCCTGCCCCCCCTGCTCTGCTGCTGCCCTGGAACCCCACCAAGCAGCCCAGGCCAGCCAGGAGGAGCAGCTCTCACGTCCACTGATGCTCTCCCGGGACATCTCAGGGGTCTTGGACGGCCCAGGCATCACAGACCCACCAGGTGAGCTGGGGTGTGGCACAGGGGGTGCAGCACGGTGGTGCGGGGGGCACTCGGCTTGGCCAAGCAGCTCCCCAGGGCAGGATGAGAACAAAGTGCTCCAGGTTTTCCCACATCTCCAGGCCAACACCACAAGCACGGATGGGGCTGCCTGCCCTCACCAGTGGCTCCTCAGGCCCAGATCCCACGGGGGCATCTTCCCCCTTTGCCTAGGGAAGGATCTCCCAGCCCCATTCCCCCTGAGCATGGGGGCCCGGGGGAGGGCTGGCTGCCGAGGGCTGGCTCTCTGCACACAGGTTATATTGGACACGAACCAAGACAAAGTTCAGCATTTAATTACCGCGGCAGGGAAGTGGCTCAGCAATCAGAGAAAATTGAATCAGGCTCCCCAGAGACTGCCAGGTCTGGTCAGCAAACGGTCCAATTAAGAGATATAGCCAGGCACCTCCCAGCAGGAGCAAGCACAGCACAGAGCCCCCCGTGCCACTGTGCCCCCCCTAACCCTGCTGAGGCCAGGGGTGCCTCAGCCAGCACGACTGGATCAGCACTGGGGCAAGACAGAGCTCCTGGGCAGCCTGGGGACACCCTGCAGAGCCGGGGTGCACCCAGAGGCCCACTGGGCACAGCTCAAAGGGGGGATGCCTCCACACCACATCCATCCCCCGAGGAAGCCACCCCAACACCACCCAGCCTGCTCCCCTGAGGGCAAGCCCCGCTGCCTTGGACCCCAGAGCCCCTCGGGCTCCCCTTAATCCTACCACTCCAGACTTTCCCAGGCTTAGGGAAACCTTTCAATCAGGCCCTGGCAGGCAGCATGTGCTGCTCATTAGCTCTGGCAGGAGCACGCGGCTCGGAGCTGCACCATCTGCTCGGTGCCGAGCCCATCGTGTGCAGGGATGAGGGACGTGCTGCCTGCCCGGGCCAGCGCCGGGGACACCCAGCCCGTGGCAGGGGACAGGGACCTGCAGGGCCCAGGGATGCACGGATCGTGCTCTGCTCGGCCCGGAGAGCAGCACGAGCCAGGCCCATTTGCTTCTCCCTGGACTTCACCTTCACCCCCGTAAGTGGCTGGTGATGCCTCCAGCTCCTCCCAAGGGGAGCACCACGAGGATGTTTGCAAACAAAGACCCAGGACAGTCGCCTGTAAAGGGATGCAGTGTCACAAGACCCCGGGTGGGGTGGGAAACACACGTGTGACAGCACACACGATGAGACACATGCCCCAGCAGGGCCCCCACTCCCCTCCAGCCACGCAGGAACAGCCCCAAAACCACTGGCTCAGCAGCAGTATCAGCAATTACTAGGGAGTTAAAGGAAACCATTGTTCACCAGTAGACCCTGGGCCTGACGAGCCATCAGCCTGATCCTGAGAAGCACAGACATCCCACAGATGTGATGGAGACAAATGGACACGCTCCCCCACCCAACTCTGCACCCCACTACTGAGGCTCCCATTGCCTCCCAAGTCACTGGATCACATCCACAGGACCTCTCCCTTTCCCAGGTGCCCCTGCAAGGTCCCCATGCCCCACTTCCACCCCAGTGGCAGTAAGGTGTGCCCACACTGCAGACCAGGCTTCCCTAGAGCCAGCATGCTGGCAGCCCCCGGCGCACTCCGACTGCCACCGGGGAACAACAACCCCACCTTGGCAGAAGATCCCCCAGCCCCAGAGCCCACCAGGAACACCAGAGCAAACCTGCCCACAGAACATGGGAGCAGGTGGCACAAAGGAGGTGCCTCTGCAGCAACTCCCCAAAATCCAAACAAATGCCAAGCCCTTGGCCAGCAGGATGGGGGATGCTGTGAAGTACCCAGGGGCAAACCCAGCCCCTCACCCGGGCACGGAACAGGGAATGTTTTGACCTGATGTCTTCCTCAGGCAGGTGCAGCCTGAGATGATGGATGAGCAGAGGCCTCAGCACCACGGGCCCAGAGACCCTGGGTTGTGCTTTCCAGGCAATGCTGGGCCAGGGAAGCCAGTGCTTGAAGGCTCAAGGAAGAGGAGGAGCAGCAGTTCAGCTCCCTGCCAGCATCCCAGACCAGAGCAGGGATGGAGACACCTCACTCTGCCAAAGCCTGGCATGGGCAGCGGGCAGGGAGGTGTCCACAGCCCCACACAGTCACACGGGGCAGCTGGACCATGGCTGGGGAGCTTGTCCACTACAGCAAGCCGTGACAGGAAATCTTCCCCACCCACGTCAAAGGAGCTGCAGAGCAGGGAAAGGGATTGCACTGGAATCCCCAAGTCCCGGGGCTCAGCTCTGAGCCCTCACTTGGCGATGGGGGTAATGACTGTATGGCATCCATACGGAGAGGGCAGGGGGGCAGGCTCCGGGCGAGGTGAGGCAGCCCAGGGCAGCACTGCCCCGGCTCCTGCCCTGCCCAGAGAGGGGAAGGCTGGCGGGCAGGTGGCCGGTCACTGTCCCTTCCGCCAAGCCCAAGCAAAACCCATCAGCAGCTGAGCAGGGTGCAGTCACCCCCTGCAGACTCATCTCCGGCAGCAGATCCCAGCAGCAGCTGCCCTCACAATCCACCACATCCCAAATCTGCCGGCTGTTTAACCAGTGGCATGGAGTGTTTTGACAGCCTCCAGCAGGAAATAGCCCTGTGGGACCACCGGGGCCAGCCCCCCACCCCCAGCAGGAACAGCCACTGGCCAGGGCTTCACACTGGGCTCACAGGGGGTATCGCCTTCCCTCTCCTGGGGCCAGGAGCCATGTTCCTGACAGCTTTGTTTGGGGCTTCATCCGCAATTTTCTCCTGCCTCCAATTTCACTGCTGAGGCAGCAGCTGGCTCCGTCCTCTGGCTGATCCTTGGGAGGCCCTGGCCTCCCAGGCTCCTGAATGCCCACGGTCCCCAGTTAATGCCCTGCCGGTGGGTGATGTGTGCAGGCACCGAAACCCTCCTCGAGCAGCTTTGTGGGCGCTGGCATCCGGCGGGACCGCGGGCGCAGCCCTGCTCCCCCTCGCGCCGTGCCCACCCTCCCTCCGACATTTCCGCTGTAAAAGCCGATTGAGCGCCTGACTGGAGCCAGGCACAGAGCCCCCTGCAGCCACACACATGCCCCGGAGCCCGGGGGTCCCTGCCCGGTGGTCCCCAACACCTCCCTCAGGCTGGGCGGCCGCTGTCCCCCTGCTCTCTGAAGAGCCAGCCCCGAGTCACAGCGGGCTGGGAGCCCACAGAGCGAGAGCAAAGAGCAGCAGCTCTCAGGGCGGGTTCAGCCCAGCAGCAGAACAGTCACAGAATGGGGCAGGGGCCGCTGCCAGGGCTGACTTGCCCTCAGTAGGGGCGAAGGGTGGAGAGAAAGGGGCTGGGGTGCCCAGCCCAGCACACTCAGGATACAGCAGCTCCTGAGATCTTTCCTTCCGGGGATCAGGGCTGCCCCCCGACCCTGCAGATGGGAGTCAGAGCACCCCAGGGCTGTGCCCAACACCAGGATGGGCTGCTCCCCTCCCCCCTTCCCCTCCCCCTCCAGCAGACAGTCACATCCCATGCCTTGGGGTAGAATTGATTGCCTTATCTCTCCCTGTGACAGCTGAGCAAAGCCAGCCCAACACCAGCAAAGCTGGCAGGAGACAGTGCCCCCCAGGACCACACAAAGGGGCTCCAAGCTACAGCAGCAGCAGGTGATGGTGGGCAGTGGGTACCAGGGCTGTACCCTCCCACTGCAGCCCTGGGGCACCACGGACACTGGCACCAGCTGGGTTCACGCCACCTTTCCAGCTGGACCCAAACCCATCCCAGAGGAGCTGATGTGGAAGGGCTTCACTTCCTCGGGGACTGACCCCAGCTGGTTCCAGATTCACAGAAAGCATCCCAGCAGGCAGAGAGCTGTGGCCGTGCGGCAGCAGAGATGCCCAGACCCTGGCAGGGCTGGAGCCCAGCTGATCCCACCACCAGGCCTTTGCCAGCTCAGTCACTCGGCCAAAGCACCCCAGGGGTGCACGATGACGAGGGCAGGGGGACCCCAAGGAGGAGCTGGGAGTCACCCCCTGAGGCAGCAGCCAGCAGTGGGCTCTTGGTGCGGACCACAGAGCATCACAGCAGGGGCGTCTGCGAGAGCAGCAGAGCACTGGAGGTTGCAGAGTTTAAATAAACTTGAAATACGACTCAACTTCCTTCCCCAATTTCACAAGCTCCGTTTCCTGCGTCTCCGCAGCAGGCCAGGCATGCTCAGTGCCAGGGGCAGCTCTGGCACAGGGGATGCCACTCTCTCTCTCCGATGAGCCAGCCAGTTTGGAGGTGCCCTCAGGGAGCAGCTCTGCAGCCAGCCAGGCCACTCAGGCCTCCAGCCAAGGAGTTTAATGGCTCCTGGGGTCAATAAATGCCATCAGCCCTTCCTGACACTGCGAAACTACAGGGCTGAGCTCTGCTTCCTGCAACCAGCACAGCGAGTCCCACTCCCCGCTCACTGTGGCTGCAGGAGCTGGCAGCACCTGTCTGCAGTCCTGGAGGGGGCTGTGGGGAGAGAGAGGGGCTGCCGAGCCTCGGGGCACAAACCTCCAATTTCTGTCCCAAGGCTGTGCTCCTAGACAGAGGGCAGGAGTGGGGAGCCGCTGCGCTGGCTGCATTGCAGCCACCCGCCTGAAGGTCACCTCCAAGAAGGAAGCAGCGGTTGCTGTCTGAGGAGGGGTGGCCCCCAGCCCTGCTCAGCACCATTCTGGCAGGACACAGCTTCCTGCTGACAGCGCTGCCCTGGCGCCGGGCACACGGGCACGGCCTGAGCCGGGCCTGGCGCTCCCTGCCCGCCCGGAGCCACCGGTCACACCTGGGGGTAAGGGACAGCAAAGGCAGACCCTGCTGGCAGGGAGGGCGAGGGCCGGGGCAGGATCCAGCCCTGCCCTCGCAGACAGCACAGGGCTGAGCTGCAGGTACAAGGTACAGGAACAAATCAGCCCCTGGGCCAGGAGGAGCTGCCGGGCCTGCATTTCCTTCTGGCGGCAGCAGCGCTGCCACAGGTACCGGCCATTTCCCTCCCAGCTCGTGGGGAGCCTAAATAACATCCCTGCACCACAGTCGGGGGCTCAGCACCCGGGTTCTTTGGAAATGAGGCAGATGAGGGCCTCGAGGGGAAGATGGGAGCCTGGGGGGCTGAGAGTGAAACACCACAGCATCGCTCCTGCCTTCCCCTGCCAGCCCAAGGCAACCAGCAGGAACTGGGCTGCACAGATCCAGCATCTCCGTTCAACTGCCCCTACTCCTGCCACCCAAAGGGCTCTGCGGGACCACAGAGATGGGGATGATGGCTGTGGCACCTCTTGACATCAGCTGGATCATCCCCAGCTGTTTGACCCCGGCAGACAACAGAGTGCTCCACCAACACCACCCAGTGTCCACCAACACTTCCCAGTGTCCTTGGTCCTTCCCCAGGTCCCACCTGACTCCCACCAGCAGCACAGACACAGAGACCCCAAAGAAACAGCACAGCTGGCCCATTCATCTTACTAACAAGGGACAAAAGGGGAGCTTTGATCCGTGTCCTGCTGCATCCCAGAAACATTCAATCTCCTCCGAGCTCTGATGGCTGAGAGAGGTGGGGTCTGGGGCAGGTTTATTTCAAGGGTCTTAGAGAATCGTGCAGCCCGGCTGCTCCACCAGCAGGGTGTCACCAGCACTGACAAAGGAAAACCTCGCTCTGCTCCAAGTCCAGGACAGGAGGGGACCCAGCCCCAGCCCCCCGGGGCTGCTATGGCAGAAAAGGTGGGTGGTCTGCAGGGAGAGCAGCTCAGCCCTTGCACACTCAGCTCAGCATCAGAGCCACCTTCCTGCATGGCGCTGCGACCTGACGCCTTTGTTTTGCAGCCTCCTTGCTCCCAGCCCTGCTCCTTTGTCCTCCCGACTCACCTCCAGCACCACATCCCCCATCTGCCCAGCTCTCAGCAGGTGCACTGAGGGTGATGCTGGCTCTCTCCCTCAAGGAAGAGGTGGAAGAGGGCTGGACCTCTCCCCCCTCCCTGGTTCCTCACCATGACCACTCCAGCCCCACTGCAATGCTGCATGCCCCAGTCACCTCCCGGCTGCGGGCCCCCACCCCAGCCCCAGCCAGCCAGGACCCCACTGCCGGGAGGGACCCGAGGGATCGGGAGAGCCCAGCAGAAACGACTCCACCGCCGCCATCCCGCGGGGCACCCACCCCATCTCCAGGATGATGTTCAAAGGCATCATCTCGAGAGAAACGCAGGATAGAGACGGGAAGAGTCTGGCCAGGAGGAAATCTCCACCCCCAGCGCCGGCATTAACTGGGTTCCCGGGTCAGTGTCCTGGCACAGCCACTCGATCTTGGCACAGCCCTCCCTGCCCCTGTGCAGGCACCCCAGCAGCAGCCGCAGCAGGGGCTGCCGTCACTCCTGCAGCTCCCCCATCCTTCACAGCCAAAGCCCGGCCTCGACCCTCGGCCTCTCGAGAGGAGAATGGCAAAAAAATCCCCTCC
>VZRO01002979.1:13948-47833 GCA_013397915.1 Daphoenositta chrysoptera
CACTCACACACACTCACACACTCACACGCACTCACACTCACTCACACTCACTCACTCACACTCACACACGCACTCACACTCCTCATTCCGTGCTGCCCTCTGCCGGCTCCGCGGCCCCTCCGCCGCCTGCGCTGCTCCGGGCTGTTCTGGCATTTACCGGGGCTGTGCCGGCGCCTCTCCGGGCTGTACCGAGGGCTGTTCCGGGCTGTACCGAGGGCTGTTCCGGGCTGTCCAGAATGGCGTGTTTTCCCGTGGTTGGCATCATTCGCACAGCTCCTTGCCTCCCCTGGATCCCGTCCCCTCTGTGGCGTTGCGGGGTGACACCGTGGGGCAGCAGGACACAAAGCAGGGCAGGGCTGAGCTCAGTGCTCCTGACAGCCGCTGGGCCTGGGGCTGGTAACTCTTCGGGCTGTCCAAGGCTGTGGCGAGGGTCTGTCCTAAGAGGACAGGGCATGAGGCTGATGGCACGGCTGGACGGTGTCCGGGTGCCAGTACAGCTGGCCAGCTGGCCACCCGCACAGCAGAGGGCAGTGCCCACAGAGCCGTGCCCACAGGGCCTTTGGCTCCATCCCAGGAGCAGGTCTTGGGAGGCTGGTGAGGGAGACACATCCACAGGCCACCAGAGAGCAGGACTGGAGACAGGCCAGCAGTGGGGAGCTGAAGGAGTCCCTGTTATGGCTTTCCTGAGTTGCATTCACTTTGCCGGGGCTGATGGCAGCCTGACAGACAGGCCCTGGCCCAGCAGGAGAAAGCATCTTCCAGCAGGTGTGGGACCTACAGGGGACTCGGAGCTCTGCAGGTTGGTGTCAGTGTCAGGGCAAATAGCAATGGAGCGTGAGGGCAAACTGAGGCACACAGAGGTTGCTCTTGTGGAGTCCAGGCTGTATCCTGGGAGAGGGATAGCCTGGACACGCCAGCACTGGAGGCTAACAGCTGGTGGCCAACAGCCAGCGAGGCAGTTCTGTGCCTGGCACAGAGTCCAGCACCTGCCCTCTGCTCTGGGGTCTGGGCCCCTTCAGCCCTTGTGCTCCTCCCAAGGTGCCAGGACCGTGGGCCGTGTGTGCACAGGACCCTGCATCCTGGGAGAGCTGGGGGAGCTGGGATGGGTAAGTCCCAGGGCACCGTGTGCTGGTACAAAATCATGGGGATGAGCAGGACATGGGCTGTCTGTCTTCCTGCAAGGATGTGAGGAGCTGGTATTCCTCTTTCTTTGTTCCACGTTCGCAAGGACACCTGGTCCACGGTGCAGTTGCCACCCCGAGCTGCTGGTTTTCCTGAGGCTGCACTCTTCCCCACTGAAGCTCCAGGCAGGGAGGGTGTGACTGCCACGATGTCGCTCTCTTCCTGCTCCCACCCACATGCCAGCTGTACCCCAAATCACATCTGTCCTCCTGTCCAGCTAGAAGCAACTTGAGACACACCACACACACACCTCAGAGGGAGCAAATCATCCCCCGTGCAGCCCCAGACTCCAGGAGAGGGTGCAGAGGCCCCACCACAGTGGTACTGTCCCCACCACAGTGTCACCCTTCATGTTTAGAGTCCTTGGTGAGCTGTCTTGGCGAGTGACACACGCAGTCCTGCAGCTCCTCAAACCCACCAGGAGACCACGACCACTCACCCCGTGAGTGTCCTTGACATCCCCTGGCAGAGCAGCTGCCAGAGCCGAAGTGCCAGCCCCCGGGCACCCCCAGCAGTGTGTGTGAGGGTGCAGGTGTGAAGGGCTGCAGGTCCTGCCCCAGGGCAAAGAAGCAAGAGGAAGGGATGCAGCAGTTTTGCCCATCTCTGCTGGCTGCATGCCGTGGGGGAAGCTGCACTGCCACAGCCAGGCACCAGGCTGGCTCTGGTGCTCAGGCTGCAGCTGGAACTCAGACTGAGTTAATAAAAGCCGTGCCTGGGAGCAGGCTGGCTCATTGATCTGCTCCTCCCCTGGGACCCATCCACTCTCTGCATTTTAATATATATTAGCTTCTCAAGAGCCCCCCAGTTCCCAGTTAGGCTGGGCTGGGGCCCTCAGGGGCCAGATCCCACCGAAGGGCTGGGCTGGGAGGTGGGGCTGCCCCAGTGCTCAGCTCCCGGATCCCGTGGGGGCACTGTGGTCTCTAACACAACCCCTGGGCAGCCCTGGCAGGGATGCCCTCGGCTGCTGCTCGGCACCAGCGCAGGCAGTGCTGGGAGCGCTGCAGGAACAGCTCCACTCTCTCCTGGCCCGTGCCCCACTGAGCTGAAGGGATGGATGTCATGGGCTGAACGAGACCTTCCCGGAGACCGGGATGGACGCCTGACCCCAAGAGCGCAGTGTGGAGATGGTGGAAGGGGCAGAAATGGCATCACAGTGTCCAACTCTCCTCTTGGCCAGCCCCAGGGCTGAACATGCTTTCACAGCTCTGCCCCATCCCCAGGTTCATACACAGCTGGGACAGGGAGCCAAGGAGCCCCCAGGCCCCATTTTGCTGCCCAGCCCCCGGCACATCTCTTAATGGGCCAGACTTGGCTGCAGGCAGGGGGCTGCAGGCTCCAGCAGAGACGTGAGGATGCAGGGTCCAGTGCTGGGATATCAGGAGACCCCCAGAGCTCAAAGTGACTGGACTGGAGGCTGCCACACGAATCACTGCCAGCTCTGTTACACGTGGTCTCGCATTCACAACCCCCTCCACTGGCTGTGCAGGCAGGGCGGCAGAGGAAGGAGGGGAGGGGGATCCAGAGTCACACAGCAGGAACTCTTTAATGACCTGTCCAGCTCTTGCAAGACCCCACTGGAACAGCATTGTCCTGTTCTGCACCAGCATCCCAGAGACCTGTCCCAAAAATAATGCCCCAGCTGGCCAGAGTACCTCAGGAGCACAGGCAGGGAGCAGTGTGGCTCTGCTCCAGCACCCCTGCCAGGGACCCTGGGCTGCTGCAGCGGGCAGCTCACAGGCGAGTGGCACTGGCAGTCTGTTGGGAGGGGGCTGCACCGAGCCCTGGGGAGCTGCTTGGTGGCACGGCTGAGGTGTCCAGTGGGGCAGAGCCAGCTTTTGTGCCCTGCAGTGTTTCTCTTCCCTTCAACAGCTCCACGGCTGCTTTCTCCACTTCATCCATGTCCAGCTGGCTGCTGGCTGCCATCTCGTCCCTGGTCACTGCTACGAATGAGGGGTCCCGGGCCAGAGCCCCGAGGCCTCCGGAGAGCAGAGCCTGTGCAGACGAGGAGAGCAGAGCCTGGGTGCCCAGCCTGGGGAGCTGCCCTGGCTGCAGGCACCCACCCTCTTCTGCTCCCTTCTGCCCTCTGTGCTGCTCCCCCTTGCAGCTAAGCTCTGCCCCCCATCTCCCATCGTGGCATAAGCATGGTACCCCTGGAATTTCCTGTCCCGTCCCTGCTGTTCCCTCTGCCAGGCTGTGCCCTGGCCTTACCTCCTGAATGAGGAAGGTGATGGCTGGGGTGGAGGATGTTCTTGGCTCGCCAGGTTCTCCCTGCTGGAACCTTGAGCTGGATGCTGTTCCTGTCACTGTGCAATCCTCTGTGGGCAGCTGGGTGAGAGTAGCACAGAGCTGCAACCTGGGCTGGGACACTGCCCAGGGAAGACCTCTCCCGTGTTAGTGTGCAGGCTGCAGGTTCTGCCCCCTGTCCCTGTCCAGGGCCTGGACAGACAATGCCATCCTGCTGGAGCTCCTGGGTCCAGGGCACCCCCAGAATGGGACCAGCAGGGCCATGGGAACAGAGAGCTGGGAACCAGCCTGGCTCCCTGCCCTGGTACATGCCAGGCATGAGGCACTGTGGCCAGCAAAGGGCAGTAAAGGGAGCATGGGGCAAATCTGATGCACCCGTCTGCCTGCCCTGGCTCTGGAGGCAGATGGGGAGCCAGAGGAATGTGCTTGCAGCTGTCCCAGCTTCCAGGGGCTCCCCAGGACTGCCACAGCAGCGAGGCAGGAGCCCAGCTCCAGCTCCAGGCTGATCCAAGAGAAAAGCTTAGCAAGGCTGGAGTCACACAGTGAGCCCTGGAGAGTGGCTCTGTCCCAGCCCAGCTGTGACAGCCTTTCCCAGGATGGGAGGGAGGTTCACCGTGTCCCCCACATTACACATCCCCTCTGGACATGCACTGACCCTTTTACCTGCTGGGGGAGGAGTGGCCCTGGTGATGAGGGACCCCCAGAGGTGGCCCCTCGCCTCCTGCTCAGCCTCTCCATGGGTATGGGGCGGCTGTGCTCTGTGGGAGGGAAGGGAAGGGACATGAGATGGGCACAGGAGCAAGGACACCACTGCCAAGCAGAGATGGGAGTGGGCTCGCTAGACTGGGGGAAACAAAGGATTTAGGAGTTCAGCAGCACCCAAAGTCCCTGTCTGAGGGGGTCTTATGGCCCTGCTGCCCTAGGATGGCCAGTGCTCCCCCAACCTGAGGCACTGTCTCCATGTTTCATCACCCCAAAGGGTAGAAGGAGGGAGAAGGGTCTCCTGGAGCTCTCCAGAGAGGTCCTGCTGTGCTCAGTGCTCTCAGCAAACCTCCAACTTATTGGGGCCTGCATCTCCTCCTTCCACCCACCAACATCAGACCCTTCCCTTGCCCTGGCCCCCAGGCTGGTCCCAGTCCCACAGAAGAACAAGGAAGCCGAGACTCACCCCGCGCTGGGCGCCTGCGTGCTGCTGGCACCATCTTCCTCAGCAGCTCATCCTCATAGTGCACCCTGGCAAGGGCAGGCAGCTGGGTCAGCCTGAGCAGGACCCACACTCGGAGCCCAGCTCCCCCGGGGTGCAGCCCTCCCCACCTTCGCCACCCCGGGGGGACACACGTGTGGGGACAACTGGAATGGATGAGCAGGGTGGAGACCCCAAGAACAGGACTAAGCACATTGGTGATCTTTGTCCCTTGTGCCGTGCCCAGGCACGTGCTGGTGCCCCAGCCTGGGCCTTGGCCCTCGGAGGTTGGCAGGTAAGGGGGAGGGATGGCTCCTGCAGTCCCTGGAGCCCTGCTGCCCACCTCCATCCTCACGGCCCTGAGATGACAGAGAGAAGGGCTGGGAGCCCCAGGGTGCAGCCAGCTGCCAGGACAGCCCCAGGGCAGTGTGGCACGGCCAGCACTGCCCCTCCTTGCCCACGCACTGAGGCTGACCACCCTTACCCCTCCAGCCAGCTGCTGCTGTTGGCGTTGTTGATGTTGGTGTTGCCTTCCTGGGGGAAGTCATCAAGGAACACGGGAGAGTCGAGGTCCTCACTGCCCACCTCAGTGAACTGCAGGGGCCTCTGGCTGGCCACCTGGGGCTGCAGCGGGCTGCTGGGCTCCATGAAGCTGTCGACCTGGCCAAACAAGCCACCTGTCCTCTGCAACCAACAGGGAGGGCATCAGGGGAAGCCTGGAGCTCCAGGGGCCATTCCCATGCCGAAACAGCAATTGCTTTGCTCAGGCCTTGCAGACCCAAAAGCCTCACTGCCCAGGTGGGGAAACTGAGGCACTGAGGGTTGATGGCCATGCAGCAGCACTGAGCCAGCCCGTGACAAATCCTGTCACCTCTGTGGGACAGCCTGAGGTGGTGGCACCTCTGGACACAGAAAGAGGTGCAACTCTGCAACCCCACAGCTTCCCAGGCTGGCTCTGAGACTCCCAGGGAAGCGGGAAGAGAATCAGTTGCTGTGACACCAGAGCTGTCCTGCTTTGGCCTGGCAGAAGGTGTGAGTGGGAATCTCCAAACCAGCAGGTAAACATCCAGCACAGCCCTGCCGGGCACATGGGCTGGGGCCTTTCACAGAGGGGAAACTGAGGCAGGGAGCAGCTTGCCCAAGATGACACAACCAGGGTGTCCTGATGCTCACAGAAAGGAAAGAGGTGCTGATCATCCTTGTGGTCCCCACCCTGCAGGCTGCCCCCCAGTGCGAGTAGCCAAGCTGACCCACCACCTCCACTCTGAAATCAGGGCTGGGTGGGACCAAACCCTGAGGGCTGAACTCACCCTGTATATCCCTTCCTCCAGGGCAGCCTCCACCATGGCTCTTTCCAGCTCCTCCTCGGCAGTCAAGTCCCCAGAAATGGCCCGATGGATTTCAGGAGCAGCTTCTTCTTCAATGCTCCTCAGCCCAGCCTGGAGGGGACAGGAAGGCAGGGCTGATGTGGCCGTGCCCCACCACCCCTCTCACCTGGGTCTTTGGAGAGGGAAACACGACGAGGCTCCCCTTGCCAGGTGTCCTAACAAGGACAGGCCAGGGCTCACACCCTGCAGCTGGCTCTGTGCTTGGTGACACAGCTTCTGGGCTCAGGCTGTCCCACAGCTTCTGGGCTCAGGCTGCCCCACAGCTGCCCCACAGCTTCTGAGCTCAGGGTGCCCCACAGCTGCCCCACAGCTTCTGGGCTCAGGCTGTCCCACAGCTTCTGGGCTCAGGCTGCCCCACAGCTGCCCCACAACTTCTGGGCTGTCCCCAAAAGGGATTGCCAGGGGTAGGGCTGGTGACAGCTGAGGGCAGGCTGGGCCTCTGTCCCTGATCTGGGACCTGGCTCTTTGCTTTGCACCTTTGGGGCTGGTGTTTTGTTTCTACAGGTGACTTCCTCCCTCTAAAGTCAGGAGAGGCTAGGGACACCCCAACCTTCTGGCCAGGCACAGAAACCCTCTGCCAGCACCCCTCAGGCCTGCTGTGCAGCCATCTCTGACTGCAGTGCTCCCACTCAAAGCCAGCCACGTTGAGCTGCCCTCCACCTGATGCTCTGTGAGGCTGAGAGAGCACAGAGAGCACCAGGCACATGGGGCCATCCAGACACTGCTGAGGGGACAAGAGGGAGGAAGCCCTGGGACTGGAGCACAGCGGGTGGGTAAGGGCTGGGCTGGGCAGCACTTGGCACAGACGATGGTCTGTGGAGGGAATTTCCAGGTCTTAAAATTCCTTGGTGAGGCACCAGACCCTGCCAAGCTCTCTCTACGACTGGAGTCAGTGGAGCAGAGAGTCAAACCCCTGCTCTGCTTTCTGAGTCGCCTGCACCCTGGACACTGAGGTCACACTCAGAGCTGGGGTCTCATGGCCAGTTCAGTGCTGGTTTTTACTTGGGGTCACCTCACTGCCAGAGGCCTGGGGCACGGGGGTCTCTGCAGCTCTCTGAGCCACCCTGCACTTCCCCACGCTGGGGGAAGGCTCTTCCCTGCCCTGCAGAACTCCCTGGCTGCCTCCAGGAGGAACCACCCCTCGGGCACCACCCACGCACCAACCTGGATCTCCACAGGGTTTTTCTTGGGCCGGTACCCATAATATTCCTCCTGACGCTTCATGAACTTCCTGAAATGTTCTTGGATCAGGAAAGTAGCGTAGAATTTGCCCACTGTCACCTCATCATCTGGAGGGAGGAAACCAACATGATGATTCTGCCTGTCACAAGAGCCCAAGGAGCTGGAGCAGTGAGACCCTGCCCAGGAGTGGCTCTGTCCCTCTGGGAGGTGCCACCTGGTGACCTACCTCCAATAGGTGGGATGACCTGATCCAAAAGCTTCATACTCGTTCTCTTCCAGATTTTTTTGATAATAGCTCTGAGCTCCTCATTGGCCTGTTCAAAATTACCTGTGAGGAAAGCCAGCAGGACAGAGCAGTTCATTCTCAGGGATGTGAACAGGAGTGAAGACAAAGCATGTGAACACCTGGCCAATCTCCTCGAGGGTGTGACAGCTCCTCTCTGTCTCCCCACCCAACAAAAATGCGTTTATTAACAGCGAGACTTTAATTTTAGCCAAAATACTTCACAGATTTTGACCTCCCTTTTGATGCTCCCACAGAGTTCACCATTCCTGAAATCCCAGTCTATCCCGAAGATCTCCTGTGCTTCTCCCAGGCTGCCATGTTCCATCCCAGCCAGAGGGATGCACCATGCCACACTGCTGGAAGACGCTGATCCAGCTGCCCGGAGCTGGGGCTCCTGCCACAGCTGGCTGCCCAGCCCAGCCCAGAGCTGCTGGTGGCACAGGCACAGCCCCCAGGCACAGGAACAAGCTGGTGGGACACCTTCCCACAGCAAGGCTCAGCAAACTGTGCTGCTGGCAAGGAAGGGGTGAAAGCAACCCCTCCCCAGCACAGCTCAATGCAGAGGATGGGAGCACTCCCAAGCTGTTCAGGGTGGCTCTGGTGGCACTGGTTCACTCCTCAGGGCTGCAAGATGTGGGCCTTCAGCTAAAAACATCCTCCAAGCTCAGCCTGAGCATTGCCATGCACTCACCCAGGGCTCTGGTCCCAAGAGATGGTCAATAAATACAGAGCTGAGGGTTTGTCCAGAGGGTCTGATCCCACAGCCAAGTGCCCTGAGATCCCCAGCCAGTGGTGTGGAACCCAAGGAAGGTCCCCTGCCAGGCTGTAGAGGCAGCCAAGATCACTGCTTACCTTCTGTCTTGATCTTGAGGGCCGTCCTCACCAGCGCAAAGAGGGTGGCGTTGAAGGTGACGGTGCCATCACTGTTGAGGGGCATGTTCATGCACACCAGACGCTGCAAAAACCAGCCCCGTGAGCCCAGGCAGCAGAGCAGGCTGGCAGCCCCCAGCCTCAGGGTCTGTCCTGGCCAGGGGCTCTGCTCAGGGCATGGAGCCCTGCCCTGCCCTGCCCTGCACCACCCCTGCTACCAGAGACAGGGACATCCCTCGTCCCAGCCAGCTGAAGCAGGGCAAGGGATGGGTAGAGCCAGGGGAAATAACCCACCCACAGGGACATGGGTGCCACGGGAGAAAATCATGGAATCACAGGGACGTTTAGGTCAGAAAAGAGCTGTAAGATCATCGGGTCTAACTGTTCCCCCAGCACTGCCAAGGCCACCAGAAAAACCATGTACACGAGTGCCACATCCACATGGTTTTTAAACCTCTCCAGGGTGGTGACCCACAAATGCCCTGGACAGCCCATCCCAGGGCCTAACCAATCTTTCAGTCAAAAAATTTTCCCTGATATCCACTCGAGATAACTTGAGACTGTTTCCTCTTGTACTGTCACTTGTTACTTGAGAGAAGAGACCGACTCCCACCTGGCTTCAGCCTCCTGTCAGGGAGTTGCAAAGAGCAAGAAGGTCCCCTCTGAGCCCCCTCTTCTCCAGGCTGAATCCCCCCAGCTGCTTTCAGAGAGACAGGAGTCATTTTGCATTGCGCTCCCCGCTCCAAAACACGTTCCAGGCTGCTGTGAGGAACCTGGGGATCAAATCTCCCGATGCGTTTGCCCAAAACCCAGGAGGGAGGACAGCAGTGCCTGAGCTCCTGCCTGTGCATGTTACACACGAGCCCCACACGGGCCCTGGATTCATTCAGAAGAGGCTAAGCCAGGAAAAGTGTATTTCTGCCCAGAAAGTTGGGGTTTCCTGCTCCATAAGTGACCAGGCAGTCCCCTGAACAGAGTGCTCCGGGCAGAGCCAGCCCTGCAGTGCCACGCCTTGGAGGCAGGAGGTGAGCTCAGGTAAGTCCTGATCTTCAGGAGCCCGAACCACATCAGCAGCACCTCTCCTTGCCCCAGAACACACCCCTTCATTAAAAGCAGAGGTCAGAGCAGAGTGTAAGCCATGGCACTGGGCAGCTGGCTGGACTGTCACTCTCAGCCTCCCGGGAGGACACAGTGACAGCTTGGGGAAGGTGTTCCTGTGCTCACACACCTCGTCACCCCCTTGGCTCTTACCTTACAAGCTACACGGTGTGGGCAGAACTTCCCGAAGCCCAGGGGAGGTTGGATACGCCTCAGCAGAGTCACCACATCCAGGTGTTTGATTCTGCCCCTGCAGAGGGAACACACCAGTGAGGCAGTGAGGCAGCAGACCTGCTTGATGGTGGCTTGGGGAGGTGCTCTGGGGGCTCATCCCTGGGATCTGCCCCAAAATTCTGCGCTGGGCAAATCCCTGCCATTCCCTATGCTCCCCCTGGGGAAAGCAGCTGCTCCCTGTGGCACTGGGGAGCAGGGAGAGGTGTGCAGTGGCAGTGGCTGTGTCGGAAGCCTCATCACAGCTGGATGAACAGGAAACCGAAAGTCTTATATTCCCAAATATCCTGATGGCTTTTATCAGACGTGGATCAACTCTGGCAAGCCCACATCCACCTCTGAGATGCTGGAACCTTACTCCCAGGCAGTGCCACAGCCTACCCTGCCATGCAGGTCTCCCACTCCATGGCACACCCTCTCCATGCCCACCCACCCACACTCACTTGGCCTCGGGGTCGTACTCAGCCCAGATCCGTTTGAACTCGTCCAGGTGATGGGGCCCGAGGATGGACCAGTCCCGTGTCAGGTAGTCAAAGTTGTCCATGATGACAGCCACGAAGAGGTTAATGATCTGTGGGCAGAGGAACGGACAGGAAGGACCCAGTTAGGGGAGAGAGACCCAGGCAGCAGCACGAAAACATGGGAGGATGTGTTCTGGAGCAGAAGGGCTTGGGATCTCCTGGAATCAGAGGATGCTGAGGGAGGGTCTTCCCATGCAGAGAGGCACCTCTGCTCAGCAGGGCATGTGAAAGCACAGGCACATCAGCATCTTGGCCTTCTCCACCCCAGCCAAGGCCAACACAAACACATCTGGAAGGCAGCACACAGAGGCTGTGGGAAGAAACTAAAAGGGGATCCTGGGTGGCCCGGGAGTGCAGTGCCAGCTTCCAGCACGGCTGGGTGGGCGGGCTGGGGGATGCTGTCCCCGGGAGGAGGTGCTGTGGGCTCACCCCGTGGGACACACGGCTGACACCACCGTGTTACTGTCAACAGAGGGGCCCCGTGGGAGCCAGCATACCAGGAAGGCACAGAGCATGTAGAAGCTGATGAAGTAGAAGTAGGCAAAGCCGGTGCCACAGGTGTACTCCTCGCCCTCGGCGTAGTCGGACTCGGGGTCGCAGCGCCGGCCGTAGCTGCAGTCCAGCAGGATCTCCTGCCAGGCCTCCCCGGTTGCACACCTGGGAACAGGGGACAGCTGCTGGTCCCTGCCTGTCCTGGGCAGGAGCTGGGCATGCACGGAGGGCTGAGGCCAGTGCAGCACACAGGGGAATGGGAAGCTGCTGGGAAAGGAGCAGTCAGGATTCTGGGCTTGCTGCTGTAGGGCCACTGAAAGCTTCAAAAAGTGTCTGGAGTTAAGGAAAGCCTTGGGCTGAGCTCCTGCTTCCCATGAGCTTCCTCACAATTCACAAATTAAAATCCAGTTTGGGAAGGAAATATTCAGAATAGCAACCCCAAAATGCCCCTCTCTCTGGCAGCCCAGCCATACCAGGTGAACCCACAGCCTTTCCTGAAACGCTCCCACTGCTGCAGGAGACCTTTCTGTGGCACAAAAAAAGAAACCAGCTGGTCCTGGACCTGCAATGCTGGTCCTGCCTCACTCCAAGCTGGGCATTCCCACAGGCTCAGAGCCCGGCTCCCTCCTGGAGCTGCTCACACAACAGGACAAGACTGACCTGAAGAGCAGCAGCACAGCTTGTGGGAAGGTCTGGAAGTTGTTGTTTCGGTTGATCTGGGTCCCGTCCACCATGGCGATCTTCCCAAACATCTGTAAGTCACAGTGGGGGATCTCCAGGGTGCCATCCTTTCTAAGGCACCGACCACCCTCCAGAGCACCTCTGGTGCCTGAGCTCCCCTTCCTCTTGTTTGTTTGGCTTTGGGCATCCCCAAAAGAGATTGAGATTGGGGTGTGGGTACTCTGGGGCTTAGAAACTACTTGGACACTCCTGGCAGGGCTGAAAACACCCCTGACTACAACTGCACTTCACCTGGGCCAAGGAGACAAGGTGTCCTGAGCCAGCACAAGCACTGGTGCCTGTGTGTCTGGGTTGTGCCATTGGCTCCCCGGGTGCTCTTTGCCCTGTGCCTCAGCTGCCCTGGCTAAAGCCCAGGGGTGGGCGGCTGCTGGGGTGGCAAACACCTTTGCAGAGTGGGGTGAACAGGTCCCATCATGTGCAAAGTCCCAGAGAGGGCCTGGCAGAGGAACCAGTCCCTCCCTGTCCCACCTCCCCAGGTGCCATCAGGCTCAGGGCATCTGATGAAGAGCAATTCCCACCCCCCTGCCCCTGTGCCCCTCACCTGCATCCCAATCACAGCATAGATGAAGAAAAGCATCACGATCAGCAGGGCCACGTACGGCAGAGCCTACGACAAAAGAACCATGGCTTGTGTGAGACACGACCCAGGGACAGGGCTCAGCTCTGGAGCTGCTGCAGGAGGCCAGCGTCAGGGTCCCTGTGTGGGGAGGGACAGCTTTCCCCTTCCTCTCACCACCCTCCTGCTGGCCCCTTCGCTGTGCTTCTCACCCAAGGGAGGCTGGTGGCAGCCCCCACGGGGGCTCTGTGGCTGGACAGAGGCTCAGCACTCCCCAGGGCTGCCCGGGGCTGAGGGAACTGCCCAGGCCAGGGCTGTGAGCTGATGCTGCAGCCAGCCCTGAGGTACCCACACGGTGCAGATCCCAGCCAGCTGGGACCAGGACGAGCGGGGCCAGGCAGGTCCTGCCAGCACCTGGCCCAGCTGTGACACACAGTGCTGTCAGCCAGGGAGTCCCACACACCTTCCCCCACATGGGCAATGTTCCACACACCACAAGCCCCCGGCCCAATGTGAGGTTGGCATCCTGCCAGCGCTGGAGCTTTCTCCCCTGCCTGGTGAGGACAGGCTGCTCGTGCTGCCAGCCTGAGGATCAGCCACTGCCGCCAGCCCCGGGCCTCTGTGTGTCTGGGAGGGGAGCACTGCTCCTGGCACACCTGAAAGGACTTGATGAAGGTCCACAGGAGGGTCCTGACACCTTCACCCCGGCTCAGCAGCTTCACCAGACGCATCACCCGGAACAGCCGGAAAAAAGTGATGGAGACGCGGGAGTTGTCATCAGAGTCCTGCAGGCAGAGCACAGCAGCTGCAGGACAGCGAGGGCTGAAGCCTCCAGGCTGTCCAGGCAGGGGGGTCCAGGTCCTGGGGTGAGGAAGGGTAAGGAGATCCCACCCCCAGGCACCAGTCACGGTGCCCACAGCCCTTGCCTGCCCACAGGATCAGACTGCAAAGATGTGCTGGTGCTTTTCCCCCTGGCACTTCTCCCCCCAGCCTTCCCAGGGATCTCATCTCCCCAGGCCCCCATGCTCACACCTTTGACACTGGGATAATGCAGGAAGGAAGGCATGCTGCCACAGGGGCTGGGAGAGCTGTGAGGGTCACAGGGCCACCACACACAGGCTGAGTCCCACCAGGCTCTTGCCCAGCACGGCCTGTATTTGTAGGGTGAGGTTAGGGTGGGCAGCAGGCACAGGAAGGGCTAATGACAGCTGTTTAAGCAGAGAGGGGCTGTTTTGAGAATGTTCCAGCAGACTTTAACCAAAGGAGGGACTGAAGAGAGGTCTCTGGGGAGTGCTGCCCAGTGTCACCCAGCCGTGCAGTGATGCCTCCTCTCTGTGGGTATCCCCCTTGAAGGGGTGAACAGCCCTGTTCTCAGGGGTTCAGGGCAGAGTGGGCAGGCAGGAGGTGAGCCAAGAGGCACGGCCCCTGGCCTGAAAGGAGCAGGGTTTGTCTGGGAGCACCTCACAGTGGCAGCTGGAGATGCTGGGGGCTTGGTCACCTGTGCCCTTGATAGCTCCAGCGTGGCACAGCCTCAGCCACTGTCTCTGCCACCAGGAGCCCTCCTGGCACAGACCCTCCTGGCACTGTCTGTCTGGACTCTGTCACTGTTTGGGATGCTTTTTCCATTGCCCCCTGAGCCTCCCAGGCCTCTACTGCTGCCACTGGATCCCTCTCACTCCCATCATCCAGGCCACCCACTCCCAGCTATTTCGGGGCAACAAAATCCAGCTGTAAATACCCCTCCCAGCAGCTCCCCTTTCCTCAGTATCACACTTCTGAGTTCCCGGGGCTGCACTGAAAAACTCCATCTCCTCTCCCACCTCTTTCTTTTGCCTTTCACTCTCCCAGTGCCTCGTGCCCATCCAGTGAGTGCAGTGGTCAGGAACATCCCATCAGCCCCAGGGCACCACATCCCCACCACCGGGATCTGGGCAGTGTCCTGTGCAGACCAGGCTGCACCCTGCAGCTCCCAGGGCCCTGGGAGGAGGCTCTGGCAGGTGGCACCCCGCAGTCAGCTCCCTCTGCATTTTCAGACCAGCCCAGGACCCCATTGCCACTGCACCCCCGTGGTGGTCTTTGGCCACCAGTGCAGGGCTTGGCCCACTCAGCCCCCAGGACCCTTGGCTGCACCCAGGGGACACAGCCAGCTCTGGGGGAAGGCACAGTGCAGGGGTCACCCCTTTAGCCATTTCTCTGGGTGGCTGTGTCGGAGGCTGCCTCCCTCCAGGCCTTAGGCAGCCAGGGTGATGGGCAGGAGGACCAAGGCCAGCTTTCCTGCCCTACAGCTGGAAAGGCCCTCCGATGTGGCAGTTCCAGGAGATGGGATGGTGAAGGGCAGGGCTGGGCTGTCAGATGGGCCCAGGAGGGCTGGGGAACAGCCCTCTCAGGGTGGGAAGGGGTGTCTGTGTGGGTGGGGTGTCACCCCAAACCCCTCTCAGCGAGGGCAGAGTTCCACCCCAGAGAGAACAGCCGGGTGTGGTGTGCCCCAGGGACATGCAGGGAACATGCAGAGGCTGGGATGCACGGCAGGCACATGCAGCTGGTATTTACAGTGCCATCACAGCCTCCGCCCAGGCAGTACAATCCACCACTGGGGGCAAGAATAGTCTGTCAAGAGAACAAGAGAGTCAGCACGAGTGAGGCAGGAAGGACAGGGAGGGAGGGAGGGAGGGGTGGTCACACAAGAAAATGACACAGAAGAAAGAGTAAGATGGAAATTGGGGAGAAGAGGAGGGGAACAGTAAAGGGCAGGCAGAGCCCCTCCATCCCCTGGGCCCAGGGACAAGGTGCTGTGGCTGTTGATAGGCAGAGGCTGCACCTGGGTGAGCAAGGAAATGCACAGACCATGAGGGGCTCCCCCACTGCTGTGCCCTGCTGCCCTTCACCTGCTGATCTGGGGAACTGAAACAGGGAGTGAAGAGCTGGGAGNGGAGAGGAGAGGAGAGGAGAGGAGAGGAGAGGAGAGGAGAGGAGGCACTGCAAAGTCACTGGAGAAGGTTAATCCATCATCTACCCCACTGCACAGCTGCTCCTGGAGCTACAGTCTGGGCAGCTGAAGGAAGCACACACCTCCCACAGCAGGAGGGCACTTTCAGGGCCAGACACTGGTGTGGATGTCCCCGTGCTGTGGCAGGCAGGGGCATGCTGGCTTCCCAGCGCTGCTTTGGAACGCTCCCAGCAGAGCACTCACCAAGAGGCACTGCCTGAGGCAGCAGCCCCACGGGTTAGAGCTCCTGCAGTGATGTCTGGAGCTCACACGGGCACACAGACACCACCGGGGTGTGTATGTGTACGGGCCACTGCTAAAGGGACACACACAAAGCCTGGAATGTCCTGAAATCTGATGTGTCTGATGGTTCCCATGGGCCAGCAGAGTCCTGGGGGGACAGCGAGCTGCGGGAAGCCCTTGGCTCCCACCTGCACTGATCTGAGGCTGGATGTGTGGGTGCCTGTCCGGGCACGCACAGGGGGAGTGGGGCAGGGGCTGGCACACAGCCTGCTGTTTATGGGCTAGTCCTGACAGTTTTCCACAGGACTCCAGAGCCTACAGATTCAGGAGACCAGAGGGGAGGGGGAATGTGACAGGCTGGGCAGTTGGGGATGTTTGAATGGTGCTTAGACGCTCCATGGGCCACAGCTGTGCTCTCCGTGTGCTCATGCCATGTGCTGATCCTGGCTTGTCCCTCCTCAGAACCAAGCACAGCAGGGAGAGAGGAGAGGTCACCATCCCCCTGCAGAGCTGGGCACCATCCCAGCACTCCTGCCTCGTCCCAGGGTGGGTGCTACAGGCCAGCCAGGGCTGGGGACACGGCCGTGCCCGAGCCCCTGGCACTTACGTCAATCTCGCTGAGGATGACATCGATGATGCTGCCAATCACTATGAGGAAGTCAAAGACATTCCAGGGGTCTCCGAAGTAGCCCTGGCAGGGAGGAGCCAAAGAAGAGTGAACATGCAAGGGTGTAAGTCAAGGAGGAGAGAGATGCCAGAGCCCGGAGGAAGGGGTACGGAAGGTTCTTCAGTGACTCTGACCCTCAGAAGAAGGGACGGTGGCCAGACCTGGCACCTCTGCTCGGTTATTTGGTCCTGTCTTGCAATGGAGGGAAATGAGGAGGGTGGACCAGGATGGCCAGAGCTGTGACCCCACTCGTGACCCTGAAGATGGGATAATGGCCAGCTGGACTGTGTGGGATTCAGCTAGCAAGGGTAGCCCTGACAAGCAGCAGTCCTCCCAGAAACCCCAAGGTCCTGTGCATGGGGGTCCCCAAGGGTCTCACAAGGAGAAGTTCTCTGGAGCTGCAGGGCTAGGGGTGCTTGTCCTCAAGAGATGCCAAATGCAGGATAAATGGACCCCCCGGCCCAGCCTGCTTTCCGTGCTGATCACGCTCTTCTCTCACCTTGGCTTTAAAGGCCATGAGCTTGAGCACCATCTCCAGGGTGAAGAGGATGGTGAAGGCCACGTTGAGGATGTCTGAGATGTGGTTCATTTCTGCAGACTGGTTGTAATGCTGAGGATGAGGCAGAAGGAGCAATCAGCTGATGGCAGATCCAGCCTCCCTTGTGAGCTCAGAGGTGTGTGCTGGACGCAGAGCCCCATCCCACAGTCAGGCCTATGGCTCAACAAGGAGATTCCCCCCCTGCACCCCCTTCTCTGGGCTCCCCACATCCCA
The DNA here is from genome assembly GCA_013397915.1 of Daphoenositta chrysoptera. Taxonomy (NCBI): domain Eukaryota; kingdom Metazoa; phylum Chordata; class Aves; order Passeriformes; genus Daphoenositta; species Daphoenositta chrysoptera. Next base: position 30,591 of record VZRO01002979.1, read on the forward strand.
CCAGTCCCATATTGCCCCTATCATCCCATAAGCAAACACCCCCTGTCCAGAGGCTCCCTTGGGGATCACCAGGCTGAGCCAGCCTGTGCTGTCCCACAGCCACCCCTCCACCCCCCGTGCCCTCACCTGCATGCCCAGGCAGATGGTGTTCAGCAGGATCAGGAAGAACATGAGGTACTCGAAGTAGGAGGAGGTGACCACGTACCAGATCTGGTACTGGTAGGGGTTCTTGGGGATGTAGCGGCGCAGCGGGCGAGCCTTCAGCGCGTACTGCACGCACTGGCGCTGGCAGGGAGGCAGGCAGGGAGGGAGGGCAGCTGAGATCCCACTGCAGGGCACTCACCCGCCACCACCAGCAATGCTGCACACCCCCTGACCCAGGCTGGGTCGCCCTTCTGTCCCAGCCCGAGCACGTGGGGCAGGGACAGCAGTGGGACATGCAAAAACAGCCCAGAGCACCACACGGGATGAGTTTCCAAAGCCACCTTTTGCCTCCAAAGAAGGCCATGCTGCCCTTGGCCTCACCCCTCCAGCCCAGAGCCTGCCTGCTTGTCCCAGCACTTCCCCAGGGTCTCTCAGGACCACCCTGAAGACATCACATGAACCAGGGCTGAAGGGGGCACTGGGAAGGCTGCGCAGACCTGTCCCTCCCCAGCAGCCCAGGGCACTCTCTGCTGGGTTTCTGGGTGGTTCACATGCCCCTGGCACCCCCAGCTCGAGCTGCCCGTGCTGCCTCAGTGCAGGAGTGTGACACCACGCTTGGGCCAGTAGCCACCCCCTTCCAGTGTCCTCCCCAGCATGTCCCATGTCCTCTGCCAGCGCCTCTGCTGCTTTCAGCCTTGCTGTCCCCAGCCAGAAGGACGGCATGACAGCATCACAGAAGGGCTGGCAGAGGAAGGTGCCTTGGAGCTGGTATAGTCACAGTTTCCTGCCCAAAGCAGGGCCAACTGCAGCATGCTGCCCAGGACAGTTGGTTTTTGAATAGCTCCAAAGATGGAGGTTTCACAGCCTCTCTGGGCAACCTGTTCCAGTGCTTGATCACCACCACCATTTTAAAAAGGGTGTTTTTAATGTTTAAATGGAATTTCTTTTTTTTTTCATTGCATTTTTTCCTGTCACTGGGCACGACTGAAAAGAGCCTGGCTCAGTCTCCTCTGTACCTTCCCACTGGTGTTCATACCCACAGGTAAGATTCCTATGAGCCTTCTCAACACCAGGCTTGACTCCCACACCCTCCTGAGATGCTCCAGACCCTCCATCACCTCGGGAGCCCTTTGCTGGACTCACTCCAGCACCTCCATGTTGCTTTTGTGCTGGGGAGCCCAGAACTGGGCACAACCCTCTGCTCCAGCTCACTCTGGGCACCCTACCTGCCCAGGGAGGCCCACTCCCTGTTTCTGGTGCCTTCTGCCCTTCCCTCAGGCTCGTTTTGTGCTACACATGGGTCCAGCTAGACCTGCCGATGCCATGATGATTTTTTGCCTTTTCTTTTTTACCCCTTTTATATACTTTTTCTATATTCTTTGTGCTTCTAGCCCACATTCTTAGACCTGTGTTTCGTTAAGCCAAGAGACCAAACATCTTGGAAGCCCCAGGCACCAAGGGCCTCTCCAGAACACATCCTGTACCCTGAGCTGGGCCCAGCCAGGGGAAGGTTCCTGGGGCGGGGGTTCCCTGGAGCCTCTCCCTGGGGAATCTTTGCTGGATGTGCTCATTTGTGAGGCCCAGGATGTGATCCCGAGTGCCCGTGGGTGTGCATTCCGTGTGCTCTGGGGCATTGCCCCTGGCTGTGCTGCACCTGAGGGGCCTGCAATAAATACCCAGGGAAAAACCCTTTTTCCCCTCTAACCGTGTTTGGCTCTTCATTTTAAGACCAGGATAAGACATCACTGCCCCAGCAGCAAACAGATCCGGGGCAGGTTCAACCCATCTGTGTCAGCAGTGTCACCATAAAGAAGGGCTGATCCAAACCAGCCACCCCCAGCAGTGCCAGGCCCAGGGCTGGTCCTCCTTGTCCTGTTCCAGCAGCCCCATTACCTGGTTCTTGTCCAGCTCGCAGTTCTTGTATTCATTCTCCCCCTGCTCCTGGAAGGTGACGATGACAAAGCCCACAAAGATGTTCATCATGAAGAAGGCAATGAGGATGATGTAGATGATGAAGAACATTGCAATCTCCACCCGGTAGTTGTAGATAGGGCCTGCATCCTCAGCGTTGGTATCAATGGCCTTGTACAGCAGCCTGCAGGAGGGAAATCGAGGCAGCAGAAATCCTGATTAGGTGGGAAAGACCATGTCTCCTCTTGAAGGTTACGGAGAGCTTTGGGGACACCCAGCAACGGTGGGACAGGGCTGCCTGGGTAACCTTGCCAGCTCCACAGCCACTGCCAGGGTGACTGGTCCTGCTTCTCAGCCTGGATAGCTCTCCTTTCTCCACCCTGGCCAAGGCCCGTGGCAGTGCCCTGCTCCCAGCACAGAGCTGCCCTCAGCACAGACTCACTCTGGCCAGCCCTCGAAGGTGGAGACTGTGAAAAGTGACATCATGGCCGAGAAGACGTCGTTGAAGTGGAAGTCGCTGTGCACCCAGACCCGCTCCTGGACCTCGATCTGCGTGGGGTCCGCGTCCACGTAGTTGATGAACTGTCCCCTGCAGCAGAAGGGACACGGTGCTCACTGGCAGAGCCCCTCGGCCCAGGGGCTGCAGCACCGGCCCTGGGAGGGGAGGACAGCCCGCTGCTTGCTCCCGATTCACCCCAGGGTGAGGAGAACGATGACAGCTCAGGTCCACCTTTTGGATGCAGCATTCCCATGCAGGAGCACAAGCATCCCCCACCACATCCCCCCCAGCTCCCATCCCTGGCCACTGCCCCGCTGGGAGCTGCAGAGAGCTCGTACCTGCACTCCTTCTCCGTCAGCTTGGATGGGTCTGTGCACCTGTAGAACTTGCCCTGCATTCAACAGAGACCAGAAGTGGCCATGGCATTGCTTGGAGTTCAGAAGCCCTGGGAAGTTTTGACTTTTTCCCAGCCCTCAGCCCCCACCACCTCCATGCAGCCCCCAGCCCTGGCCCACCACCACCGCTGGCCTCCCCCCTGTGCTGCCAGCACAGCCCAGGTCACAAGGGGTTTCCAGAGTCATGGCAGACCTCGGGTCAGTTCCAGGCTGAGATCAAGAAACACCGCCTGGTGATGGGAACAAACCTTCCACAGCCCTGAGCTGAGGGCTACCTAGCTCACCCTGTCAGGGAGTCTGGAAAATAGGGAAAAAAGCAGTAACCAGAGAATTAACTAAAAGCTAAGGTGTGCTGACAGGTCTGCTGAGTCAGCTGGGTGTCCTGAAAGCTCTTTCCACATCAGCTCAGAATCTAAGCTCAGTTATTAGAACAAAACTGAGCTCAGCCAGGGCCAGCTCTGCCTTAGAGCAGCCGAGGCCCAGCGAGCAGGAGTGGTGCCATGAGAAAGGAACCCTTCACAAGCAGAGCACGGAGGAAATCAGTCAGAAGCACCAGCTGCCTTAGAAAGAGGAAACTGAGGCATGAGTGAGGTGAGGCAGCTGGCTCCTTTACGGGTTCAGGCCCTGACAGCACCCTGGGTGCTCCCTGCCCTCCTCTCCCTGCCAGGCGTGGAGCAGGGTCCCCTGACTGAGCACAGAGAGCACCTGGGGACACCATCCCCAAGGTGATGTCCAGGAGGGCCTGGCCAGGATGTCCTGGAGCAGAAGGTCCCTCCTGCCCACCTGAGGCACCGCTCACCTTGAAGAGCTGAACTCCAATGCAGGCAAACATGAACTGCAGCAAGGTCGTGACAACCACAATGTTACCAATGGTCTTGATGGCCACGAACACACACTGGACCACGTGCTGCAGAGGTGAGGGACAGTGAGGGTGTGAGCACGTTTGGGGCAAGCCCCTGCTCTGTGTCCCACACCCTCCCGCTCCAGGAAGAATGGGAGTCTGCCAAGAGCAGAGGGATTGGGCAGACCCCTTCCATATGGGTGGTGGTGATGCCATGATGATTTTTTGCCTTTTCTTTTATACCCCTTTTATATACTTTTTCTATATTCTTTGTGCTTCTAGCCCACATTCTTAGACTTAATATTTTGTCAAGCCCAGAGCCCGAACCCCTTGGCAGCCTGGCAGTGAGGGGTCAGAGAGCCCCAGGCACCAAGGGCCTCTCCAGAACACATCCTGTACCCTGAGCTGGGCCCAGCCAGGGGAAGGGTCCTGGGCCGGGGGTTCCCTGGAGCCTCTCCCTGGGGAATCTTTGCTGGATGTGCTCATTTGTGAGGCCCAGGATGTGATCCCGAGTGCCCGTGGGTGTGCATTCCGTGTGCTCTGGGGCATTGCCCCTGGCTGTGCTGCACCTGAGGGGCCTGCAATAAATACCCAGGGAAAAAAACTTTTTCCTTCTAACTGTGTTTGGCTCAATTTTAAGACCAGGGAAAGGCATCAGCATGGAATTGGGAACAGAGCAGATGCCTGCCACATCCCCTTATGGTAGGACTGCCATGGGAGGAGGTCCCCCTGTCCCAGCCTCTCGCTTACCTTCAGCCCCTTGGCCCTGTTAATGGCTCGCAGAGGCCTCAGCACCCTCAGCACCCGGAGGATCTTCACCACAGAGATGGTGCTGGACCTGGGGAAGAAGGCACAGCTGGGATGAGGAGACTTCCCTGCCCAGGCCAGGCTGGCACAGCCCCACCGAGCAGCCACGGAGGGCAGGCTGGGGCCAGCAGTGAGGGACCAGGGATGGCAAAGACACGTGGATGTCACTGGCCATCACCCCACGTAAGGCCAAGTGACACTGGCAGCTGGAGAAAGCAGATCCAAATTTTATTTCTACCCATAGACCTTTGACACTCAAGGAGTGTCCTTTGACCTCCTTGACCTTTGGCACTCAAGGAGTTCGCGGGCAGTTGTCCATGTCCCCTAAACACGACATTAAGGACACATGGGCAGCTATTGGGCCAGCTGCTCCTCCTCCACCCACCATGCCCAGCTGCCCCACCAGCCCCAACAGACCCGTGCCCACTCTGTGGCACATGGAGGTGCTTACTCGATTCCCATGGAGATGAGGGAGACAGCAACCACCAGTAAGTCAAGGATATTGAAGGAGTTCCTGCAGAAGGAGCCTTTGTGCAGGAAGGCACCATAGGTTGTCATCTGGGGAGGAGAAGGAGTTAGGAAAGAGGCCAGGCAGGGCTCAGGGGCATGGTCCCTCCACAGAGAGAAGGGTGGACAAGGCACAAGGGACTTCTCATAGCTCCCTGTCCTGCTCAGACCTCTGCAGTTGACTTCAGGTGGAAATCCTCTGTGCAGCACTGGCTGGAGACAGAACTGTCCCAGTCAGTCAGCAAATTAAAGAGAATAGTAAAGACACATGGAGTGGAACAACCATGTGGCAGCGGCTTGGACTGCCACTTCTGTCCACAGATTTACACTGCTTTCTCTTTTTCTCTTTTTCTCTTTTTCTCTTTTTCTTAATGGCATGTCAGAATGAAAACGCTGGTGCGATGGCTGATGTGTCCCCGTGTCACAGCACAGCTGACTTAGCTGCCTGACCCCACTGGGGAGGACACGTGGCCTCTGGGACAGGTCACACACCACCCAGACTACACGAAGGAACTCTCGGGGAGGACCAGCTGGCAGTTCCTCCTCACTGAGACCTTCAGGAGCATGAATGCCTAAAGAGTGTGAGTGTCCATGGCCACAACAGTCTAGACCTATGTGCCAGGCCAGGCTCACGGCAGGACCGTGGGGTGAAGGACTCACCTTCAAGACGATTTCGACTGTGAAGACAGAGGTGAAACCGATGTCAAAGTACCCGAGAATCTGAGGACAGAGACACCAGTACTGGATGAGATTTGGGTGACATGGGAAAAGCTTCAGTGTGTTCAAACATCCTGGAATTGTCCACTGTGTGGACTGGGGAGCCCATCGAGCTCAACAGAGTCGCTAAACCCAGTACCAAGAAGAGTCCCGAACTTTTCCTCCTGAACTTGGCTGATCCAACCTGCAGCTGGGACAAAGCTCTCCCTTCCCAGGTGAGTTAGGCTTGACCTGGTTTACCTGAAAGCATCTGATGACCAAAAACCCCAAGTGCCCTGGGAGGCTGTCTCATGTGAGATCCCCCAGTCCCTGCCAGACCCACTGGTACCCTGCAGGACAGGAGCTGTGGCTCCCACCATTGCATGCCAGCAGCACTCAAGGGCACTGCACACACCAGAGACCCAGTTGGGCTCCTCACAGGATGTCTCTTTCCCCAGTAAGTCACCACAGTTTCTAAACCACCATAACCTTGCACACCCTGTCAGGTGGATCTCTTCCCCCAGAAGTAAACTGAGACACGGAGCAGTAAAACCCTGTGCCAGCTGCAGCCTGAATGGAAAGCACATCCAGCTTCTCCTGCCAGAGGGCACTGCCCTCCCAGGGGCAGGGCTGCAATCCCAGCCTAGGCAGAGCATCCACAAGTAAATCCCTGCTTGCTGGGGAGCTGGGGGTCTCCATGAGGTCTCCCCCACCCATCCCAACCCTCTACATCTCCACGGGCACCTTGTTGCGGAAGGACTCGGCCCGGATGGGATCCTCAGCTGCCAGGGAAATGCTGCTGAGCAGGATGAAGAGCAGGATGAAGTTGGTGAACCAGGTGGCATTAACAGTCCTGTGGCACAGGACCCGAAACCTGCCAGGGACAGAAACGCCTTGAGATGCTGCAAGGGGCCAGAGGGACATCAGACAGGGTCATGGCAGCCTGGTAAAGGGTTATGGCTAAACCTGAGGACAGGAAGGCCCTAGGCATGGCAGGATGTCTGTCTGTACCTGTCCTTCCACACAGAAGGCCTTTCCCCATGAGCTGGTTCCATTCAGAACTGGCTGTCATGCCCAAACAGGACCCTGCTGTGAGCACTTGGTGCCAGAGGCACCTGGGCCATGCCTGGCCCTACAGGGCAGGGAGAAGGGGCAGTGCCTACTTGTTGGTTGGGCTGAAGATGAAGAAGGAGCTGGCTTCAGGCATGGGCACGGCCTTTTCCTTCAGCTGTAGCTCTGCAAGGGGACGTGGCCGAGGACTCAGGGGGATTTCAGGCTCATCTTCCTCATCATCACCTGCAGGGTGACCATGAGAAGGGAAAAGAAAAGAATCATCCAGAGTGGGAGAGGGAATATGACCTTATGGACAATCTTCTGATCCCATGATCCTGATCTGGCATGCAAGCCAGGGGGAGCTGAGTACCCCAAGGCTGGTGAAAGGTCACTGCATCCTTTGTGCCTCACACACCCTCCCTCTGCAGCACCCCCTCAGCCTTCCTGCTGCCCTGCCAGGGATAAGTCTTACCTGGGAAGTCTGCAGAAGGGTAGGGGTCTTTGATCTCATTGACATTGGATTCAAATTCGTCCACTTTCAGCTGAAACAAGGGAGAGACAGAGAGGAGGATGTGCAGCTGCCTGTGCCAGCTGGCCAGACCCTCTCATCCTGGAAGCCATGTGGCACAAGCAGCATCTCTGCGTTTGGCCCATACAGCACATGGAGTGCTGGCCCAGGCTGAGCCACGTGAGGGGATGCTGCTGCATCCATCCAGGATGGGAAATGGGAATGTGTGCTGGGCAAGAGCCTGCAGCCATGCAAATATGCCAGGGGTGGAGTAAGAAATGGAGCAACTCCTGGGTGAGTTTCTAAGGGCATCCCTGGAAAGTGGGTAGGGAAGTGGCTGCTGGCCAGGTGCTTCTCAGGAACAGCTCAGCATGCAGCCAGCACAGCTGAGCAGAGGGGGTTGCACATGGGGAGTGCTGGTGTGGGCATTAGGGAGATCTGGGATGCTGCTGACTTGCTTTGCCCCACTCCACACCAGTGTGCACCAGACCATCTCAGCCACTGACCACTGGCTGTGGGCAAGGAAATGAATTGGAGAAAAAGGATCCCCAGCAATGGAGCTGTGTCACCAGGCAATGTGTCCTGCCTGGGCCCAGAGAGCCCCCTTCACCTCAGATGGGCGAAGAGAGATTCTGCTCAAGAGGCCAGACCCAGGCTGGCTCCAAGCCTTTGTCTGTCCTGGCTGGTGGGAGGAGGAGCCGGGGCCCTCCCCAGGAGCTCTCCAAGGCTCACTTCCACCAGAACTGACCTTGGCTGTTGTGGGAATCCCTTCTCCCTTCACTTTCTGCTCCAGTTTCTTTGCCAGCATCTGCTTCTCCTCTTCAGACTTCTCTGGGTAGCCTCTAAGCAGAGAGGAGGGGAGAGCAGGAACTGAAGCCTGGGCAGGGGCCACAAGAAAGGTCATCCTGTCCCCTCACACCCAAGCACCTCATTTGGGAGCTCCCATTGATGCCATGATGATTTTTTTGTCTTTTCTTTTATATCCCTTTTATATAACTTTTATGTATCCTCAGTGCTTTTAGCACACATACTTGTAATTCCTTAAGTCTGATAACTTAGTGTAGACCTAATATTCCATTAAGCTGGGTGTCCAAACATCCTGGAGGCCTCACGGCTGGAGGCCAGAAAGCCCTGTGCTATCCTGAGAAACCAAAGTCCTTTCTAGCACACACTCTATAAACTAAAATAAGCCCATCCAGAGGAGAATTCCTCAGCATGGGGGGTTCATTCGAGCCTCTCACTGGGGAATCTTTGATAGATATGCTAATTTGCAAAGCCTATAAATTGTATATGCAATCGATCGTGTGTGTGCTCTTCAGCGCATTCCACCTGGACAAAGTGGTGCACCTAAAAATCCTTAAATAAATACCTTTTCCCTTAATCGTGTTTAGCTCTTAATTTTAGGACCAGGGAAAGGCAGCACCATGGGCAGGGATGGCAGTGCTCACCTGGACATCTTCCGCCGTTTGCGTTCCTCGGCCTTGGCCTTCTGGGCTAAAGTCAGGCTCTCGGCCTCAGCCAGGTTATCCACTGCAATGGCCAGGAAAACATTCAGGAGGATATCTGGGAGAACAGTGCTAAGGACATGGACATGGTTCCTGTCTGAGGATGTGGCCAGAGCCACCCCTGCTCTCCAGGGTGCCCTCAGAAACCCTCCTGGAGGTCAGCCCTTGTGATAACCCTGGCTGGTGATCCCTGACCAGCATCCATCCCTGAGTGCTGACCTGGCTGCCCTCTCTGCCAGACATCCAGACCTGCTCCAGATGTGCTTTCCTCCAGACCCCAGCCACCACCAGTGCAAGCCCTGAAGCCCGTGGTTCATTCCACTGCTGTTCAGAACCAAAAAGCTTGAGGCAAGCACTGAAACACTGAGGGAAGCCCTGCTTCTCCCCTTCCCGGTCCTGTGCAGTTGATGCTGTAGGCTGGGTGCAGGGGGCCGGGGCCTGGCTCTGCAGGCAGAGGATACAGTTCCCACAAACAAAGAGGATGATGAAGTAGATGCAGACCAGCATGCCAGGAAAGGACGGGCCCCCGTAGGCCATGATCCCATCATACATGATCGAATTCCAGTCCTCTCCAGTCAGGATCTGGGAGCAGAGCAGTAATAAAGACTCAGGAGCATCCACAGCAGAGCATGACAGAACCCCACAGACTGATCCTGCCCTGCTGGCTCCAGCCCCAAACCTTCACAGCCCCTCCAGCCCCACGGTCAAACCTGTGTTTCTGCTCAGCCCCGAACCTGAACCACTGCCATGACTCCAGCTGCATTTCCCTGTTCCTGTCTCAAAACCACATCACCCTCACAAACCCACATCCCCCTGAGACCTAACCCCTGCCCTGAGACCCACAGCCCAGGTGAGACCCCCAGCCCCCCGCTGCCCTTCCCACAGCCCCAAACCTGGAAGACACTGATGAGGGCCTGGGGAAAGTTGTCGAACGTGCTGCGCCGCACTTCCATGTCCTCGAAATCAAACTTGCCCCCAAAGAGCTGCATGCCCAGCAGGGCAAAAACTATGATGAAGAGGAAGAGGAGGAGGAGCAGAGAGGCAATGGAGCGGACCGAGTTGAGCAGAGAGGCCACCAGGTTGCTCAAAGATGTCCAGTACCTGGGGAGAGGAGAGATAGGGGCATGTGGGAGGTGAAAGAGTGGGGAAGGCTGTGGGCAGCAGCAGGCAGGCACAAGGAACCTAGCCAAAGGGACCAAGGTGACGTGCCAGCAGCCCAACAAGGGGGACTCTGGACCCAGGCTGGGCTCTGGGACTGCTCCAGGCAGGCTCCAGGAGGAAGAAATGGAGCTGCAGACATGGTGTGACAAGAAAGATAACGCTGCTGCCTGCACAGCAAGCAGAGTGGGGGAGAGCACACAGTGGGTTGGGGCCACAAAGAAGAGCTACGAGTCCTGGCCCACAGCACCCCTATTCACAACATCCTAGAACCCAGAGCTGGAGTGGGGCCTCAGCTCTGTCCCACTCCCAGTAAACCATGTCCTGGAGACAAATCCCCAGCCTGGCCTTGCTCCTCTGCCCAGCAGCCACCAGCTCTGCTCACGCTGCAGCCTCCCCTGGGGACAGGGCTGGTGATGCCCGGGAACCGTGGGCGATGCCTGGGCACTGTGAGCTGCCAGGACCCACAGCTCCCTCCCCAACCTGGTGATCTTGAAGATGCGGAGGAGCCGGATGCAGCGCAGCACGGAGATGCCCAGCGGGGACAAGGTGCCCAGCTCCACGAGGATGGTCTCCAGGATCCCCGAGCACACCACGAAGCAGTCGAAGCGGTTGAAGAGCGACATGAAGTACTGGCGCAGCCCCAGCGCGTACATCTTCAGCAGCATCTCGGCCACAAAGAGGGCGAGCAGCAACCGGTTGGCATTGTCTGGGGTGGGAGATCCACCCTGTCACAGCAGGGACCTCAACCCAGCGTGGCTGGGCAGGCAGGGAAGGAGGGCAGTGCTGCTCACCCTCCTCTGGCCCGCCAAGCCCTGAGCTGCTGTTTTTTGGGGACCACACAGGGGAGGAAGATAAAAGAGTGATGTGCACCTGCACGCTTGTGGGTGTGAGCACATCTGTACAGTGCCCGTGAGTCCTTGCAGGGTGGGCTAGTGGGGCTGAGCTCTGTGTGTGCTCCCTATGCCTCTGTGTGAGTGTGGGTGAGCTGCAGTCAGTGGGGCTGCACACAAAACTGTGTGTGGCTGCACGGCTTTAGTGTGTGCCACGTGTGTTCATGTGCAGAGCTGCCAATGCACACACTGTGTGTGTGTTCACCAGGCACAATCATGTCCCTAGCAGTACATGTGTGTGGTCAGTGTGAGCTGTGTGACAAGGATCACGCACACACTGAGTGCAGGCTCTGTGTGCATGTGTGTCAGAGCCTCTGTGCTGTGCCAGGGTGGCTGTGCACTCACTGTAGGAAATCACACAAGTCTCTGGGGCAGCAGGGTGTCCTGGGCCCTCCTTCTCTCGTAGGCTCTTTGCTTACCTTGCACCCGTGTCAGCCAGTCAGGCTGGAAGTGGTGCTCAGAGGCGATGGAGAGGGTGTTCAGTGCCACCATCAGGATGACAAGCCAGTAGAAGAACTTGGACTTCACCACATCCCTGCACTTCCTACGAAACATTCGGTTCCAACGCCTCCACTGACGGCTGGAAAGATGGCAGAGGATCAGCAGAGCTGGCCAGACCCCGGTCCTCGGGCTGTGCCTGCAGGGCAAAGCCACCCTGCTCCCTCTTCTGGGGGCCTTCCCTGAAAAGGGGACCATAACCTGCCCCTGGAACTCGGGGCAGTCACTCAGACACTGCAGTTCATTCACCCCCCGGCTTAATTTTTGGCCTCCAGCACCTCTGGTTGGGGGCTGCAGGCACAGCTCCTGAATTATACACCGTGCTGCACAGGCCATGGGAGGATGCTTGGAGCCTGGTCCCACAGCAAAGACATTTTTCACCTTGAAGAGCTTTTTGCCAGTACCACAGCCAAATTCCCTGTTTGCTGCCCCAACGTTTGCATCTTCCCCCAAGCACTTTCCCCAGTCTCTCTGCCAGAACCTGGTGGCTGACCAGGAAAGCCTGGCCCAGCTGGGCCAGCACGTGAGAGACAATGGAAGCCCACATGCAAGCAGACAGCTCAGCCAGAGCACACTTACAAGAAGAGAATCCACTTGTTCATGCCCTCAATTTCATACAAGCTCTCTGTCTCTGACCCTCCTTCATCCGATGCCATCATACCTAGAGGGAATGACATCACAGGCTTTTCTTGGAGCCCTTGGGAAGAACATGTGGGAGGGAAGCTCTTCCAGAAGTGCACCAGCAAGAGCTTCCCCATCAGAAGTGAATTCAAACAACGCCATCCCAGGGAGTCAGCAACCAAAGTTTGGGCAGAAGGCTTTGGGGGTCAGGTGCAAACCAAGCACGGGGCACCAGGAACTCCTGCCCTGCAGGAAGAGCAGCAGCAGCCCAAAAAGGGACAGCAGCAGGTACCCCAGCATGGAGAGAGCTGGGGCCAGCTGGGATCTGAGCAAAGGCTGAACAGAACACGGGCCACAGCTCTGGAAGAGGCATTTTGTCTGTCCCACTGTTTCCCAAGGCTCTTTGCACACATGCATCACTCAGCTTGAGGCACCCAAAGTGCTTTCACCAGGCAGGGTGGCACGGCAGACACTGTGGCTCTGTGGTGCAGCTCCCCAGGCTTTGCTGAGCTTTTTTGAGGTGCCTGTATATCCACCTCCTTCCCTGAGCCACTTCTAACCCCTTGAAATTGTCAAGTGATGGCAAGAAATTAATGGATCTGCTAGTGTGAGAGCTTGTGGCCCTGCACTGCACCCCTGCACACCAAGGGCACACACTCCTCGTGGCCATTTAGGTGCCTCTTGACAAAGGAGACTCAGGCCTTGCTTGGTGTCTGCAAATATGAAATACTGTGGTTGAGGTGGAGATTTAGCATCAGGGATAAATTATTGCTAGTTTGTGTCAGATTCAAGAAAATTATTCAGGAAATAAAAAAAAAAAAAAGAGGAAGAAAACTGTTCTGCAGAAGCCAAAGCATTTTGTTTCATGGGTTTTCAGGCAAAATGAGACTTCTTCGAAGATTCCCACCTTGCCTCTCTAGGTGGCCAGCATTAGAGCCCAACCCCCACGCTGCAGGCCTGTGACCAAGCAGGGCTGGTACCTTCTCCCCTGGCCCGATGGCTGTCCATGACCTCAGCCTGGGTGATCCAGTCCATGTAGCCCCGCAGGTCCTCCTCCAGCTGCTGCTTCTCCCGCAGCTTCTGGAACGTGCCCCGAGACTTGGCCTTCTCGCGCTCCTTGGTGAACTCGCTGGCACAAGGCAAGTGGCACAGACTCAGGGCACGGCACAGACTCAAGGCACGGCACAGACTCAGGACATGGCACAGACTCAGGGCATGGCACAGACTCAAGGCACGGCACAGACTCAGGACATGGCACAGACTCAGGACATGGCACAGACTCAGGACATGGCACAGACTCAGGGCACAGCACAGACTCAGGGCACGGCACAGACTCAGGGCACAGCCTGGAGGGCAGGAGCCACAGCTCGCAGCCAGGCCAGGCCGTGTAGAAAGTCCTGGAACACCCAGCACTGCCACTACACTGCTCCAGTGACCTCCCTCTTTCTTGGCCCTCCCTGCACGGTCATGGGGCCATCCTGATGGAGGTGGGGCTCCTTCCCCACCGCTGCTCTCTGTGGCAGCTCTGGCTGCAGGCTGCTACAGCTGGACAGGCCACCTGACACCAGATGCTGGAGGCCAGGGCAGTTCCCCAGTCCTGCCAAGCATCAGAGTGGGGTCTCACCCATCTGGGGGGCAAAAACCTGCCCCAAGCTCTCCACATGGAGAAGGTGAGCTCATCACATGGCAGGTAAACAGGACCCTCTTTTCACGGTCACATGGAAAGGACAGGTCTGCCAACGTCCTTGCCCACTCTTCCTGCTCTCCTTCAATTAATTTCTTTTCTCTCCTGGTGTCTGGCGGGACTGTAGACCTGCTGCCCAGCCATGCTGGTGTTGCCACAAGTTAGTAATAGGTCTCAGCCACTGTAACAATAATGGTCCTGATCTCAGATATAATTTAACTGTATTTGCAAAAATACTTCAGAACCTTTACCGTGCCAGCAACTTACTCCAGGATCAGGTGACTGAAGTCCAGCTTGTCCTGCTGTTACAGCCAACTCTACGCAAGAGTCAGGTTCCTGTGGTTTATCTTGTGCTTTTAAACTTGTTTTAGTTACATTAATACCCAATAAGTTTTAATGTTGCAGTGGCATGGTTCTTGTCATAAAAGAGGCCTAACAAATCCAAGTAATTAGGGTATAACCAAACCTGTGAACTAATAGGGTTGCTGAGTGTGATCCACCTGCACAAACGAGGATTGAAACATATAAAAAAAGACCCTGACCCTACACAGACCTGAGGAGAAAAGCCCCCCTCACTTCCCAGGACAACTCATATTTCCCAGCAACAAAATTGGGATGGTAGCAGTCCCACAGCAATGCTTGGTAGGTTGAGTGTAACAACATCTCAGGTTTTAACTGTACTACTGGGGGAATTAACACTAATTGAATTTGGCCTAGATTGTCATAACAGATTGATGACAGCTCATTGGTGTGCGTGGACGAGGCTGTTGAAGCAGTAATTAGACTAACAATCCTTCTCTTGCATCCGTTGCACTCATCAAAATGTTCTCCTTGGGCTGGCCATGAGAAAACTGCGTGTGCTCGCAGCAGGAGGGCAGCTGGAGGGAGCAGTGAGGAGAGCCCAGACCCACGGCCCTGGAGTGACCACTGCTCCCTGCTCAGCTCCATTTGCTGTGTGTGCTGGCAGAACACAGCACAACCCACGTGCTCCCAGGCTGCCCTTGCTGACAGCTGCTTGTGCCACAGGGAAAAGATTTCTGTGTTGGGAGTTGAGCTAAAACCTCAGGAAGCCACGGACGCCGACACAAAAAGTAGCCCACAGCTCAGTGTTTCTAAGCATGCAAAACAAAAAAAAAGGGTGAGCAACGAGAGGGGAAAAAGAACAGAACTTTTCCAGGCTTTTTCCTTGTACAGTTCAAACCAACTAAAACTCCTCTGCTGGCAGAAAGGGTAGGGTGGCACTTACCCACTGAGCACCCCCAGCACCAGGTTGAGCACGAAGAAGGAGCCAAGTAAGATAAGGCTGACGAAGTAGATCCAGGGCCATTCATTCCCCATGGCATCATTTACCTGGCAAGGAGAGATGCAGGTGAAATAATCTGAAGGCACTGTCTGCTGTCTGTTTCCCCTTTGAGCCCCTCAACAACCTCTGGGATCTTTGCCCCCTCCAAAAGGAGTGCTTGGGATGGTGGCACATCAACCTGGCTCCAAGCCCTGGCTGCCTAGAACTCTGTGTCTGGTTTACAGCCAGACCCAAGCATTTTGGGAGCAGATTTAAACATCAGCCCCAAGCCTAAGCTTCACCACGACTGTCTCCCAAGGACTGCAAAACATGGGGTTTGCTGGAGGAGCACCCACCAGTCATTGCTGTGCCTGGCCCACACCCCTTCACAAAGGTGGGAGCTGGAGCAATCTCCTGTCTACCTGGAGAGCAAGGACAGCTTAGGCAGTGCCTGCAGGGATGCAGAGACACGACTGGTGTGTGTTAGGGGATGTGCATCACAGTAGGAAGGTTGGTGGGGGCAGGAAGTCTTTCACTGGCAGAGTCTGAGCCCTGCCACGGGGTCCTGTCTTTGATGCCATGATGATTTTTTGCCTTTTCTTTTATACCCCTTTTATATACTTTTTCTATATTCTTCGTGCTTCCAGCCCACATTCTTAGACTTAATATTTTGTTAAGCCAAGAGCCCGAAGCCCTTGGCAGCCTGGCAGTGAGGGGTCAGAGAGCCCCAGACACCAAGGGCCTCTCCAGAACACATCCTGTACCCTGAGCTGGGCCCAGCCAGGGGAAGGTTCCTGGGCCGGGGGTTCCCTGGAGCCTCTCCCTGGGGAATCTTTGCTGGATGTGCTCATTTGTGAGGCCCAGGATGTGATCCCGAGTGCCCGTGGGTGTGCATTCCGTGTGCTCTGGGGCATTGCCCCTGGCTGTGCTGCACCTGAGGGGCTGCAATAAATACCCAGGGAAAAAAACCCTTTTTCCCCTCTAACCATGTTTGGCTCTTCATTTTAAGACCAGGGAAAGTCATCACCTCCAGGAGGGCATTCCCTGCCCTGAGCCAATACCAGCATCACCTCCACCAAGCTGGGCACAAAGTGCTGCAGCCTACCCAGTAGAGAACTTCAGTCCAGCCCTCCATGGTGATGCACTGGTAGACGGTGAGCATGGCGAAGCCGAAGTTGTCGAAGTGGGTGATGCCGTTGTTGGGGCCCGGCCAGCCCCCGCGGCACTCGGTGCCGTTGATGCTGCAGTGCCGCCCGTGGCCGGAGCTGGTGCACGGGGCCGGCTTCTCCGACGCCACCGTGGCAATCACGTCTGAGGAGCAAAGCCTCGGTGGGAGCAGCAGGTCGGGCCACACGCAGCAGCCCACGCTTGCTCCCCGTCCAAACGGGGCCCCTTTCCCCACCCCTCCCACCCACAGCCCTCCCCTCACGCCCATCCCGCTCCCAGGCCCGCTGCTGGCAAGGCCACGCTTTCTGCGGAACCCCTGCGGCCCCACGGCAGCCACAGAGAGAGGACTCTGCTGCGTCCCCCACCACAGCCCCACCTGTCCCCAGGTAGTAGCAGGTCTTGTGCATCCGGCCCTTGAAGAGCTCCTGCCCCACGATGGCGTAGATGATGATCATGAAGAGGACCAGCAAGGCGATGTGGAGCAGGGGCACCATGGCCTTGATGATGGAGTTCAGGACGACCTGAAGGCCTGCACGAAGATGAAGGGAGAGGAGGTCAACCACTTCCTAAACAGCTTTGGGTGCACCTTGCATCCCTGCCAGCCCACCAACAGGCAGCCTGTGAAATGCCCCGTGCCAAGGGAAGAGGGGCACAGGTGGGGTGGGACTGAAATCTCTGAAGCAGGAAATCCTTTCTTCTACCCACCACGAAAGCACAACAGAGCCAGGCAGTGCTGAAGGCTGCTTCATGCCTTTGTTCTGGTGCTCTCATCCCAGCTGTATTCACATGAGTTACAGAAGAACAAGACCCCTGCTCTGAGAAACTCGAGCGAGATCCTGGCCACCCAAAGGTACTGACACTGAGCCATGGAGGCAGCCAGATGTGTGCCAACCCGCAGACCCCACAGTTGACAACTGCCAGCTGGAGGTGATGCCTTAGGTTTTAACTCTCATATTTTTCGAATCCTGTAGTGCCTAACATGTAACTCTGAAGTTTCTTGTAGCCTGCTGACTTCAGTTCTCTGCTCATAACAAACCTCTCTGGGCCTGCTCTCCAAGGACACCCAGGCTGTCC
>VZRO01002979.1:49176-64044 GCA_013397915.1 Daphoenositta chrysoptera
TTAATGTCCCCTTGCCACCCTCTGGCCTGCAGCAGGAGCCCCGGTCCCTTTAATGTCCCCCTGCCACCCTCTGGCCTGCAGCAGGAGCCCCGGTCCCTTTAATGTCCCCCTGCCACCCTCTGGCCTGCAGCAGGAGCCCCGGTCCCTTTAATGTCCCCCTGCCACCCTCTGGCCTGCAGCAGGAGCCCCGGTCCCTTTAATGTCCCCCTGCCACCCTCTGGCCTGCAGCAGGACCCCCCATCCCTAATGGCCCCTGCCAGGACCCTGCCCTGAGCCTATGGGTACCTACAAACTTCCTACAAAGTTCCTACAAAGTGCTCCAGCAAAGGCACCCAGAGGTGCCTGGCCCAGGGCACTGCTCCCCTGTGCCTCTCCTCCCTGCTGCTCTTCTCTCATCCCCCACAGCCCTGCTCCTGCAGGCAGCACGGACACCTTCTCACCCTCTGCAGCTGAGGGCTTGCTGGGTCTGTCACTGTGGGACAAGCCAGCTGTCCCATGGCTTCCCTTTTGCCTGGGATGATAAGGAAGCTCCCAGGGAATGGAGGCCTTGGGCTCAAGACCTCCTTCCTAATGCCAGACATTCGCCTGGCAAAGCCACCTGCTAGGAACGGGCCTGGGGCTCGCTGGGCAGGGGTGCTGCACCCCCTCCCAGGCAGGACCTGGCACCCCACTGCAGGGGCTTGGCACAGCCCTGCAGCTGCTGGGCCAGGATGGCTCATCTGTCCCTGGAGCGCAGCCAGGAGCTGCCTGTGCCCAGCTGGCTCTGCCTGTCACTGCCATCCCTGCCCTTGCTGCCAGTGTCCCTTCCAGACTGGGACTAAAAGCCTTCTGCAGCAGCCAGGTGGATGGGACGATTTATATTTCTGGTGCTCCCTGGTCCCTCTCCTCAGCCTATATCCCCTGAAGGACAAGGAGCATCCCTGCTTGGGATCTCCAGGGAACTGCCCTCAGAAAGGCACAAACCTCTCTCTGACACCAAATAGAGTGGGTCTTCACTGGGGGATGCTGCAGTGCTGTGAGCAGATCCTCCCAGGGTGCCCATGCCCTGCCAAATGGAAAATCCTCTCCTTTTATGAAGCCAGGGCCAGAGCCCAAGACAGAAGCACTGCTCGCTCAATTAACGTGTCCAAAAGCAGTGACCACGCTGGGTGTCCCCACGTGGCTGTCACCCACACAATGCCAGCTTCTTGTTGGCTCTGGGGGCAGCTAGGGTAAGAGCAGAGATCCTGGCATTGCCTCTGCCTTCAAGGTTTTAGCTAGGGCAACTCAACACTGCTCACCTCCCACCCTTGGGGGACAAATGCCCCCTGGACTGTCCCCCAAAGCCTGTCCTTGCAATCCCATGCAAATTAAATTCTACCATGGGGATCATTTCAGGTAGGCAGGGGCTGCAGAGCCATGCCAACAGCCAGTGGTGTGGTGGGGTGTTTTCCCAGCTGCAGAGGAAAAGCAGGAAAGCCCACTGCAAGCTGCAGCAGCCCTGCAGCTGCTGAGAATGGTGAGTGTCAGGATCCAGCCTGGAGCGGGATGCAGCTGCTGAGGCTGATGTCAGGATCCAGCACTGCAAAAGTCAATTCCATGCCCTGATTCTCCAGCAGAACAGACTCAGCCCCCTGCCCCAGCCACCCTCCCCCAGCCTGGGAGGGACATAACAGCAAA
Source organism: Daphoenositta chrysoptera (assembly GCA_013397915.1). Classification (NCBI taxonomy): domain Eukaryota; kingdom Metazoa; phylum Chordata; class Aves; order Passeriformes; genus Daphoenositta; species Daphoenositta chrysoptera. The sequence goes on from VZRO01002979.1 coordinate 50,836, forward strand.
CTCCCAGGTTCTCTGGGCAACCTGTGCCAGGTTCTCACCACCTTCAGTGTAAAAATTTTTTCTCTTATAACTAATCTAATCTACCGTCCTTCAGTTTAAAACCATGACCCTCTGTCTTACTACAACAGACCCTGCTAAAAAAATTTGTCTCAATCTTTCTCATAAGCCTCCTCCAAGTACTGGAAGGCTGCAATGAGGTCTCCCCAGAGCCTTCTCCTCTCCAGGTGAACACCCCCAGCTCTCCCAGCCTGGCTCCAGAGCAGAGGGGCTCCAGTCCTCTTTGTGGCCTTCTCTGGACCTGCTCCAGCAGCTCCATGTCTTTCCTGTGCTGGGACCCCAGGGCTGGAGGCAGCTCTGCAGGTGGGGTCTCACCTGAGCAGAGCAGGGGGCAGAATCCCCACCAGTACCTGCGGCCCTTCCCTGCTGGGGAGATGAGCCCAGGGCATGGGCTGTGATCGAGTACAGGACTGGCAATTAAACCTGTGTGGCTGCAATGCAATGGCCTGAGCCAGGGCAGGCTTAGTGCAGCCTCCAGAGCCCAGCAGGAAGGAGCTGAAGGATATTTCAGCCTGGCAGACTTCACACCGGGTCAAGGACCACGCGTCCCACACTGGTGCCAACCCCACTTCCTGTGCCCAGGCTGAGTGGAGAAGGAATCACCCAGGGCTTCCTCCAGCCCTGGTGCTGCCCAGGCTGAGTGGAGAAGGAACCATCCAGCTCTTCCTCCAGCCCTGGTGCTGCCCAGGCCGACTGGAGAAGGAACCACCCAGGGCTTCCTCCAGCCCTGCTGCTGCCCAGGCTGACTGGAGAAGGAACCATCCAGCTCTTTCTCCAGCCCTGGTGCTGCCCAGGCTGACTGGAGAAGGAATCACCCAGACCTTTCTCCAGCCCTGGTGCTGCCCAGGCTGACTGGAGAAGGAATCACCCAGTGCTTCCTCCAGCCCTGGTGCTGCCCAGGCTGACTGGAGAAGGAATCACCCAGACCTTTCTCCAGCCCGGGTGCTGCCCAGGCTGCAGGTCAGCACAGGGACTGCACTCACAGCCCAGTTGCCACCCCGTGCCCGTGCCATGAGGCCACGCTGCACACCGGGCACACCGGGCACGTGCCATGGACAGACACAGCTCTGCTGGCTTCACTGAAGCCCTGGCCAGTGGGGACCCACTCTGTGCCACCGCCACCCACTGTCCCCTCCTCACCCCAGAATTCAGAGCTGGCTCCCCACTGTGGGGTGCTTAGGGCAGGGCACAGGGCTGTCTGGCACAGCTGGCATTGGGTAGGGAAGAGCCAAAAAGCCACCAGGAAAAGAGAGGTCTCTGTAACACCCTGGGCTCCACACATGTCCCACCCATGTCTGGGCACACAGGAACCCACCCACGGTGCTGGATGGGCCATGGAGCAGCAGGGTGAGGGTGTGCACCACGCCGATGTGACACAACAGGAGCCAGCCCCAGCATCCTCAGCCCCCAGTCCCAGCAGCCACACGGACTCTCTGCCCCCCCTTTCTGTCCCTGGGGCCCTCTCCCAGGGAGCAGGGGAAGCGGGGTTTGAATGGAGCCTCCCAGCCGGGCAGAGTGGGGGACAGGAGGTGAGGACACAGCATGAGCACAGCACAGGAGGAGAGCTACCCCTGCTCCATCCCCTGAGCAAGAGCTCACAGCCCTCACATCCCCACTGACTCCTCCAAACTGTCCCCTGCCCTCTGCCCTGCTCCGTGCCTTTTGCTCCTGTACCATCAGCCCTGCACCTCCCCCTGAGCCTCCCAGTGCCAGCTGGGCCCTGCTCCCCCTCTCCCCTGCAGCTCCAGCCCACCCTAATAAAACATTTTTGGAGGTGCAGCAATGGGTTGACCAGGACACACACACGGACGGCCAGCACGAGGACACGCAGGACAGGGAGCTGCCCTGTTCAAGTCTTTCTAAGTCCCTCGTAAACATAAAACATCAATTAAGGTGTTCCCCAGAGGCTTGCAGCAACCATCCTCTGCAAAAACAGAGCAGCTCAGTGTCTTCCTCCTGTTCCCTGAGTGGAGGTGAACGAAACCCCACAGATGTGGGACAGAGAAGGTGACAGGACAGGTAATGTCTGGGAATACATTTACAGCAAGCTCACAGGATCCCTTCCTTTGGAAAACAAGATGAAAATGAGGGCTGGAGCCAAGGAAGTGTCCCCTGAGTGGTGGGAAACCCTGGCACCCAGCTTGGGAAGGAGGAAGGGTTGGAAGGCAGGCAGGGTTTGGGACTGCTGCAGACCACAGCCAGGACGAGACATCAAGAGAAACATTTCTGCTCTCCACAATGGCCTCTGACACAGCACAGGAAGTACTTGGTATGGGAAGACGTGCAGGAAAGAATTTGGGAGAGTTTTTGAATTGTTTGCACAGATTTTTTAGAGTGGGTAGTTGGAGCACTCCTAGCTGCTCTGCAACGCTGTGATTTTCCTGCACATTCTCCAGCCACAGCTCCTCCTTTCCCACAAACGAGAGACACACCAGGGCTGCAGAGACAGGAACCAGGAAAGCCGTAACCCCCCTACAGCAGCTCTGAGAGCACGGAGTGGACAGGACAGGTCCTACAAGTTGTTCCCCACTGCATCTCCCTCGCTGGCTATCCAGAGCTCCTCACTGCCTCACGTCACCCCAGCTGTCCCACATCTGTTCCCACACCTGTGAGACACCTCAGTGGCATTCCCGAGGGCTCTCCCTGGATTAGATGTCTGAGTTCTGCTTGGTTGGAAAAGGCTTTGGTGGGTGCTTCCAGCCCAGTCACCAACACCAGAAGGATTTGACCGTGGTATGAACAAGGGCTGAGGGATGCCTGTCAGAGCTGGGGTATGGAGAGCCCAGCTGGAAGAACAGAAATCTCAAGAAGCTGCAGCCACCCCGGCCTTGCCCAGGGCTGGGAGCAGAGGGGCACAAGGTCCCTTCCAAGGAAGCCTTGCTGTGGAGCTGGGACCACAGGGCATGAGGAGCACGCTGATGGAGCAGGGTAAGGAGGCTGTGGGGTTGTTAGGGACACTCAGGATGAGCGAGCTGTGAGCTCTGGGGGGGACATGAGAGGGGCCTGCCTCATCTGCCCACCCAAAACCCCAGGGTGACCACAGAGGTGGCCAAGCCACAAGCTGGGCAGCGTGCCAGCCCTTGCCAGTGGCCCCAGGCCAGAGTGAGGGGAAGGAGGGAGGCAGGGGTGGCTCACGCAGCTGCATGTGCACCCCTCCAGGTGCCAGCAGCAGAGCAGCAGCAGTTTCTGCAGTTTTATCGAGTCTGTGCCTGCAGCAGTGCAGGGGTGTTGCCTTGTCACAGCTCCTGGAAGACTCCAGGAGATCCAGGGTGACCCCAGGCTCTACGAAAGCCACATGCCATCGACTCTCCTGCAGAAGTAACCCATGCCAACCTCCAGGACAGAGCAAACTCTGCTCAGGGGCTGTGGGACATGAGCCAGCTGCCCAAATGCAGCTGTTCCAGCGTTCCTGGAGATGCCCATGACACAGCCCCGGGGTGACAGACACCGTGCAGGACTCACAAGTAACTACAGCTCTCCAGAGCAGATGAAAAGCTGGAACTCCTGCAACTGCATCAGACTCCCAGATTCCTGTCACTGAATTGCACCTCAGGCTTTAAAAACACAGAATTCCCCAACCCCAGGGCTGAGATACAACCCAAAGTGGTGGGATTGTCAGAAGCATATGCCTTGACACCAAACCTTCTGCTATCTAAGCAGCACCTAAAGCCACCATCTGTGACACAGCAGCGTGCCACAGCTTTTATACCTGTGCTATTGAAATTGTCTTCTCGACAGTCAGAGCTCCAGCCCTGTCCCCCACTCCCTGGGCCCCATGTCCTACCTGATACTCCTACAAAGCCCACAGGACTCAGGACAGCTGATTTTCGGGGGTCTGAAAGGGTGGCCTCCCTCCAAGCAGTCACCCTTGAGTCCCACTGGTGGGGAAAAGCTTTAAACTGAGAAGAGAGTTGGCTTTAAATTGACAGAGAGTAGATTGAAATATTGGGGAAAAATCCCTCCCTGTGAGGGTGGGGAGGCCCTGGCACAGGGTGCCCAGAGCAGCTGTGGCTGCCCCTGGATCCCTGGGAGTGTCCAAGGCCAGGTTGGATGGGGTTTGGAGCACCCTGGGACAGTGGAAGGGGTCCCTGCTATGGATGAGCCTGGCGACCCAAACCATACTACAATTCTATGAAAACCAGGAATTTCAGTGTGTGCAGCATGTCAAACACCACCCACCGGAACTGCAGGAATGGCTCAACTGTCCTGGGAGATGAACTGTACTCTAAATTCGGCTTTATTTCTTCACTGCTCATAAACAGAGGTCAGGCAGCCAGGTCACATAGAGCCATCTGTATTTTCTTGGGTGAATCCCTGTGAATAACCTGCCTTGCTAAACACACTCTGAAGCTGCTTGCTCCTGGAGTAAGGTTTCCCGTGAAAAACAGTGGGATTTGAAACTCTGGAAACTCCAAAGTGCAAATAAATGCTGTGAATTATTGAACAAGTTGAAAAGTCAAAATTGTTTCATCAGGGTTGAAGAAAATATTTTGGTTCCATTAGAAAGAGTAAAAACAGGGTTTAAAAAAACCCTTCTGGATCAAAAGAAATCTAATATAGAAAGAATAATTATGAAATGTGCTGAAATTAAACAACTGTGCTTCTTCCAGGATAAAGCAAAATGGATTCTTAGAAAATTTATGGGTTATTTCATTTCATTATTTTCATTTTTATGGTATTTCATTTTGTCACCCCCCAAAAATGAGTTCTGATTAATAAAGTTCTCATGAGACTAATTCTAAACCTGGCGTCAACTCTGACTGCAACTCTTCCCTTGCTGGTCCTGGAAACACAGAGTGGGGCTGCTCTCCAGGTTTTCCTGCCTCGCAGGGAGGCAGAGGCAGCAGAGGTCTCCTAGAAACCCTCTCTTCCTTGCTGGAGAGCTCTAAAGCAGAGTGGAGGTCACTGCTCGGAGGGCCTGGGCTGCAGGAGGTTCCCTGAAGGACACTGGGGCTGGGCAGGCCCTGCACAGTGAGCTCTGAACAGAGGGAACCTCAATCCTGCCCCCACAAACAACGGGGGGCAACGTCCTCACTGCCCTGACTCAGCCTCCCCTCATCCATTTTGCCTTCTCAATAATTTCAACGTCTTTTTATAAACTCAACCCTCTCCAGAGAGGATTGGGCAATGAAGAGAGGCAAAAAAGGGACAGGGAGAGATGAAATGCATCACAGCACCTCTCTGCTGCAGGAAGATGCCTCACCAAGCCTTTCCTCAGGATGCCCCAGGGGACGGGTGCCTGGCTGAATTCTCAGCTGGGTTTGTTCCTGCAAAGCCACCAGGACATGGTGACAAAGGGACAGCAAGCAGGAATGAGAGAGCAGCAGCCTGGGGCTACCTGGCTCTTGATACCACGGGCTGCTGGCGTGGCAACAGGCTGAAAAACCCCTCAGCAGGGCATAGCACAGGTAATCTAACACACAGTAAATAAATCCAGATGGAATTTCATAGATGCAACGAATTTACATCACTTGGGCCCTGCCCACCGGCCCCTTGGGCAGCCCCAGCCCCTCTGGGAGCCCCGAGAGGCCGGTGCCACTTCGTCCCCTCATCCCCACACACAGCCAGGCTTCCCCCAGCTCTGCCCTCACAGCTCTCAGCCCCCTCCCCCCGAGGGAAGCCCCCTCNGGAACCCTAACCCAGCTTTGCTTTGCCTCTTCACCCTCTCCCCGAGGTACCTGCACCCACCAAACCCTGCTCTGCCCCCCAGCCAGGGAGGAATCCAAACCCAGTCCAAGGGCTTGGGGAAGCTGGTCAGACCGGCCAGGAGGCTGAAGGAACACCCCAGGAACTGCCCCTCCATGGGCATTTACCCTGAGGAGTCCCAAAACTGGCAGGAGAGAACAGTTCATTTAAAAGGGGGATTTAGATGTTTTGATGCAGTCACCACACTCAGTCTCTCAATGGAAATCAATGGGGATTGAACCACAGCGGGGATCTGAAGAGTAGAAAGGAGAGGCAAACTAAAAATAGTGCAGGCTGTAGATGTGGGTCACGTCAAAACATCGTATTCCAGGAAAACTGGAGCGACTGAGGAAGAAAATGGAATAATGACTGGAAAGAAGTAACCTTTCTGCCTAGCAGAAACAGGTTTTTTTCCCTCTTAAATAAAAAGTAACAAAATTAAAATACAGTTTTGAAAGGAAAGACCAGAAAAATTTATTCCAAAATGCTGAAACAAGCAACTTGAGCCTCTCTGGAACAGGATGTTTCCTTTTGAAAGTGTGATTAAAAAAAAATCGGTGGGAATTTTTTCTTTTACTGGCATCAATTCTCCCTTCACGTGTACTTCACACACCGACCGACCTGCTGCCTTTGATCTCAACCCAGAGATGGTTTTGGCCCTTCTGAAAACCCATTTTGCAGTCACTCCTTCCCAGCTCTGGCAGCAGATGCCCCCAGAACAGGTACTGCCACCTGTGCCCGTGTCCCACCCAGCCAGCAGCTCCGCAGAGCCCTCGGCTGCCCAGGGCTGTGGGCAGGGCCCAGCTGCCCCTTACCAGGCTGGAGTTGGCGATGTTGGTGTCATCTTCAGGCATGGGCAGGTAGATGGCCAGAGCAACGCAGTTGGCAAAGATGGTGAGGAGGATGATGATCTCGAAGGGTCTGAGAGGAAGCGTTAAGGAGTGCAGACAGGAGAGCAAAAGCAAGGTCCAGCCCCACCCCTGCCCTGTCCCACCCTGCCCGGGGGGTGCAGAACCAGCCCCCCACGGGGGCAGAGCACAGAGAGCAGCCAGACCTCGGCTCGGCACATCCTCGGGTGCTGCAGGGCCTGGACACTCTGCGTGGCTGCTGAGGAGGGTCAGCTTTGGCACAGCACAAAGGGATGGGAGAGCAGGCGGTTTCCCCCTCCTCGTCCTTCAGTGAATCACCCTGAAGGGTCAGGACGTGTTTGCGTGATGTAGGCACTGAACCTCAGCTCCCCCTCTGAAGCCTCAGGTTTTAACTTCTATATTTTTCAAATCCTGTATTGCCCGGTGTGTAACTCTGAAGTTCCTTGTGGCCTGCTGGCTGCTGTGCTCTCATCCCAGCCAGACATAACAAACCTCTCTGGGCCTGCTCTCCAAGGACACCCAGGCTGTGCTGGGCCTGAAAACGTGTAAACCAACATCTTAGAAGGGGGGTGAGCTCGGGGAAATTACATCATTAGCTAAAGTTTTAAGTGGCAAATCTAGGCTGATATGCGAATGAACCAAACCTATAAAGGTGTGGGGAACTCGTGACTCGTTGTCCACCTTGGGGTCCATTTTTGGATGTAGCCTTTGGCTCTCAGGGTGCAAATTTGAAGGCCTTTCAAATAAATACCGACCTTTATTCCCTTATTCCTGTCTAGTCTCTGTTTCTAGGTAGCCCTCAAGGCATCACCTCCAGAGCAGGCAGGTCCTGGCTCCCTCTGCACTCAGCATCCACGAGGGACACTCCTGCTGCCCAGGTCCCCCGAGGGCTGGATGGCCCTGACTGGAAGGTACCCGGGGCAAGACAGCTCATCCAGGGTCTCCTCTGGCAGAACATCCCCAGGTGTCCTCACAGCCTCGGTGCCCCAGGACAGGCAGTGCTCCTGTGACTGTCCCCAGGAGTGCCTGGGGCCGGGATGAACAGAGTGCTCAGCCTGGGGACTGTCCCAGCCCCTTCAAGGTAGAAACTGTGCTGTTTGACATCTCAGCCCTTAATAAACCAGCGGGGTGAGCTGGCAGCTCGGTGCCATCCCTGCCAGGGCTGTTTTGGGAAACATCTCCACCCATCCACGGTTCACCTGGTGCCCTCCCACCGGTGCCGTGGGTGCTGCCAGGGACTGGGCTGGGGGCTCAGCTGGCTGCAGCATCACATCTGGGTGTGAAGCTGGAGGGGCTTTGCTGGTGTCCCTGGTTTGGGGCTCATGGGCCAGCCCTGGCAGGGACATCCTGCTTCCCCCTCAGCAACACAAATGTGCTGTCTGCAGGTGGTTAAATAACACCATTGTTTTTTCCCCTATTTTGCTCCCTCTCTTTGAAACCTCCAAGCACAGGAGTTAAATTGTGCTGTTTATTATTCCCGTGCTGGCGAGCTCGGCACCAGCCAGTGCACCAGTGCCTTGTTTACCTATTACCCCTCAGAAGGAAAGGGGTCACTGACTATTTCCCCGTGGAGACCCTTGGACTGGCTCTTGGTCACTCCCAGGCTCCTGCTGCTGCCACTGCTCTGCTTGGGCCACTGAAACCTCCTGGACAAGCTTCAGCTATCACCTTCCTGAAGCCTCCAAAGAGCCCAAACTCTGGCTCCAGGGCCTCCTATGCAGCCAGGCTCCCCCTCCAGGGACCCCCACTCTCTGTTTCCCCCAGCATTCCTCCCCAAGGGCTGCCTTGGGCTCCGGTGCCCAACCAGTGTCCAACCACAGAGCAAGGGGCACCTGGGGAGCCTGCCAACCACACCAGCTGCTGAGTGCTGTGTCCTGGGCTCATCACAGGCTTTTTTCCCTTTTCTGAACCTTTCTATCCATCAGCCTGATGACACTTTAAAAGCTGAAGTCAGCTGGAAAAGCTGCTCCCCTTTGTGGCCAGATAATGAATGAGGCAGAGCCCAGGGGCTGGAGGCTTCCCTGCCTGCTTGGACAGGGCAGGACAAGCCCTCCTTGAAGGGTGACCTCGGCTGCAGCTCCTGTAACTGGAGCTGGAATCCGCTTGCTGCTTGTGGTTCTGCGAGTCTGGCACAGCTATGAGGTAGAAATGCAGTGGGAACCAAACAGATTGAACCAAAACCCAGATATGAAGTGTGCCCAGGTACAGTCTCTGCCTCCTGCCACTGACCCAGAGCCTCAGCATCCTCCTCATCTCCTTGTCTTGCAATCCAGCTTCTTTCTCTCCAGCACGCTCCCCCCACACAGCATCCCAGGGTCCCCACATCGGCCTTGCAGCAGGAATTAGGCCTTTGCCTCTCGCAGCTCTGGGGCCCTCCAGGGTCCCCAGACTCCTCACCCACCTGCCTTGGAGTGCTCCCGGCTACCAAATGACCTGAAATACCAGGGTGGCGTCACAAAGCGAGCCATGTCCCAACAACCACCAAGCTGTTGGACCAGCTGGCATGCACACAGCACCCGGTAAGCTGCAGAACATTCAGATTTCCTTGTTCTGATAAACGTGTTTTTTTTGAGATGTGAGCAAATTTCAGTGTAAAACCCCCTCTGCCTCAATCAGCCTGACTTTCACCCACCCTGGGCTGAGTGGAGTGATGGTCCCCACCCTTCAACTGCTTGAAAAAAACCCTGGCCCACTCCTGTGGCTCAGCCTTGTACCCTGACAGCAGCAGGAACAGGAACACACACTGCCACACTGAACCCACAGCCCAGGTATCCCCACAGAAGAGGACCACAGCTAATCTCCCCTTGGCAGCCTGCGTGTCCCTGCAGACCATAATAACCCGCAGGAACTGGAACGACCCGACCCTGTCACATACCCTGATCCCTGAGTGAGGGCAGCCAGGTGCATCTGGGTATAAATACAGCCAGGGGCTGGAGAAACCTGATTCCCTGTGTCCTGCACAGGTCAGAAGCACCTGCACATGCCCCCTTTCTGCCGGGGCACCCACCCATCCCCACCCCTCTGCCCTTCCCGAGCCAGGAAAGACCCCCCTGTGCCAGGCACTTGCTCTGGCATGTGCTGGCCCCGGAGGAAGAATGTGTTTGAGCCTGCTGGAAGATGTAAGTCCTATTTCCAGCTCCTCCCCTGCCACTCGGGTGCACACACAAGTTTCTTCCCTCCTCAGCGCCTGTTTGAGACACAGGCACAGCTCTCTGCTGTGTGCCCACAGAACCTCGTTTCTCTTGCCAGAGACACAGAAAATGAGAACTCCCCAATTCTGGCTCTGCTCCCGCTCCCTGAAGGACAGAGAGTCCCTTTGCAGTAAAGGAAAGAGGTCTCAAACCCCAGCACCACCAGAGCTGTGAGCATGCCCTCACGCCTGCCAAGGGCTCCCTGGGCTTTGGGCAAAGCCGCATCTCTGGGCATGGTTTTGGTATCCCCACAGCAACACAGCCAGCCTAAAGTGACCAAGCCACCTCCTCGAGTGAAGCCTGGCCAGGGGTGGGATCATCCTGCCAAGGCCAGGATCACACAGATAAGAAAATATGAGAAAAGATGTGGTGGAAGAACTTGATTCCGTTCCCTGGTCCATCATTTTCGCTAGAGCTCAAAGGTTTTGCTGAAATCAAAGTGAAATATTTCATCCCACTCTCTTCCTTTACATAAAATACAGGAGAACAAAGTGATAGCTCCTGGACGCATGGCACAAACACAACATTTTGATACTTCTGAGCTACAATGCCCCAGTGAAAAGGCCAAAAAGCAACACCCAAACTACAACACTAAGCCAAAGGCACAAAGAAAGACTGTCCCTCTGAACAGTATCACCCAAAAAAGCCTTCACCTGGGCCAGCAGCACCAGGGAGGGATGGGAAAGGGAGCTGAAAGGACAACGGTGTCAACAAGGATTTGGGGGAGCCCCAGAGCACAGCTGTGGGATCAGGCAGACAGTGATACACACAAAGGGCCATCCCAGCAACTCACCATGTTTGCTACCCACCCCCAAACCTCTCTGCCAGGGTGTCACGTTGTCCCCAGCCTGACCCCAGCCCCACCCCAGGATGGGCACTGTGCCCCCTCCTGAGCACCAAACCTCCTCCCCTCTCAACGCTCTGTCCCCCATTTCTCCCCAGCAGACAACACACAACACACACAGCACATTCACTCCCACGAGCCCCTTGTCCCCAGGCTGTCCCTGCCTGTCCCCGTCCCACCCCACCCATGGCCTGACCCACTCCTCAGCCCCAGCTTTCCCCACCATCCCCTTCATGCCCAGTTTGCAGAGCCATTGCCTCGGCCAGCGCATCCTGCCAGGGCTCCCTGAGTGCCCCAGTGCCTTTTACAGGCCTGATGAGACTCAGCACAGCCTGGCACAGGCTGGCAGCTCCCGTGCCCCCAGCACCCCTGCCACGCTCACAGGCACACACACTGCTCCCAGACCCTGCGGCCAGAGGATACTTCCACTCCACGATGCTGATGCACGCCTTCCGCAGAGGGTTCTCCAGGGTTAAGCAGAACAGAGCCCTGGGTGGACGAGGAGCTATCGGTGGTACCGGCTTCTTGGACTTCTCCTTCTGTTGCCTCTTCTTCACGTCACCCTGGGGAGAAGCAGGCTCCATGGTGTTGCTCCCCTAGCCGTGTCTCCCCCTCCTGCCCTGCCGTGGAGCCCCCCTTCCCCAGGTCCCAGCCAGCTGGAGCTCCTCTGGGTCTCTGTCTCCTCCGTGCAGCGGGGGAGGTGCTGGGGGAGTGGGGGCTGGAGCCTGCACTCGCATGTACAAACACACAAAGCACGAGTTTAAATTTAGATCCCGGCCCGACTCTGGGTGCTGTCCCAGCTCCTGAGGCAGCAGAAGGGCCCCTGCAGCTGTTCCCTCTGTCCCAGCACATGGGGAGTCGGGCGAGTGCCTGGCGTGCCACTGGCGGGGCTGGGGGTGGGCCAGGCTGCCCGTGCTGGGCCCTGGCTCCCAAGGAGAAGCGCCTGTGCCCCAGGTCAGCTCTGTCCCCAGCGTCCCCCCGGCGCTGGGAAGCAGCCGGGCTGCCTGGGGCTACCTGCGTTTGCTGAATCACATTTTTCAGGGGGGATGGAGAAGCCAGCTCTGGCCAGTTCCCAAGGACAGTTTCCCCCCTCCATCCCATCACCAGGAAGGATTTCACCTTCAGCTGGTGCACGCTGTTCACCTGTGCCCTGGACCAGGCTGGGTCCATTTCACTGGCTGGAGCCCCAATCTCAAAGCTCCAGGGAATTATGGTGAGCCCAAAAGGTGCTCAGGCTTGCTTTTCTGGAGGCACAGAGGAAACCCCTGGCTGGCACCGGTCACTCAAACAACCACTTGCTCAACCTTACGGAGGTCAGTCCTGCGTGCAGGGTTTGGAGGATGTCTGGGGATGCAGGAACCCAACAAGGGCTTGGGAAAGCCTAACTGGATGAATGGTATGGTAACTCCTGAGCTGAGGTAAGGAGAGAGGCGGGTTATCAGCACCTCCCACAGCAGGGGACTGAGGCACCAGAAGTGTCATTCATGGGGGTTTTCCTGGGGTTTTCTAGACTGTCAGCAAAATAACTGCAGCGATCTAATTACTTGATGTCCCACAGTAAATGGTATCCCTGTTCCACAGGTGTTACAGCTGCTGTGACTGACCATCCGTGCACCCCAGGGTGCTGCTCCACCCACAGTACTGTGCTGCCCTGCTCTCCGCTCTGTGGGGTCATTCTGCTGGGGAGGGAAATGCCTGACAGGTGCACTGGGACCCAGAAAGGAGTGATCGGGGAGCCCGCGGCAGGGAGAGCACCTCCTGCAGTTGCTCCAGCCAGTGTGGATGTACTTTGGAGAAGGGTGCCCTCGGTTGTAAAGGGGTTCATAGAATCCTGGAATAGCTTGGGTTGGAAGAGACTTTAAAGATTATCTCGTCCCAACCCCCCTGCCGTGGCCAAGGGCACCTTCCGCTAGGGTTAAATTAGCAGTCTGCCCCCTTCTACACCACTCTGTTGTATTTTGTGTAAATCAGAGTCAAATAATTTCTGCTGCGGGGTCCAGCCCCGCTTCCGTGTGAGGCAGATCCCTCTTCTCACCCAGCCGTCATTTGCCCCCTACACCCGAGGAGCAAGCCAGGAGCCACATTCCCGCTCTGCCTGTGCAGAACAGCCTGTCCAGGGACCGCAAAGCCGCGGGGCCCATCTAGTGGGGATCTCCGGGAGGAACATCTGCCTGGGACGCCCCGGGAACTCGAGGAGGAGGGCGGCAGGGGCTGTGGGGGGACCCCCGAGGCCTCTCGGGGCTCGCACACCCCGGGAGCCGCCCCCCGCCCGGCCGGGAGCTGTTGGCACAGGGCACGCACGGGGCCGGCGCGGCTCCCGCAGCGCTGCAGCGCTCTGCCCGCCGGAGCCGCGTCCCACCTGCTGGGCAGCCAGAGGCTCCTTCCTCGTGACACCTCCTCACAGCCATCCTGCTCTTCCTCGCACACCTCCTGGGCCCTCATGTCCCTCTCCCGCTCCATCACCGCACTGGCGCGGCCTCGGCAAGGGTCCCAAAGGGAGCTGGGCCGTGATGGGGGTCTGACTCCCGCAGGTGCATCTCCTGGTGCGGTGCCGAGCCGAGCC
>VZRO01002980.1:0-97031 GCA_013397915.1 Daphoenositta chrysoptera
GTTTTTATTAGCGAAGGAACTGAGGGCCAGAGACCCAGGATAAGCCCAGGCTCCCCGCGACAAGCCAGACAATCTAACAACCCAAAATCAGTGTCACACACTGGGCGCTCCCTTGGACCCCAAAAGCCGCAGGAGAACCTGGGGCAAAGCCCCAGAACAGTTCTTATCCCCTCTGTCCATCTGTGATTGGTGATTTTTGGATCCTTCGCATGATTGGCTCGTTTCCAGAGCCCTGGTTGGTTCTTTACGAGGAACATTCCCGTCCAATCATTTTCCAAGGCGTTGTGTGATATGTCAGTTCCTCGGCCCATTGTAGTCCAGGGCGTTGACATCGCCTGTGTGGTATCACCTTCTAGAGTGTTCTTCTTCTTCTCCCAGTCCCACTTTTCCTATTTGCCCCGCCCTGTAATGTTCACACTGCAACACTACATCCATACAAACGCATTCGTAATACTAATTCATCTATAATGCGCCCCCAAACCAATCAAACCCCTCTATACATTCTAATTCAACCCCAACAGTAACAAATAACCCCCAGAACTGCAATAGGTAACCCCCAGAACTGTAAACTTGTCCGTCACAACGGGGATACATTTTTTTAGCATGACCAGTTGAAAAACAATGAGGGGAAATGGGTTTAAAAATGGTTTAAAAAGAGGGTAGATTTAGATTGGTCTGAGAAAGAAGTTGTTTATGGGGAGAGTGGTGAAAGACGGGCACAGGTTGCCCAGAGAGCTGGGAGGTGCCCCATCCCTGGAAACATTCAAGGTCAGGTTGGATGGGGCTCTGAGCAACCTGATTGACTTGAAGGTGTCCCTCCCTGATCACTGCAGGGATGGTTGGAGTTGGTGACCTTTAAAGATGTCTTCCAACTTAAACAGTTCTATGATTCTACTTAGTTTTGAAAAGCTCTGAGATTGGAGATTAATATGAGTTGGCCATATGATGCTTTGAAATTTAGTGGGTGAGAAACCTGTTACATTTGTCAGTTGTTTTAGTTGCAGCCACTTTGAATTTTGCGTCCAGAAGATCCTTGGCAGACCCTCGCCTATCCTTGTCCGTGTGCAAACAGCAGTTCAGAAAGTCGCGGAACACAAGGAACAGTTGCTTCTGCATCTTTGCTGTTTCTTCCCTAGTGTTGAGACTCAGTGCCTAGAGAAAAAGGAAACCTGAGATTCTACCTGTTTCTTTCATATCCATATCTGCTCACCTAGACCCCATTTTTAAAGCTCCAATCTGCAGTGTTAGTTTCTTCCCTTGCAGAGACCTAGAGGGGATTTTTCTACACCAAAAACTGACCCCAGTGTAGTCACAGCTATTCAAACATCCAAAGGATCTTGTCTGATTTTATTGGCCGACCTAGTAAGTAGGAACTACATCATCAAAAGCACGTTTTGCTTCTTTGAGGACTGACACCAGCTTTACAGCTATTTTAAAGACTGCTATTTCCAAGGATTGATATTTAAAATGCATCTCCACAGTTCTCACTGGCCCCTGAAGTACAGCTTCTATATTTTAGCACAAAGCTCATCAAAAATATTTCCCGCATATCTTTATTTGCCTCATAAAAATAGTAACTGGATGAAAAAAGGGAAATCCTGTGGGGATACAGCTAGAAAGCAGAAGTGGGAGCACTGCTAAACTCGTGTCAGAAGTGGACACGCTAACGTTGCTAGGCCACAAACAGTGGCAGGCAGTGAAGCTCGCCATGAAATTGCTAACATAAGGAAAAGGCATGCTTGGTATGTACCTGTGCCTGGTTAGTGCTAGCTTTTAGTTTTGCAATGTTACTAAGAAACATAGATGTAGTTGTTACAGTGATTACTGCTTATACAGGGATCTATTTTTAGTTACTGCTGAAAAGGTATAAATACTCAGCTCTGTATCAATAAAATCAGCTGATTGCATTTAAGCAATCTGCCCCATCTCTTCCATCGCCAACTGTCCTCCACAAAATCCATCAGCTGGTTTCTTGGATAAAGAAACAGAGATACTCGGAACTTCATGTTCAACACAGACACACTTAGTTGTATGCACAAATAAAATGAGATGAAAATGCATAACTAGGCAAATAGGAGTCACCTGCAACTATGAGTTTCAGCAGTCTCCAAATTCTAGATCAGCCTCACTTACGTGGACTTTGTCCTCACCTATTATTTTTGCTTGACTGTAAGCTGCAACTCTTTCAAACTTATTTGTGATTACAAGGTTTTTTGTTTAAAGCTGTAATTGTTTTAAAACTCAATACTT
Source organism: Daphoenositta chrysoptera (assembly GCA_013397915.1). Lineage (NCBI taxonomy): Eukaryota > Metazoa > Chordata > Aves > Passeriformes > Daphoenositta > Daphoenositta chrysoptera. The sequence goes on from VZRO01002980.1 coordinate 2,251, forward strand.
TTTGTTAAGATAAAACAAAGTGTAGACTCCTAGTAATTTTTGGCACGGTTAACTTTAAATGAAATACCTGGGAAATATATCCTATTTCTAGTCTGTAACAGTTTGCCAAACTAACTATGTGACTGCCCCTGTGCCAGAGCACTTTAATGAAATTTTAAGGCTAGAGAACCTTTCTAGCTTAGCTGAAGTGAAAAAAAAAATAAAGATCTGAAGTGACAAGGTCTCACATAAGTAAATGGTATGGCTCCCTCTGCTGACTACAGAAAGAAAAGTCAGGTTTTTAAAAGGCAAACTAAAAAAAAAAACAAGCAAAGGGACAGCTGCCGAACAAATATAAGAATAAAATCCAGCAACTGAGAGACAACAAAATTATATTAGGACAATAGAAGTCCATAGTTCGTAAATATTTATGTAGTCAGCACTTTCATTAGCTGAATTACTGTTCTCACTGACTCACTTTATACATGTAAGCAAGATTTTTGAAGTTGACACAATAATGCAAAGATGAGAAAGAAGAGCATTTCTGGTGTGGCATGTCTGGATCCAGTCTGCAGCCCTTGGCAATTCAGTAAAATGGCTTTTGACTCAGTGATACGGACTGTGATCCTACAGCCATCTCTGTTCCCAGAGGTATTCACTTTTGGTTGTAACAGTCACTACTTTTCCAAACTTAGACTGGGGCACAAGCACTTGAACTCTTGTTGGTGCAAAACGTAACATCTTTTTTATCATCACAGATGCGTGCATCTCTCTCTGGAGGAAAATAAAGGTTCAGCGTCTGAGGTGGACTGAATTCAAGTGATTAATCCCTCACTCCAGAGGAGAGGAACGACACAGAGGTGACTGGCATGCAGTCATTCCCTACACAGTCCTTCCAGGCAGTGTGCAGACCTGTCCACAAGGAATTCAAGCCAATATTAAGCATAGCATGGGTGGCACTAAAGATTTGGGTTCATATCCAAAGCCGTCTAGAAGTGACTGATTGACCAATTAATGAATAGGGGTATAAAGTGATGTTAATAGCTTTCAGGGTGTTTGTACTACAAGACATGAGTGAATGTGATTTTGAGCTGGGAGGCTGAGCTAGCAGAACTAGACACACAGTAAATGTGAGGCTGTGGAAAAAAACCCCACAACATGACACTGAAGTTTTCCAGATTGGTTGTGCATATATTTTGCTTCCATACAGTGAAAATTAAGAGATACATGTGCATCTGTATTATACAGATAATCTATAAAAGGTTTAAGTTCAGGATACTAGTTCCTAGCTGTCTTGCAATTGACCTACAGGAATCTAATTGTCTTATTATTTACTTTTCTCCTTTTACCACAGATCACGGATTCTCTTCAATTTTCATTTTTCAACAAATAGTTATGCTCCCTGACATCCTAATGAATAAGAATCGCTAGAGGAACAAAGTTAGTAAGATCTATCCTGCCACAGTCTTTGAAAATGCTTTATGTTCCACACATAAACACATATTCTACTTAGGATTATCTCCTCCTCTCTTTGCCCTCATTGAGGGCTGCAGAAGTGAACCAGTTGAGTGTACCAGAGCTAATATATCCTGCCTGTGGACCATTTTCTTGGGCAAAATGACATCATTTTGTTTGACTTCTTTTCTTGATTTTTCCCAAAACAAGTACCAGAGGAGGCTGTTACTCCTGGCTGTTAACAAAAAATCCCCAGAAACGCACACACAAAATCCCCAACAACAGACCCAAAAAGCAAAGAAGAAATTAAACCCCACCCAGAACAGAGTAAAATACAGGGCACTTCATACTAGTCTAGGAACTAATTTCTTCTCATTAATTTCTTTCTGTCCGTCAATTACAGAATTAGGTTTTTAGTTAAAGCCAGCAAATGGAGCATGTTGCATTTCACTTGGAAAGAAAACACAGATTTTTCCATCTCATAACTAAAAATATGTATATAGTGATTACACAGCAACTCTAAGGGAGTGCCATTTCTAACGTGGTTACTCTTTGCCACAGCTTTACTCTGAACAGAATTTTAGTAATTCAGTTTTATGGACTTGGGTTTGACAACCAAGAAAAAGGCTTAGTGACTTTAGTCTACAGAGAGAACAAGACAAAAGGATTTGGACATTTTCTGATTTTTTTGCCTCCCCCAAGATGCTTAAGAAAGCGGAAGAAAACCAAACCAAACCAAGCAACCCAACCAACCAACCAAAAAAAAAAAAAAAAGAAAAAGAAACCCAACCTGAGCAGTTTAAAGTCTCTACAGTAAAACAACTATAGAAGAGACAATCTTATTTTCCTTTATTTAAAAATAAAAGTACATGGGCAACAGCTGGTATTTTTACTTTCACATAGGAACTAGAAGATTTAAAAAAAAATTAAGTTTCAGAGTTTGGACTTGAAAATATTTAATCAGTAACAGTTTCCAGCTCTTTCCAGGAAAAGTTAAATACCATGTCTCTGTTTATTGTCTTTTATTCTTTTATTGGTCGGAGCCGTGGGACCCAGGTGTGGTCCAGAGGTGCAGGGGAGTTGCTGGAAGCCCGATGGTGGAAGCGCTCTCTGCCCTATCGGCTGTCAGGCGAAGCCTCCTAAGGGACAGGGCTCCCAGCAGTCCTGGGAATTCCCTGTAGGAATCCTTCACCTCATGTGTAACATATGTTGAGGCATAAATAAAAATCAGATTGTTCCCTCTCAGTTAAGTTTCTTTCATCCTTCTGAATACAGCCCATATCTGGGTTATCTGGATCAACTAATGAGCCTTTAGCTGTGCCACAGATGCAGGAAATAGCCAACCTGTTAAAGCAACTGTTTTGAATGAATGCAGTAGGTCCACCTTGAATCCTGCAAAACCATCTCCAAACTAAGAACAAGAAATGACAGTGAAGTTCAGTCCCATTTGTCATTCCAGTCAGTGAATGAGTGAACTGTTATAAATGGGTTGGCTTTCGTGGGCTGAGTGTATGTGACAATGTTTATGAGTTGGTTGAGTCTTATTGGGGCTGAGCTTGGTTAATTGTAGTTTAAAGTTATTTGAATTATCTCACGTGATGTATGGGTGTAATATCTTTGTAAAACCACTAGATGACAATAGTAAATATGGGATGGTTCAATACGAATCTCCTAGAAACTCTCTACAGGTGTAATGACATCAACTCGAGCAAGGATTTGTGGACCAAATGAACCAATAGGATGGACTTGTGGACAAATGACTGGACAGGAATGTTCCATCAAAACAAGCCAATCAGAGGGACCCTAGATGAGCCAGTGACAGCAAGAATCAAGAAATGGACCAATCCTGTTCCAAGACAGTCTGTAAGAACTCTTCTGGTGCTTTTGCACGGGGTCCTCCCACTGCAACGTGCCTGTCAGGGAGCACCCAGCGTTGTGTGCGCTGTTTTACTCTGCTTTGCTGTTGGGATTTTGGGCTTACCTCAATTCCTTGTTTCCAGTTGGTTTTTTTTAATAAATCAGTCAACCTGCAACAAGGTGACTAAACTTCATGTGTAATATGTGTTGAGGCATAAATAAAAGTCAGATTGTTCCCTCTCAGAGAAGTTTCTTTCATCCTTCTGAATACTGCCCATATCTGGCCTATCTGGATCAACTAATGAGCCTTTGACTGTGCCACAGATGTGGGAAATAGCCTGTTGAGATGCATTTTTAAAGTTTCATTGTTATCAATTTTCACCCCTTTGTTAAATGGCTTCTCCTTTGTTCCCCCCATGTTGTTGGTTCCTCCCTGAGATCTGTACCCCACCGCATTCCCTGTCCTTCAGCTTGTTAAAGTCTCCTCCCCTGCGTTCGGTACCACCCCTTGTTCCAGAACCTTCCCTACTCCTCGACACCCCATTGGGCACTGCAAGTCACCCCACTCATTGTCTTTCTTTGATTGGATACATGTTGTGTCAATTATGCCCTGGACCCTCCCATATCATAAGTCTATTGGTTGTTTGGTTTGTACCTCCCCTCTTTAAAAACCCCTGCGCACACTCTGTTCCTTGTCTTCATCCCTGGACCCTCCTGGATTAAACTTCTCCGTGGAACCCATACGAAGGCCTCCCTCTCATTGTTTGCTCTCGCCTGCGCTCCCACCACTCGCTGGTGTTGTCTGTTCCCGGCAGCAGAGCGTTGCTTTGCCCTGCTCACCGGCGGCACCGCGGACACCCGCTGCCGGCGCAGCCAGGAGTCCTTCTGGGCTGAACCCGAGCCGTGCCAATAGCCAACCTGTTAGAGCAGCTGTTTTGAATGGATGCAGTAGGTCCACCCTGAATCCTGCAAAACCACCTCCAAACTAAGAACAGGAAATGGCAGTGAAGTTCAGTCCCATTTGCCATTCCAGTCAGTGAATGAGTGGAAAGCTCTAAGAAGGTCTTTATACCACTTGTTTTATAGAGGTCAATTTTTCAGCCACGAGTTTGATTTCAGGTGTGAGTTTTGAGTTTTGTTATGCTTCCATTACAGTAGTTTGATCACTTTTCAAACACGGGTTTGGATAATGGCAATTTGTGGAAATGTAAGAGCTTACAATTCAAAAGTAACAAAATAAAGACTTATTTCCCCCAGCACCTAAAGTGGCAGTGTCAGAAACAACAGCAGTACAGGCTGGCCTTTGACATTACACTCAAGGCCTGCAGAGTAAATCCATTAGCTTGTTTAGTTGTTTTGCTTTTTTTTTTCTCTGCTGTACTTTGTATTTTGGAATAGTTTTTTTCCAATGGGCTGGCAATAAAGGATGGTTTATGTAGGCCCATTGACTGAAACCAGCTTGTGAAATGCTGGTTAATAGCAACAAAATGCTATGTCAAACTAAGGTAGCAATTTATCACAGTTCCTGCTCATCTGCAGGAGCATTCATGTTGTTTGAGTTAGAAACCCTGGCAGACACTCAGACAATCAACTACCAGTAAAATTCAGTTTTCTGTGTGTTACTTGAAACAGACATTTTGAGGTTCGGACATACATCACAAAGCTCAGGATCATGCACTGGTGATACTAAAAGTTGAATTTTTTGAGTCAGCTCAGACTCTTCCTTTAGTTTAATCTTCCTCCCATTTTTACAGCTATATTTCATGTCCAAGTAACTCTGATGCAGAAACACAAGACTGGGCAAATCTGATTTCATCGCCATGGATGATACCTTAGAAGAAAATTATCAGCAGATTGGCTGATCAAAGGGCTCCAAACACCACTACTAAAACAAAACAGTACTCTGTGCAATTTCCTGTTTTTCATACTGATTTCTTTTTTCTGCTAGGAAAATCTAGCACGGGAATGCTTAATGAAGCGTGTCCTGTCAGTGAGACTTGCTTATTTAAGGAAATCTGCTCTCCTTCCCAGGCACATGCACTCCCTCAGAAATTTATTGACAAAACCATAGAACCATAGAACAGTTTGGGTTAGAATGAACTGTAAATGTCACCTAGTTCCAAACCCCCTGCCATGGGCAGGGACACCTCCCTCTGGAGCAGGTTCCACAGAGCTCCATCCAGTCTCTCCTTGGACAACATCCCTGGGCAACCTGTTCCAGTGCCTCAGCAAGCTCACAGAACCTGCCCTCTTTCAGCTGAAAGTTATTATTCTTTGTTCTATCACTACAAGCCCTTGTCAAAAGTTTTCTGTAGGTCCCGTTTAGGTATTGCATACCATCCAGTTTGAGAAGGACAAATGCCGTATATTAGATTTATTAGGAATTTGGGGGTTTAAAGAGTATTTCAACTAGCAAATGTCATTTGTCTCTTCACACTTGATCATGTCATAGCTCCCTAAAAATTAGGCCATCAAGTAGGTAGACTCTTTGGCCATAAAATTGGTATGGCTAGGAGTGGCAACTGGGAGATCAGATGACTTAATGCTTGGACTTTAATCTGCAGCTCTTACCTGTGTGCGTCCCTGAAGCTACTGGTAATTATGAGAGGTTTTAGACTGCACTGTTACCTTATTTCTCTGATAATTTTCTAAGATAAAGCCTCAGAAAGTTTTAACAGGTGGTGGAATAGTTTTCTGTATTTTGTAAACATAGTATTAAGTGCACATATGTTTAGTTTACTAAACACTTGTGTTCTGGGAGCACAATGGAACAGTTTGTGGAAACATCTGATTTTTACAGCTTGAGACCAGGGGAGGCTGAAAGAGACCATGAGTGAAGTGCACTCCAGCACAGCATGGTGAGACGAGGCTTGGGTAATCACTCACAGCTGACTTTAGACCTACCTGCAGACTCAGGAAGTCTTCCAAACCTGGGCCAGAATTCTGTTACTATCAGAACAGCAACTACTATTGTTGCATCCACTGATTCTCTTCTTCCTAATGAAGATTATGCCAGTGTGTAGAAAACAAATTGACAATTTGTCTAAAATGACAGCACTGCTGAGCCAGAGACTAGCAGTAATAAAGGATGCAGCTTTGTTCAGTGCGTTCCCAGCCATCTTGATGTTTTGCTGCTTCATCCACATAAAGCTAGGTGTGTTCAGCAAGCTCCTTCCTTCATTTGGTGAAAGTGATGTCACTTTTTAGAAGCCAGTCTCTTGCTGTGCGACATTTCAAGTACATGAACTGGTGGCTGTTGCCCATTGTAAGCCAGAGAGTAACATGGTATGTGCTTAACACTGAACAAAAAAAAAAAAAAAGAATTGTCCTGATTTGCAGAACTGACTAGCCTGACAAGATTTTGTGGTACTCTAGGAGTACTCTGTGATACAGTTGATACATTATAAATGCCAAATTTCATAATTGGTCTGGTTTTGGTTTTGTGGTGTTGTGGTTTTTTTGTTTTTTTTTTTACTTTTCGATGGATAGAACATGATTACACCAAGAGAGCACTACTGTTTATGCACTTCTAACTGCTGCTGCCCTTTCTGCCATATTTATTACTGAATTGTAAGTAATTACCTATAGTATGGCTTTCAGTGGTGTGAGTAATGTGTGGCTTTTACTCTGCCGGAATGGCTTCACTTCCCAAAATGCATGCACCAGGTGGGTGACACCTTCGGACAACCTGTCAATTTACTTGAACTGGTCTAATTGCCATGACATATTAAACACAATCTAAGGTTTCAAACCATGAGCGCCATCTGTTCTGTGTCAGATCTATTACTTTTTAATCAGGAAGATTCCTTGGTTTACATCCCCATTGCCTGCTGGGTTTGCCTCACTTTTATTTTATGCTCTCTCCAAGGACTGGAATAGAAAAGGGAGACTGAATCCTGCTTTGCCATCATATTGAGCAGCAGCAGGAAAATATCATCCCAGTTACGGTGGCAATGACACAGCTGAGACAACTTCTGCAGTGCAGCAAGGCAGGTGGGCTGCAATAGCCAGTGTCACTTCTGCCCTGCTCCTTTGCTTCTCGGCTGATGCAGGGAGGTGCCTTTCACTTGCTGCTCAGCTTTCACTGCTGTATGGAATCAGGATGGGGAAAATGAGGGAAGCATGCAACAACGTTGTATAGGAAAGGGTTTCCTACAGTGCTTTCCCCTGACAGAACAGGTCTCTTCTGGCCTCGACAGGGGAATTGTCAACAGCAGACTGAAGAGCCTCATCACTGCTAGGCAGTGATGAGGCTCCTCATCACAGGCTGCTGTGGTTGCAGGCCCACTACACCACTGGATTGGAGGCACTGCTGGCTGTCCCTTGTCCAATGCCACACTGAGAGCAGGATCACTTTGAACAGGTTTTTAATGTGTTTAACAGGAGTTCCCTGTACTTTGTGTCCAATTGCTTATGTCATTGGATATCACTAAGAAGAGTCTGATTGTCTTATTCACTCACCTCATTAAATGTTTATACATAGGTATAACATCCCCCATTGGCCCTCTACAGGATAAACAGTCCCATCTCTTTCAGCTTCTCCTTGTGTGAGAGATTCCCTGGTCCATTCATCATCCTTGTGGCCCTTTTCTGCATTCCTCCAGCCTGTACTGTCTCTTGTATGATGAGCCCAGGAGTGGACTTAGCACTCCAGGCATGTCTCACCAGGACTGATCACAGAGGAAAGATCAACCCTTGAAGTGCTGGTGACACTCCTCTTAATGCACTCCAGGAGGCTATTTGACATATTTGTCATGAGGGCAGATTTCTGACCATGACCAGGGTCGTGCTCAGCTTGGTGTCCACTGGGGCCTGGGTCCTTCCCTGCCAAACTGCTTTCTAGCTGGGTCGCTCCTGCATTTACAGGCTGAGTCTGGTCCTCTCAATTGCAGGACTTTCCACTTCCCTTCATTCAACTTCATGAGCTTTCTCTTGGCATTTTTCTACAAACTTTTGAGGGTCATCTGAATGGTGGCACAGTCCTGTGATGTACAGAGATGCACATGCTGCCCTGCAAAACTTCCTGCTGCCCTCGCCATTGGGCTTTTTTCAGCTTGTTAAGTTCCTCAGCTTCCCTCAGAAGCCGTTTTCCAGTTACTCCAGTTAGACCCAGCATCTCTAATCTTCAGATCCTCCCCATGCCAGAGAGAGACACCCAAAGTCCAGCATCAGCTCTCCTACTGGGTGTTGTCTCTACAGTGCCATTCTCAACCCCAATGCTCCTGCTCCCCTCGAGCTCTGTACCTGACTCGTATTAGGTACAGTAGCTTTATGTGTCATTATGCACATATATGGGGTTATCTGTGCTTTAGAAATGAGGACAAAGTGAACAATGCAGTGAGCTCCCAAGTCTGTATGCTGAAGATAGTTTAAAATGCCCAATTAGACTTCTTTTCCCTCAGCGGCAGCCAAATGCTAACCGAGGCTCTTTAGTTTTGTTTTTAGGACACAAAAGTTTGCCTTTAACTGGCTTGGTGCTACTTACATATCACTCCTGGACACTCCTTGGAGTATCTCATCAGGAGTCAGCTGAAGGGTATGATGAAGGCTGTGAGTATCCAAGCTCAAAGATTTGACAGGCGAAAATGAGCAGGCCAGCTTAGATAAGGAATGGCCACTCACCTGCCCCGTCTGATCCCACGGTGTTGGTGAGAGGCTAGCCAGTTTGCATTAGCATGACATTTGGTCAGTTTTTTGTGGTGTCACACTGGTGACAGGAGGACTGTGAAGCTGGTGCATTGGCAGTGATGGATCTCACTCATCTCTGAGTCCTGGGAGCCTGCCAGGGAGTTCTACTCTGTGGTATGAAAACCATATGCATTTTTCTTGCTGAAGAGTTAGATACAAGTTAAATAACTTCACAACACTTCTGCATTGTTATGTTTATTTTATTTATATTTGTATTCCATTGCTTCATCCATTATGATTGGTTTGGAAAGTAAACTTTCCTTTTCTTTTAATGACTACAACAGCTAATGTCAGTCTCTCTTCCCATACAGTTGAACAATTACTTAATAACAAACAGAACTAAAATGTCTGAGACAAACATGACATCATTAAAAAAAAAAAGACACCAAACAGAGCTGATGCATAGAGGAAGAAAAGGAATCAACCACTTATTTCTTAGAAAGAGGCATTCCCCTTAAAAATTACCAAAATTGAAAAATGTATTTTATGGGAAAGAGCAGGGAGTGTACACACGCATATGCTGATGCTTCCACATCCATATCCCCAAACAGACACACACACACATACACACACACACACACACATATATATATGTATATGTGCGCCTGCACATACACAGACACACATGTATTAGACTGGATGAGTAATTAATTCTTTTCCCTGGAAGAAAATTATTATAACTTTTAATTATATTAATTACATCTGTCTTTAATACAGGAAAACTTACTAAAACACAGAACAGAAACTACTTTAAGAGCTCTAAGATATTTGGCTAAACCTTGGAAATCACTGCCTGATTAGCATAAAATACATGAAAAAATCAATTTCTATAGTTTATTTAAATGTACACCACCACCAGGTTCTTAGTGCTGATTTGGCTTGCTTTGCCTTTGGAATAGTCTCCATAATTATCAAAAATGTCTTTTATTACAAATTTCTTCCAGTATATAGGAAAAAATGTCTAAATACTGACCACTTGTCTATACTGGGTGCCCCAGTGTTATCCCCTTTCTAAAGGCCGTAGAGCATGTTTTACTATAGCAATCATATTCCTGTTTTACACGCAGGGACTCCTGTTTTGCTGCTCTTGCAAGTACCTCCTGCTCGCTTGCTTCTGTTCTTCTGAAGAGATGATCAACAGCCATCCTTTGATGGTCTCTCTTCAGAGGACATAGGTGAGAGGTAGCCCTTCTGGAGGCACCGAGGGAGGCGAGAAAGTTACTTTTTGTAACAGCACTGTCCTTGGGTAAGCAAAAGCAACACTGAAAGGCTGAAGGCTGGCTCTGAGACCTCACACGCGGAAAATGAGAAACCTCAAGAACACGCAGAAAAGGTAAAAAGTAGCAGGAAGGAGTAGCTTTTTGTGAGAGCGCTCCAAAATGTGTAATTTATTTAACCCAAAGGTGCTAAAGGATCCTTTTAGTCTGTTGCTAATAGAGACTTGACAAGAGTGGCTTCCCAGCTACAAAGAGTATCATTCTCTGTCTCCTCTCCACAGACCAGGAATTGGTCATCACTGAGGACAATGTTCATCCATTAAGTTTCTGCACATCTTGAGTTGTTGTCTGTAGGTCCCTGTAGTGTTACATGTTATCTGTTTTCCTCCTCTTTCCCTGCCTTTTTCGTCATGAATTCATTCATCAGGAGAATCAAGTAACTTACCTGGTGTAAGTTTTGCTACTTGGAGCCTGAGTTCGTGGAGAAAACTAGTAAGTTTTGTAAGTCCCAGCTTCTCTCAAATCTGATAGAAATTACCAATTTCACTGTTGTGGATTAGTGACAAAAACCCCATCCTTCAAAAGACCCTGGAACTCCATTGTTCATAAAACCTAAGGGAGGTTATGTTCATATTTGTTTCATATTACAGTTCTCACTAATCTATGCTCACACAAAGCAGAAGTTCATTACAGAATCTCTTATTACAGAGACAATCAATGAAATCTCTTAAGTCATTAACCACTGAAGACAAGTTTGGTGTCATAGGAACCTTTCACACTCTGAAGTAATGCTGAGTTTCAGTCAGTTGAAATGATTCCTCTATAAAGGCACTATAAAGTGCCTTGAAGCTTAACACAACAGCATCTCTAAAGGTAAGTATCAGGAAAAAAAATTCGGCAAGAAAAATACAACCTGATTGAACAATTAGAAAGGTCATTAAAAAACCACAATGAAACAAAAAATCCAAAGAATAACCTTTTCTCCCTCTCCTTCCCTTACCTTTCCCAATCCCAGAACAATATGTAATGCTGGCATTATTAGAAACATACATAATAGTAAGATCAGGTAGAAGAAGCATTAACAACCAAAACATGATTCTGTCTGTCTGTGGCCCTGAGCTAATTACTGATGAAAACTGGAATCCCTGATCACAAGATTCAAGAGGAAGCTGCCCTTCTCTCTCTATGGGAAGGGGTAAAATGATACTTCTACATAGTGATGCCACATTCCAAACATTGGTATCTGCTTATCAGCTGCCACGGAGTGGAACAGGAGAAACGGCCTGTGGCATGAGATGGCCAGGTGGTGGATGAAAAGCTGTGCTGTGGAAGCAAGAGTATCTGCTGGGAGATACTCAGCAGAAGGCCAGGCCTTGGCATTTGGAGGAAGGAAACTCCATGTTCTTCCTAGCAGAACAAGCAACCAAAACAAGTACACTCTTCTCTCCCTTGTAGCTGGTTCATCTCCTGTGTAGTAACAGGCTTTTCCCATTACAGAGATTTTGGCCAGGTAAAACAAATCCTCTAGGGTTCAATGCTGCATTTCACTCTTTTGCCTCATATAGTGTACAATTCGAGAAAAATAAACATATGGGTTTGTGGAAAAAAAAACAGTTTAAAAGAAAAGGAAAACACTCCAACAGATAAGTTTTGCATTCACAAAATTAATGCATTCACAAAAAGGTAACTGAGATAAAATTCTGCTTAATTTTCAGACTGAGCTGCAGTGAATAGTCTCAAAACAGCATATGGTAAGTAGTGTAATAAAATGAAGAATAAATTATACATAAATTACCACATTTTTCAATTTTTGTAGTGAGTTTGATCTTTATACACAAAATTCCACATATTTGCATCTTCATGTTAATCTTTCAAATACAGTGCTGGCCAGAATGAGAATACCACATGGCAACTGTCCATGGTGGCAGTGGAATTCAAGAGCACTGCATCGGCTACAGCTCCATCTCAAATAGTGCCACAGCCCAGGCACTTTGGAGGAGTTCAAGAAACCCTTTATAAGCAATTGAAGTTGTAATTCCAGGCAGTTGCCAGCTACATGAACCACCCCAAAGATGTTACATTTTTCATCTTCTTTAAAATGAGGCAAGCTCAGGAGTAGCTGTGTCAATGAATTGCAGTAGCTAGTTATATCCTGCAGAAATGCCAGCAGGACAGAAATAATCTGTGTGCGCATTCCAATCCCCAAAGAATTAACCTGATTGCAAAGACTACCAAAGAAGGTAGGAACATTTAGGTCCATCCCCTTGAAAGCAAAGGATAATGCTGCTTTTGTAGTTCTGGAAATGCAGAAAAGCTCCCACCATAGGTACACCAAATGTTCACAGACAAAAGCACTTTTTCACAGCAAGAATGTGATCACTGACATTTTACAAGCTCTGATTTAAGCATGCAGGCAAGTAAATCAGAATGTGCTACAACACTGAGCTAGAAAATATTTGCTGTTATTCCTTAGTGTCTGCTACCCCTCTATTTCAAATGTTCCAATCACTGGATACTCCATGAGATCAAAGTTCAGCACTTACTCAAGAAAAAGTAACTTTTCACATTAAAAGAAATGTGCAAAATTCATTACAAGGCACAGAATACAAAGATGTGTTCCACTTGATTCCCATTCATTCAGAAGTATTTCTCTTGTGATTTAAATCTTGTGATTTTTTTTTTGACTTTAATTTTTTTTTTCAGAAGAAAGCCGCCTCAGGGCATATTTGGCATAGAAGACTTTATTTACTGCAATGGACCTTCCAGGCTGTCCATATATGTGGTTAAGTTGGATTAAGTTCTGAAAAAAAATATTATGTTAGCCCAGTGTAAAGCAAGTCTCATTGCTGGGCACTGTTTAGCTGCAACAGAGACCTTCAATTAGTCCCTCCTGCTCTAACCTTTTTTACTACTCATCTTTACTGTACCTTTCTGCAAATTACTCAAATTAAATTTCTTTTTCCCTGAAAAGGTGAAACTTTAGGGTGATTGAGAGAATCCTTTCCCTAAGGGGATAGAAGAATATGAAATTACATGACAGATTGGTGTACTTCATAGGGTACTTCGGGAAAATTATGACTGTAGCTGGTTTTTTTATGTAATATAGAGATACTGAGAACATTTTATGTCAGTCACAGCATGAATTCAAGGAAAATACCTCAGTACTGCAGAGCTATATCTGGATCCCTGTTCAGGTAGTTGAGATCAGAAACCCTCCCACTGTCATTAAATTAGGAGTCACAATGAAGCATAAACTGCCTATTCAGCTGAAGGACATGGCTGTCTTCCCGGAAACACAAGGCTTGCTGGCATTTGGGAATGGTGGCCAAGCCTCAGGTGGCCCGGAGCAGGGTAGGGGGCATTAAAGGCTAAGTCTTCTTTGATTCCAGAACCTCTTAATAGTCTGTTTCAGTTAGGAAAGAAAGCACATACTAAGAAGCAAAAGAAAAAGAAAGCAAGATTGAAGATTTCATTTCAAAACAACTGGTCTGGAGGCCAGCCCAGGGACCTGAATTTCAGGCTTTAGCAGCAGAAGCGCTGTCTGCCATTGTTTGTGGCTGAAGAGGTTCTTATTCCTAAAAAAGGAGCTAGAACTAATATGATTCTTCTTTTTCTCAGTAATCCATGTTGCTTAGATGAGGTTCCTAGCAGCATATTTAGGGTTAACGACATTGACACTGGAGAGAAGCATTTGTGACAGTAACTGTGGTTCCCAACTTTCCTGCTTTCAGGGATTAACAAGCAGGCTCAGTCCATGAGGGCTGTCATGATCTTGAACTCTGCAGTAGGAAGGAAATTGGACTTTGCTTTTCTTCAGTGGGTAGTTTTTAGTGACACATCCTGGCTGTCATCTCTTTCTGTAAAACAAGAAGGGGAAATAAAAAAGCAAATGGCATTTGTGATAAAAGGTGCACAGGTCTCTTCACTGTTAATATTTCTGCAACTCTGCAAATCCATGTGGTTTGATATGGCACCATGTTTCTGCCCCTCTCTGTCACTTTCAAGGACAATGAACATAACTGGTAAGTAAATTATAGCATTTTGTCACTTTTGACAGCTTTAATAACCTAATAAATCTCTAGCCATGTCAGGTAAATGGTGCTACATCCCCCCTGCTTAAAGAACTAAATCAACTGCAAATGTCAGAAACCTTTTAATTTAATGTAAGAAAAAGGATTCAAATCATTCTCATTGAACCTGCAGCCAACAGGAGTCCTAGATATACCTTCTCTGCCTAGTTATTTCTGCCTACCCACAGGCACAAAGGGCACAGGAACACAAACCTTGAGGACTTGACCAGAGCTGTGGCATTCATCCCTAGGATGGTGTTTTGGACCATTCACAGACTCCATTAGGAACTGGGGTCTGGGATCCACATAAGGATTTTATTTGGTCTGATTTACAGGCACCCTGATACAAACTCTCTGGTAACTGGCTGCCTCATTCTAGAAAACTCCGTATTTGTCAGCAGATTTTCTGGAAAGGCGTTGTCTGACCAACAGCCATCCACATACACTGAACCACACAGCATTTACCTTGGAAAATCAATTGAGATTTACCAAGTTATCAGAAGTCTCTGAAAAATCTCTTTAACTTGCTTGAATAATTTGTTATAATTTATAAGGTCATTAAGATCTAATGCAAACAGCTTCATGAAAATTTTGTAACTGTATCTTACTGTGTTTAACAGATTACTTTTCCACCTAAAATCCTATACATAATCATGGGACTTTTTCCTCCCTTTTCAGACCTTTAACTAGTTTTTCTTTCTTGTATATTCATCTTGCATTACTTGTTATTTTGTTGCCATGTATGTAACAGAATGGAATGTTGTCATTTGTTATAAAGACAGTGGTAATTAGTACAGGAATTGATACAGTAATATATGATCTCCACAGTGATCTATACAGTAAGCTGAACTAATACTGGCTTCTCCTCTTATTTGTTAAAGATGGCAAAGGTGACTGTTCATGGAAAAATCTCTCATTTTCTCCTTTAATATTTTGTAGGCGGTTTTTATGGGTTGTTATGTTTTTTTCTTAAACAGCTGTGATTAGGTTTATTTCATAAGAGCAACAAACACCAAATGCAGAACTAAATATAATTCAGCACAGTGTTGGACAGCTTCCTACTGAAGAATCATTAGGTGTTAATGTATTTCAAGGAAGTTTTTATCTTTGCTGGCCCCTAATTTTACACATACTCAGTGTCTGCTTGTTCCTAGTATACTCCCTATAACCAAGGCTGACAGATCTGTGAGGTAAAACACTACAACTTCCTTCTGCAACTGCTGCTGAATAGTGATTTTCAGTCAGGCTGTTATCATCTTACCCTGTTATAGAAGCAGTCTGGGGAGTAACGTGGACCATATCAGAGCCATAGTAAACTGGGCCACCTTAATTAAAGCACAGTGGGAGGCAAACTGCAATAGCATCAGAGGTAGGAGTCTAGATATGGATAAATGTGCCCAGGAAAAGGACAGAGTAGGAACTTAGATGATCTATGTGTAAGATGTAAACTAGAGGGCTTGAAACCAGTTTGCCATGACAGCTATGAAGCATGAACCTGTCATGCCATTTCTAACTTCTCTGTAGAGGCAGAATTTATTTTTATAGTAATACAAGTTCTCCCCAAGCCTCTCTCTCCCTTAATTTCCTAATTTTTTTTTTTTTTTTTTTGTTATACAGTTATATCCGCAGTCTTCGCCCTAGGTCCTATTTTCCCACCCTGTCAGGAGATTATTGCTGCAAATGGCTCTGTAACTTTCTCCCTGCAAGGCCTGCTGTCACAACAGCTGCTTGGGTATAGTTTTGGAAATCTCATCAAAGTTGTTAAGTCAGAAAAACATTTAACCTTAAAAAACATTGACATCTCTGATGCATAAAAACATTCTCTGTATTGATCTATATTGTTACTGGTAAATGAAGGACACCTAAGTGCAGTCACATTGCATTCCTGCACATATGTGCTTGAGCTTTTACTGATTTCACCCAATGACAGTGAATTAGATGTGCTTCAAAAAAAAGGAAAAGCCCATGATTCCTGTGACAGTGAACTGGTACAAACTTTGTGGGACTGACCCACTTCTACTTGTTATTTTCTTACAGGAATTTACAATAGGAAAGAAAAACAACCAGGATGTATTTTCTCAAAGAGACTTATAAAATTATGATGCTGTCAAAAAAGAAGTTAGCTTCACTCAAAATGCTGGTGAGAAGGAGGAAGGGTCATACCTGCAGTGTCCCATCTTGGCTGGTGGCAGCATGAGGCATGCTGAGTGCTGCAGAGCCTGCTGCTGAGCCTGTGACTGAGCAAGCTGCTCCTACTTGCCAGACTCTGTCCCCTCTGAGATACTTACCTTTGAAAACTAACTACTCACTCTTCAGAGCCTGCTGGTGATGCCATAATGATTTTTTGCCTTTTTTATACCTCTTTTATATACCTTTATAGCCTTTTGTATTCTTAGTGTTTCTTTTTAGCTTACATTCCTAGACTTAACATTTTGTTGAGTTAGGAGACTGAACATCTTAGAAGCCTCAGACACCAAGGTCCTCTCTGGAACACATTTTGTAAACTAAAAGATAGGTCTGTCCATGGGAGGGGTCCTTGGGAGGGGGGTTCACTTAGCCTCACTTATTGGGGAATCTTTGATAGATATGCTAATTTGTAAGATCTATAATTACATACCCGATCTGTTGTGTGTATGCATTTTGGGGTGGGCATTTCAATGTGCATTTTCGGCATGTACCTCCTGGACGGAGTGCACCAGGCATCCTTGAAATAAATACCGAGGTAAAAAAACCCCTTTTTCCCTTCTAACTGTGTTCGGCTCTGATTTTAAGAACAGGGATTAAGGCATAACTGGAATATCTCTCACTGATTCTGATGGGCACCAGAGAATTTAGCACACAGTCCCCCCTCCACTGAACTCTGAAGAAGAGTCCCCCTCAAACCTCACCAAAGATCTGATCCTTAGTTACTCTGCTGCTGCATAGCCTTAGGTGAACACTGTCTTTAACAAAAGCTGAATCTTCTTCAGTGTTTCCTGGGTCTTCTTGGGTTTGTGCTTCTCTGAAACGTCACTGCTCATTTTAAATTGGGAAAGGTGTAGAGGTATGTTCTTGTCTAACAATTACCAGTTAAAATCACATAAGGGTATTTCCTGAACACAGCAAATGACAACTTGCTATCAACTGACTCTTCTGAGAAGGCAGGAAGACTGGAAACACTGACTTTTTGGCTTAAGATACTGTGATACCCAGTCCCAGCTGGGCATTGAATGAAATACAAAGCCAGACAGACAAGGGAATCGGAAAATCAAACACAGAGACACAGATAGGGACACATGAGCACTTGAAAACATATTTAAAACTTTCAAAGTCTTTCTGTGCTCGTTAACAGAAACTCTCCATACCAGAGCTTTTGATAGCAGACGCACTTCCTCTTGAAAACTAATTACAAGACACTCCAGAGCATTATTCTGTATTGCTACATTCAGACTTGTTCCTGCTCTCAATTCTGGATTACACAGTTAACTCAAAAAAATTAAGGCAGAAGAAAATGCTGTTTTTCAAATGCAAAATCCAAACCATAAGCCTGGACCCATTCTATGTGTTGAATATGCCCAGGACCAGTAACTGAGGAGAATTTAACACAGAACTCACTTCTAAGGAATATAAAGAGAGACATTTGCTATTCTTTGTTAAGTCCTTGAAGTATTTACTTACTAGCTGGAGTTAATGCTGATAAGCCACTCTGTAAGCATCAGGAATCTAGCTGTTTTGTTAGGATTTGTGATTTCATGGAAGGACACATTCCTGAATATTTTTCAGGGAGTACCGACTTAATTTCACAGATGAAGAGAAAAAAGAAACATTTTAAAAGGCAATCAATATTTATATCTGAAGAATGTCTGGTATTTTCTCCTCCATAATGCTCCAACATGAATTTCAGATACATGTAGCACATAAATCTACACCTAACTATTTTAATTTTTACTCAGTTCACCTTTAAATGCAGCAGGAGAAGAATGTAAAAAATGCAACATGGCCAGGAGTAGTTGAGGAAATCTCTTTTTAACATGAAATATTTACCTGTGGTAAGATGTTGATTGTATCATTGGGTTACAAGAAGGATGACTTCCCCATAAACAACTATGTTCTTCTAAGAAAATTGTGTTTCTATGTTTATGCAAGTAAAATACAGAGCTGGCAAAACACAAGGCAAAAGGCCTTCAAACAAGGATCACCTTTGTACCAGTATAAAATAGAAGCCAGAGGCCTGTCCTGTGCAAAAGCTGATGAGAAAGTTGATGAAGTGAATAAACAGTATAAATAATAGTATTCTATAAGAACACCAGAAAAAATAAGAAATGCCATTATGACCTTCACTAAAACCAGTGTAAGTTTTGAAGATTCATATCCTCCTTCAGTGCCTGGATCGCATAGTTACTTCCAGTTCTCCAAACTGAAGCAAAGCATGGCGTGACATTCCCTCTACTCAGCTCCTCCTGCTGCCAGTTAGCAGGCCTAAGGATGATGTGGAAACATCCTGTTTTAACCCTTTGACAACTGTTTTAAACATAGTGAGGTTTTTAAATGTATATACAAGGGTGTCAGCAGAAAAGTGGATAGAGAAACAGTATTACCTGCTGACAGGCAGGGATACCTTGCCTGGAGGCACCCATCAGCCGGGAAAACCTGACCAAGTGGCCAAGAGCAAGGACATGCCAGCAGCAGGCACCATGCCAAATCCACTTGCCAAGCTTACTGACTTATAGAAAACAACCTTCCACAAGGAGCCACTCATGTCTCCAAATACTGCAACCAAAAAAAACCCCATTGCCCAACATTATCCACATTCCTACAGGTAAGGATCTTAGAATCTATTCAACCATCCTATGAAGCAATACACAGTGTTGGGCAGAAAGGCAATACACAAACAGCTCTTCCGATCTGAGGTCCATGACTAGAAGGCTCTGCTGAGCAGACACAGGTGTCACAGGGACACACCCTTCTCCTCCCTACTCTGAGGGACAGAAAAGCAAGCCACAGCCTCAGGGAATGCTATAGGTACACAGAGAGACCCAGTGATGCACCAATGCAGACAGTTCACAGTCTTTTCGTAGTTCAAATCATAACTGCAGAATAAGCAGATGAAGAAGAGAAAGATCTGTTCTTCAGAGCACAAATGGCTACAACATCTGCAGCTTTATCTTCTTCACAAACCTTTCAATAGTTAACAAATAAATAACATATGGACAAAGCTCTTTGTATCCTGATGACAAAAGATGCTGTTTACAATGGAATAGCACCAATCATGAGGTCTATGATCCTGTTCTGCACAACTAATCTGTATTCAGACAGCTCATTGATAAGGATAGGAAGGCTGACAACAGAATTGTAGCAGTAAAGTCATCTACAAAACTCCTTTTTTTTTTTTTTTAATGGAACTTCTGGTTAGAACCATGGCCTGAATATTCACTTAGAAATTGTAATCTCCAAAGTTAGTAAAAAAACCTCCTCTACTTCTTCAGTTGCCTCTCTCTGTATCCTGACTGAAAAAAACCCCAACAGACTGTAATTGCTGTCCAGTGGGTATATTGATCATTCAGGTATTTCCTTTGTTAGGTTTCAGGATGTCTTCCACTTGAATGAGTCTCAATTATCATTATGCACAGCATTAAATTAATCTCTCAGACAATCTCTTTGGCTTCAGGGTAGTTATTTTGAAGCTAAGGACTGGCTGACAATAATCCTATTTGGTTCCTCCTGAATTTGTTTGGTGATGTTTGCAGGACACAGATAATACTCCTGTCTGCAAATGTAACCCCTTATCACTGATGACAAAGGTATTTTATCAACTGGCTGCAAGCAGGAACAGGATCAGGAAATTACCCTGCCAAATACACCTGTGAGTAGGGTTAGACCCAGCTAGATGCAAAGAACATGCATTTGGATGACTGACTTGCTTAAAATCGTCATATTCCAAGGAGGTATTTTCACATTCAGCATGTTTTTGCCTTCTGTAACAATAAAATAAAATTTGGGTTAGTGTATCTTACCCTATTAAATGGACTTGAAATATGTTGCTTTTCACACTGAAGTAATGCAGAATGAATAACCAAACACTGAAACTATCTTTAGCATAAAATTTTGCATAACATTTATCAGGAGACATGTTAGTTCTCCACTATGAACTACAATTTTGTTGCATATAGTAGGTATTTTGCATAAATGATTTTATAAACTAACAGATCTAATTAAATAGGACAATAAATACATCTTTCCTCCTTTCTTTTTTCTTTCACAGAACTTCTAAGTTCATGTGACATGAGAATTTTTTTTCCTTTGATAGTAAGAAAAAGTGGACTTGCTGTTTCTCAGTTTTCTGGTTCTTGTGGGTTTAGAGAGAATAATAACAGTCCAATCCAACACTCAATAAAACTAATAGAGTCACTCAACAAGTACTGTTCAAATTAAGAGAACACATACTTCTAGTTAAGTAAAGTAGTTTTTCTGAAATTTGTTCTTAATACTGTCTTCACAATTGCCATATGACAGCTAGAGTACTCAAGTGAGCTAATAAGTGCTAAAGAAAGGAAATCATAGGCATATTTTGAACAGTTAACCAAAATCTCACTAGGAAAGTCCTTCTGTCTTGAGTTCAGTGCAAGCAAAGAAGCTGATGCCATGAAAACAGTCACTAAAAATATGTGTGCCAGAAATTATATACTCAGAAAATCCAGCATGATAGTGCACCTTAAGCCTCTGCTTTCTTCGGGCATCAGAGTTGAGAATTCTATTTTTCAGCAATGTTAAGTCCCAGAGTTCTCAATTTCCTTCTAATTTCCTGCAGGACAAGGAAAAGATGGCATTTACCTATAACTGGTTTCTTCTTTAGTTAGAGATCAGATCCATTTCTTGAGAATCTCTCACTGCTTGTACAATGTAAAGAAAATCCTGTTGGATGTTATCATCATAACTGGACTGGGGGCAGGAAATGCTAGGTTGTTGGGGTTTTTTGGTTGGTTGGTTGATTGATTGTTTTTTGAGTTTCTGAAAGAAAAAAAATACTGTTTTCTAGTTGGCAGCAGTGAGTGAATAAGTCTGAACAAGACTTTCCTGACCAAAGCTTAAGCCATCCAGGCAGCACACACAACACACTGGGAAGTCTGGAAGGATAAACAGCCGGAAGTATCTTCAAAACAATGTGCTAGTATTACTGTTGCCCTGCTTCTTCTAGGTGTGATAACACAGGACACCTTGAGAGCACCTGAACGGCTGTACTTTGATGGCAATGAGCAGCAGTGTAAAAGTAAAACTGGATAGCTATAAAGGATAGTGACAACAAGAACACAATAACTAAAATGAATTTATTTCTCCTGTACTCTTGAGCTCAAATTGTCCTCTGCTGACTGGCAAATAATTTGTATTTCAGACTCTACTGATTTGTGGATACCTTTGCTGCTTTCACGAAGATTTCAAGTGGACATAGGAAGAATATGGACTGCAAAAGTGCAAATTCTAATTTTTGCCATAAACATAAAAAAACCTAAGCAGACAAAGCAGTATTTTGGAAAAAACTCCAGTGAATTAAAAAGGTATACTTTTATTTTTAAATATATGCTTGAAAATTCTGTCTGCATAAAAAGTCTCATTTAATCATCCTGTTTCACTCAGCTGTGCTTCATCTGAGTGCACCTGTGTCAAAATGCCAGAATTTTGCCATATTTTGCTAAACCTGCTACAGCTGAGTTTTCTGCTGTGAGTACTGAATGGAGCTAGTGCCTGAAGTGCTATGTTTACAGTATTTCTATTACATCTACGGTATTTCTGGCAATGAATTTCCTGATGAGCAAACATTTTGTTGTGGTATAGACAAAGATGCAGCAAAGCTGCTAATTATTTGGTGAAAAGACATAAATTAGATGTGTCGCAGTAGCTACTTTGGCCTCATGCACAGAGGCAGAGTGACAGAGTTACAGAGCTGGGGGACTGGTATTTATCAGGTCTGTAACCCTGGAAAAACAAAAAGTATAAAAGAGAAATTCTAAAGTGTTCAGCTGAGCACTATATGACTACACCACTGTTAGTTGGCCCATCCTGAAATAGACAGGGGACTTGGAGAAACTCGTGTGAAAATAGAGACTTCTCAATTTGGTATCTTGACTTCCATGTTGTCATTACTTTTAAGCAGCTTCAAATATTATATGAAAATGTTTTCAGAAACTAATCATGCTATCTAGCCAATGGATGTTTTCACACTGAGAATAATGAGGCAAGAAAATCCTAATGTCCTTGTTCATCCTGCAGATGAAGTCCATGCTCATGGAGGCAATTACCAGCTTCACCATTTTTATACACTCAGCTCCACTGATGGTCACCAATTCCAGCCCCAATTCTAGCCAGTTGCTACCGTGGCTGATAGTCTCTTGCATCTAAATGAAATCAACATTTCAACAGTAAGCAGAACAGTGCATGTAAGCAATAACCTTCTCTACTTTTTGTTATTCAAGTGTAATTATTACTTTCTGTTCTTATGAAAAAAGGTTTATAAAAATTACTTTGAGAAAAAGCTCAATGTTTTCATAGAATGTGATTTATTAAAAAAAAACCAAAAAACCAAAAAAACAAACAAAAACTTGAGAAGTATGGCCAAAGAAGATGACTATATTCTGCTGTCTGTTATTCCTGACCTCAGAAGAAAACTTCACTACCATCAATAGTTGCCAGTTATTTAAGAAACTGCTGGGAAACGAACTGATTTGCACTGCTATCAAATTGGTAGGAGTGGAATGGACTGAGGTTCCCCTCCCACTGGCACCTTTAATTTAAAGGCCTCCTCACCAGCTTGGCAAGCCTATGGCCAAAGATGCTCTTCCCCTCTTCTGACAGATGGACCCATCAGCCCCCAGCAGACCAGGTTCCTCAGAGCTTTCTCACTTCCTGTTTGCACCAGTGTAACTCCTAGAGCAACAGCAAAGCAAATCAGCAAACACCAAGCTAAGGAACACAGAAAGCTTTGGTCTTCCCATTTCTTTTGTATGTGGCAAGGATCCAGTTTGCTGCTGAAGGTAGGAGGTAGAACCAGGAGCAAGCTCTTCTCTTGGTACAACTCTTATTTTGTAGCAGCAGAGTACTTTGCAAACAGTGTTAAATTCAGGCTCACAAGACTTCTGTCAAATGCTAAATATTTTTATATTTCACATAAGAAGAATGATGAAGTGACCTATTACCCAGAGACAGGCAAAAAGCCTCTAACAAAATTGGAAACAGAAAGTAAGTCTTTAACCAGCAGATCACATATGACTTACTTAGAAGAGGATGGTTTGTACTGGGCCTTACTGGAAGGGTTTTGGTGGCAGGGGGCTAGAGGGCTGGATTATTGTGGCAAGAGGTCATGTACTGTCCTGTGCCAGCCAGCTACTTCCATCTGCCCCTAACACCACTGCAATAAACCCACCGTGTGCCAAACTTTCTACTAGAGAAGCACATGGTGCCTCTGCTCACAGATATTTAAGAAAGCAGCAGCTGTTAAGAGGACAGAACAAATGGTGGCACTGTTGGGATGTGGTTGGAGACATACTCTTGGAAGGAAGGGCCTTGTGCCAGAGCAGGCAGAGCCCTGAAGAGACTGTGGGTCACGGGGTGCACACCAGAGCAGGGACAGGTGGAGGGACTGTGTCCCACAGTAAACCCACGCAGAGGTGGAGGAAGACAGGTAAGAAGCAACAGACACCTCCCCAGTCTCCTGCATTGCCCCTCACTTCACCGAAGGGATTAGGAGTATCTGAACATTCTGTAGCAAACTCAAGGTGAGTGGAGATCCGCAAGCACTGAGAAGTTTTTTACTGACTTAGAGCCCAGGGAAGAAAGGTGTTTCTTTGCCAACTGTTTTGTTTAATTGTCTTTTTTCTCCTCAATACACAGATCAGTAATCAAAAGTTTTGTTAACTGGCAATAAATAAAGTAAATTCCATGAACCAAGATTGTTTTGCTCATGATGTGCTTATAAAGTCATATGGGATATTTCTTAAGTCCTGCTTACTGTAAAATACGTTGTCAGAGAACAGGGATTACTGGAAGGAATAGAAGGGCTATACTTGATGTAGCTGTGCTGATGTTTGAACAACAAATTCATGTGCTGAGGCAGCTGCATAAAGATTCTCACTAAAAAGTATGTTTAGATGCTGTGTTCGAAGTTTGACAAACTGTCACCTAAAAAGGCTGAAGGTGAGATGGAGTTAATAGGCACCCCTATGCCTATGGTGTTTTGGCTATGGGAAGAGGCTCAGAAGTGAATTAAGGTGAACTACTGACAGTGGGAAATAAAGCTAGTCACACAGGGAGACAGCACAAAACAAATAGCACATCTTAAATCTAAGTATGTTTCCCAATAGCCTCCCCAGGGAGGCATACTTTAAAGGTCTTCTGAGAGCTCTCATGGTGCTGCCTTGTCTGTCTGTTGGCTGCAGAAAAGAAATAATACACTTTCAGATTTCTTTTGCCCTAAATTACCCAACTGGACATGTGTTTTTTTTTCTCAGGATCCCCTGTGGGGTCAGTGGCCATGTCAGTTTCCTTTTTTGTCCCCATATAAAACAAGTCTATGAAAGACCCAGGAATCTGTCAAATTAACCTAGTGATGGGTATGGGAAAATGATGTGTAGCATTTTAAACTATAACCACCTCTTTGATTGAAGAAAGGACAAGTTATGCAACTCCCAGATGGGAGGGAGAACCCTGTTTGAATTATTTGCTTCACTTGATTTTATAAGTGCTGCACTGGGTTGCAAAAGGCTGATAAAACCTATTTTAAACATAGAGCACAAGTCCTGCTGACTAATATTATGATTCATCTACTGCCAACTTCTCCAATTATTCTCCCTTCTTAAAGTTATGTTGATAAATCAGTTGTCTTCCCATATATTAAAGCATGTGGCAGTCTGTTTATTTAATCATCTCTTGGCCCATTTTCTAATTAAAGGAGATAATGCAGGCTCATTTCCTGTCATGGTGAACCTGGCAGTCCACAGGTTGTCCTCAACTACGCATTAAAATTCAAGACTATTTATAATGCCTGCTTTGTTTGGCAACTCCTTCCCTTCTCCTTGCTCAGCTGAAGAGTAAAATACAGGCATGATTTTTTCTGCATTTCCACACTGCTGACATCCACCCAAGTCAAGGACAGGAAGAGGCAAGCAGCTGAAACATTTATTTGGGAGATGGTGAATCCCAGCAAAGTTAATAATCATACAATGATCCCAAGAATAGTTTTGTGAAGGGAGGAATACAAAAGGAAAGCACACACCAATTGGAGCACATTCCTATCTTGCTCTGCTGCTGGACTTGAGTAACCTCCTGCACCACTCTGGCCCCAAACCTTTATGTGTCAGGTTTGTGCAGGGGTATTGGTACCCACTAACTGCAGTATTAAGTCATTTTTGTGCCCTCTGTATTCTAAAGCTCTTGTAACAGACTTAAGAGCACCTCTATTCCTGTCTCATATATTCTGATCTGTATCTTGCTTAAGATTCAACTTCAGCATTTAACAGCTACAAGCTAACCTAGCACGACTAGTCTGGCAGAAAAATTCTCTTTTGCAGGGCTGCCTTCTATCCCTT
This sequence comes from Daphoenositta chrysoptera, assembly GCA_013397915.1. NCBI lineage: Eukaryota > Metazoa > Chordata > Aves > Passeriformes > Daphoenositta > Daphoenositta chrysoptera. Next base: position 28,072 of record VZRO01002980.1, read on the forward strand.
AGGACATACTTATATAGCATATTAAATTCTCCTATGCAGGAAAAAACACAGATATATTTCAACTGAATACTCAATACCTGCCAAATGGAGTGCTTTTCAGTAGGCCTTGCAAACTGTTGAAAACAAGGTGATAAATTTTGTCTTACTTCACAGACTCTCCTCCAACCAGTGTAAGTATATACAAGAACCACACCTGCAACAGCCCCAATTCCTGCAGAAATGCAGGCAAACATCACTTTGCCACACTTTCAGAATTGTTTCATATCAACTATGCTATACACGGCCTTGCACTCTGCCTTTATGTGAAACAACTAAAACATTATGTGGTCCTGGGTACCCTTTCTAGGTGACACAGGGATTTGGATTACATGGTATCCACAGGTGCCAGCAATACCTTAGCTGTCCTGTGATTCTGTGTTTAAAAAAAAACCAAAAAACCAAACCAAACCAAACCAAAAAAAAAACAACCAAAAAACGCCAGTGATTCCAGCACTTCCTAACAGGCTGTATGATACAGTATATTCCAAACTCTCAAACTCTGACCTATGGAGAAATGTCTCCCTTATCCCTTTTAAAGCTGGCTAAACACCCCCAGTAAGGATTTGAACTGCTTTCTGAATTGTCTCTTACTTTTCCTTCTCTGCTTATACTTCTTTTATTTGCATCTGCAAGCAACAGTAAAAACATTTCCATTTCTAGGCCCTTGCTTCTGGAAACAATGAATTTAATTTTAATCTGTTTCAGTCCACAAGGAAGTGTCTGGTTTTGTTACACTGCTAATTATCTGAACCTCTGTCTCACCTCATCTATCTCACTTAGATTCAGAGTGTGGTCTGGATCTAACACACTCTATACCTTCACAAACACCTACTTAAAGACTTAAAAAACCTCACAATTCACCTTTATATAGATAACTGCTCCCTTCACATGCATTTAAGTGGCTGCTATGAGTTACTGCCATGCTGTTACTGACCAATGAAAACAGACAGAATAAAATTATATACTAAATATATAGTAGAGGAAGAAGCAGAAGACAAATGAACTTCTATTTTCAAATGCCATCATTTTCCACCTTGTATTTTTCCATACAAAATACATTGCACTTTTCTCTTTCTACAGAGCCTACTGAGGATTTCACAAATACTCCAGCAGAAGGAATGGGTCTATGCAGAGAGGCAGGGTTCATCCCTTTAAATTGTCTATGTTGAACGACAGACCTTGTTCCTAAAGGAAACTTGCTGTAACAAGGACGAGAAAAACTGGGTGAAAAAAGGAGGAAAATTTCCTAGAGCTTTTGCCCAGACTCCACACTTACCAAAGGCTCTAGTTCTTTGCGGTCTATGAGGTTGAGCTCCGTCACAAAATAATAAAAATGCTTGTAACAGGTGTTGATGTGGGCCTCAGCCCCCATAAGGATGATACGGTCAAAGTGATGGATGTAGACATGAACAAACACCCGAAAAAGCCGACAGAGTATCTTCTTGCAGATCTGGAGGAAGTTCTTTGGAAAGGGAACACCTGTGAAGAGAGAAGGCAAGATTGTCATAACCATCCTACCATTCTCCCAAGACAAAAGCTTTACAGCAAAGTGTGAGATTGTAACTGGAAACTAGGTTATGACTTCCTAGGCCTCCTTTCCAGTCCAGAAGATCACTTTATGTATACATTTATTTGACAGCTAGCACCAAAGATAGCCGAATACTTAAACAACTTTAATGGATCAAGACTGACAGGAACAAGTTATTTTTTCCCCCTGTGTAATTTAATGAATACATCCAGTATTGTAACATTCAGAAAGGTGATTTTCACTGCAGTGCACACCGACCCATTAACATCAATGGATTTACATCGTGCAACAACTGATCCCCAAAGTGATACATACTGAGCTCTCAGAAGTAACAGACACTCTACCTGCTCATGTTACTCAACAGTGGCATTTCACAGCATCAAATTTAATAACAAATTTGAAATAACTGACAGAAGGACACCTTTGCTTTCAACTTCTTCCCAGTTACATGTACAAATCTGATTGCTTCTTTAACAGAAAATCTCTTGAAGAGATACAGGAACGGCTCTTTCAAAACACTTTTAAAGTGACGCAACTTTGTAGCTGGAGCCTCCAAAGCAGCTGCAAAAGCACCATTTGCTAATAAACTGTCAGGCATCAATAACAGGGCACCAATAATTTCTTCAGAACTGCTCTCTATTAAAGACTGATCTTGCATGGAGTTATGTGCCACTAAGCTGTGTCCAAAATCTTAAAGTCTCATTTCCTTCTATGATTGTCTCTCAGACTTTAGTGCCACGCTTGGAACTTTACTGCTACTCTGCATTGTTGCACAGTCTTCTGGTTTTTTACTTATCTAATCCATGTTGTAGTTGGATTTGAACAACATAAATGCAGCTATTGCTTCTTAAAAAAGAAAAAGAACCTCACAGCCAACCAGTTTCATACTCCCTAAAAGCCCAGTTCATGCTCTGAACAAGAAAAATGTTTATTATTGGCAGAAAGAAGGTGGAGATACTTAATTAACACCGTTGCAAGCTTTCTAGTTTTCAGGTTTTAGTCTCCTGTTAAATATTGCTCAGAACTCATAATAATGGTGAATTAATGGACAAATTGCCCAGTTTCACTGAGGGTGATGTGAGGACATACAGAAAGACTTTCCATACCAAAAGCAGATTTTTGATTACAGATGACATAAATTATCAACTGTGGCTGTAACCAGTCTGCTTTTGATCAACATAAACATGCACCTTATTTTGGAGTCCCTGGCCAAGGAAGCACCAGGATATATCCACTGTGCATATGAACATTGGTGTGTCCATCAGCATGTGAGTAGGGAAGCACATCAGCCTGCAGAAGTATCCCTGAACTGCTTCTACATTTGCCATTGCTGAGGTGCAGATAAGGTTGGGAAATGTCTTGTGGTTTTTTGGCCTGTACTGGGTTCACCAGAGTCAAATCCTTTTGAAATAATTTAAAGTAGCTTGTAGAGATGCCGTGCTGCCCTTCTTATTCCTGATGTATAAACCAGGGATCAGAAAAATAGCTGCATCTATCAAAGCATGGCTACTTTATCTTCTTAAGAAATGTTTGTTTTTTGTTGTCAAATCCATTCATTTAAAAGCTAAAGCTATTATGGAAGGTCACAGAGGAGAAGGCTTGAATGCTCAAGACATGAACTGAGACAGGGGTAAATTACAGAAATGACAGTATGTACAGATGTCTTGGCAATGTTTAAATCACAATTCCACACAATTAGCCAAGCACCTGGGTTATAACAATTGTTGTTATTTCCAAGGGCAAAATAAACATAATATATAAAAAACGTAAAGAAACCCCAAGTAGTTGCTTATTAACCAGGGGGATCACATTCACATTCCAGCCATCAGAGCATGGCTAAATTCAGGAATGATTACAGCAGCAACTTGCTTTACATTTCTGTAAAATCTACCCAAACCAGAAATTAAAAAACATACCCAAGAAAATGCCAAGTCTTAAAAAAGGGGGAAGGGGAATAACTGACACTTTTCACTGCAAGCTGGTTTGCTGAACCGAGAGTTGAATTTTTGAAAGCATTGCATTTTCTAAACCAGAACATATATGTTTCAAAATGGAGAATAATTAGTTTCATCTTCCAAGGGCTGACATATAATTGTTACTGAAAAATGTTGCTGTAATGAAGATGCTCCTCCTTCTGTATTAACTGACTAAAACAATCTGAATAAACCAAGTTGACAAATCCTTTAACTTCTCTTCAGGCCATGTTGCCACTTCATTTATAGGCAAAAGCCAGAGAGCGCTGTTTCTGCTGCGAGAGAGGACTTCATCTGACAGCTTTTTAGATGCATTACACAGACAATTATTTGAGAACATCTAAACAACATGTTAAAAAAAAAAAAAAAAAAGCTGGTATAAAACAGCCTAGGATTCATAGTAAAATTGCAGTGTTCCCCCCTGCTCCTCAAATGAATCAAGATTTCAGACAAATTGCATAGCTTCACTTGCTGTTGCAGAATTTCTCCAATTTTGTGGAGTTATATCTGGTTCATTTACTTTTAAATAAACAGCGAAACATTGCTGCTATCACAAATATATCATTTGGGCACAGCAGAATTGGTAATGGCTCTCTGACTTCTTTCCCATTCCAGCAAAACTGATTTACAAACTGACACAATGTTCTAAAGAGTTAAAAAGCATCTCCTAGTATCACTGAAAACAACTAATAACTGTGTAGTGAGCTACCTAGACTCCTCAGCCTTGGAGAGCCTGTCAGTCTGTCTGTCTGTCCCTGGCACACAGAAGAGGTAATCTGGTCAGCCTCAAGGTACAAACGAGTATATTGAGGTGGCTGCAGCCGTTTTGAACATACACCCTGCTCCTTCTCTTTGTGTTCAAAATTAGATAAAAGAGAACAGATTCTGACCTCAATTACAATAGAATGAACTCAAAGTAATGCCATCAAAATTGAAAAAATCAGAGCAAAATGATTCTAGATTTATATTCTGAGGTCAGAATTCGGCCTAATGTTTTGTTCCCATTGCAACTCTATAGTTATAAATAAATCAGCCGCAGAACAGAGTAATTACAAGTGGCTCTTGGGAATGGACTAACTTAGATTTAGATCATTTGATCTGTTAAGAAGCCTGTTCTCTGTCCTTCACCTCAGCCACAGCAGTCTTTGCCTTAGAATCACATAATCATCAAAGCTGGAAGAAACCTATGAGATCATCCAGTCCAGCTGTCTACCCAGAACTATGACTGTAGTCCCTAAAACACTAAACCACATCACCAGCACCAGACCCTCAGATGCCTCTTGAACACTTCCAGATATGGCAAGTCCACCACCTACCCTGAGCAACCTATTCCAGTGCCTGACCACCTGACAGCGAAAATTTTTTTCTAATTACTAATCTGAATCTCCCTTGTCTCAGTTTAAGGTCATTTCCTTTTGTCCTCTCACTGCAGGCACAGAAGGAGAGACCAATCCCCACCTCCAGTCAACTGAAACTTCTCCAGTTAACCAGGACTGCTGATAGATGATTGAGAGTAGTTTGGCAAGTTCTTCCACCTGTTCCCTTATTACTATGGGGTGGATCCCATCAGGCCCCGTGGACTTGTGTCTAGCTGGCATAGCAGGTCACTAACCACCTCCTTCTGGATTATTTGGGCTTCACTCAGCTCCCTGTCCCTAACTTCCAGCTCCGGGGGCTGCATATCCTGAGGACAACTGATCTTGATATCAAAGACTGAGACAAAAAAGGCATTAAGTACATCAGCCTTTTCCTCATCCTCACTACACTACCCTCTGCATTCAACAAGTGATGGAGACTCTTCTTGCTCCTCCTTTTGCTGCCGATGTATTTATAGAAAGTTTTTTCATTGTCCTTAACTGAAGGCTAAATCAAGTTCCAGCTGGGCTTTGGCCCTTCTAATCTTCTGCCTCCACGGCCTCACTGCATCCTGATAGTCCTCTGAAGTTACCTGGTCCTCCTTCCAGAGACAATCGACTTCTTTTTTTCCCTAAGTTCCAGCTGAATTCTCTGTCTAACCAGGTCAGTCTTATTCCTGACAACTTCTCTTTCTACTTGTGGGGACAGCCTGCTTCTGAATATTTAACATTTCCGTTCTAACGCACATCCAGCCTTCCTGGACTCCTTTGCTCCTCAGGGCTGAGTCCCAATAGACTCTTGTCAATCAATCTCCTAGACATCCCAAAGTTTGGCTGCTGGAAGACCAGGGTGAAAGTTCTGCTGGTGCCCCTCCTTACTTCACTCAGTATTGAAAACTAACATTTCATGGTCAATACGCCCAAGACAGCCACTGACCACCACATCACCCACTAGTCCTTCTCTCTTTGCAGTCAACCAGTCCAGCAGGGCACCTCCTTTAGTAGGCTCATTTACCAGGCATGTAAGGAAGTTGTCTTCCACACACTTCAGGAACCTCCTAGACTGTTTTCTCTCTGTTGTGTTGTATTTCCATCAGACATTTGGCAAGTTGAAGTTGCCCACAAGTATTAGGGCTGTAGACCATGAGACTTCTGCCAGTGCTTGTAGAATGCCTCATCAGTCTGTTCATCCTGGCTGGGTCATTTAACAGACTCCCACCATTGGCCCTGTTGATCTTTCCCCTGATCTTCACCCATAGGCACTCAACCTTGTCATCTTCATCATCATAATTTTCAATACACTCAAAACACTCCCTAATGTACAGTGCTACCCCACCCCCTCTGCTGCTTTGCCTGTTCCTTCTGAAGAGCTTTTAGACATACATTGCAGCACTCCAGTCATAAGAAACATCCCACCACGTTTCCATGATGGCAAATACATCATAGCTTTCCTGCTGCACAATGGTTTCCAGCTCCTCCTGTTTGTTCCATGTGCATTGGTGTAGGTGCACTTCAGCTGGGCTGTCCACTGCACCAACTCTGGCCTGTCAACCCCAGGCTCATCTCTAGAGAGCGTGGCCTTATCTCCTTCCCCCTTCTAACTCAGTTAAAAGACTGACTGTATTACTATCTGCAACATGATATTGTAAAGAGAAGAATGTAAACCTGCCAAACTAGACTGCTCAGTTATGGTTATTAAAACACAAAGATGTTACTGGAATTTTTGAGCTAGCTGATTCTTTCTCAAAGAAGTATTTCTACATGACTGAAATTGAAGCCTTGATTCATATGTAGGCTGAGCCCCAATAGTGCCATAATGGAAGAAAGTAACAAAAGGATGCTTTTGGTTAAGCTGGTGTTTGACGTTTGAGTTCCCCAATATGTCCCAAGAATGTGCAAGCAGCTTTCAAATGTTTCAGTCACATGGCAGAAGCTCCTTTAACTCAGAATTACATATGCAATTGGGAAATAATACAGTGCGGCTTCAGTAGGCATGGTATAACCAGTAACAAGCACAGTGAACATGACTGTACCCATAGCTCTCAGGAGTGTGGGCCATACATGCCACTGCTGTACCAAGGGAGAATGTACTCCTGCAGAAAAGCTGCACCTATATACTCTGGTGACAGATCACAGAATCACAGAATTGTTAGGGTTGGCTGCCCCCAGCGATTACGTTTTCAACTGGTACCTCCTTGTTTATTTGTACAAGGTCCTGCAACACACCTTTCCTCACTGGCTCCTCCACCACTTGCATCAAAAAGTTATCTTCAGTAAACTGCAGGAACTTCCTGAACTGTGTGTGCTGGGCTGTGTTGTCCCTCCAGCAAATGCCAGGCTGTCTGAAGTCCCACAGGAGAACCAGAGCCTGTGACCACCAGGCTATGTCTAATGGCTCACAGAAAGCCTCGTCACCTTCCTCCCCCTGATCACATAGCCTATTGTGAACACCCACAAGAGTGCCACCCAAACTGTGCCTGTCCCTTAATTCTTACCTATAAACTCTCAGCTGGGTAGAGCTTGATACCTTCCAGTTGCTCTTTCACATAAAGGGCAACTCTACAACCTCACCTCTCTGGCCCATCTTTACTAAAAAGCAGATTCCCATCATACCCACCATCCATGGCAATATTCCAATCATGTGTGCGATCTCACCATGTCTCAGCAATTGCAGTGAGATCACGGCCCTGCAAACACATACATTTCCAGTTCTTCTTATTTATTCCCCATGCTGCATCCATTTTTATGCAGGCACTAACATAGATACATATTATATCTAAAAAATAATAAAATCAAGCAATCAGGTTCCCCAGGAGGGGTGTAAGAGAACTGTAACCATAAGTGCCCATGATGCGTTTTGTGTTTTGATCCTCAACTTCAGGGGCAGCCAAGGTACATCTGTCTCTGCACTGGTTGCTATGACCTGCTCCCCAGGAGGAAGCAATGGCACAATTGTTGCCATTTGGACCCCACATTCCAAGTCCTTCGGTTTAAAGCCCATCACACCAAACTGGCCACTATGCTGCCAAAGATTCTCCTGCCCATGTTAGCCAGGGGGATCCCCTTCCCCCATAACAGGCTACAATCACAAAAACACAATGCACTTGTATAAAAGCCAAAACCTTCTCAATGGCACCAGCCATGAAGCCAGACACCGATGTGCTCAATGCGTCTGCCTCTGGCTGTCCCGATTTCTCTGACTGGGAGGACAGATGAGATGACTTGGGCATGGAGATGACATGGGATGTTATTCACCTGTCTCACCAGGGCTTTATAGTCTTCCTTGATCCCACCTATTTTTTGGCTTGTGGCATCATTTGTACCCATATGAAAAGTGATGGGGATAGTGGTCCATGACAGGTCAGGGTACCCTCTCAGCAACACCATGGACCCCAGCTCCTGGAGGGCAGGACACCCCTCATGACTGTTTATCAGGCTGGCAGTTGTGTGACACAGTGCCCCTTAACAGAGAGTCACCCACTACAACTTTATACAGTTGTGTTTCTTTTTACAGTAAGGTGCTACTGGTGAGGTTCTCCTTGTTGGCCTTGCTGATGGACATCTAAAGCCTTTAAATCACCATATCTGTTTTTGCACCACATGAGCATAGTAGAACAATCATGCTGTTTCCTCTGCACGTCAAGCTCCCCATACTCCTTTGATCTTTTAACTTCTGTTGACTTGCTGGAAAGGCTACTTGTCACATAAGCAGGGCTCTCTACAACTTCCAAAACTCAACTTGCCTGATACATTTATGAAGTTCTTAAGTCATCAGAAAATAGAGGGGTTTTCTCTTTCTTTTTGAAATCAGCCATATACCTATGACTCTCTGTGGCTATCAACTTCATTCGTTACATGTTCTTAATTTGCTGTCAGGTGATCTGCTCCCATGCTTGAGTGAGGATCCAGATCTAATCAATCCATCATCAAACAGACGTACAACACAGTGCTAGCAAAGTGAATCATGACATTGATCTCTTGTCTTATTTCTCTGCATATTCCACATACATAACTGCAGAGAGTGTCATGCCTTCCTCTCACAACACTCACTCCCCAAAGGCACAATTACAACTTCTATCTGCTCAAAAAGCTGGTCACAATCACATGGAGACATATGCTGAGTGTCTTATGCCATGATTACCAGTAAACTAATGGTCTGCTGGGTTAAAACACAGATGTTTCAATGCCATTGTGAAGGTCCTAATTTAAATTCTGCTGATACAAAAACTGTTCTTTGTATAATGGCAAAAAATGGGATAAGAAAGAGAGATTAAAATTTAAAGAAATTAAATTATGTGGGGATAAAGGAGGGTAACTAAAGGCCTGAGATGAATGCCACAGGCAAAAAGCTTATTTTACATATGACAGTCTTGAATCTTCTTACTTCAATATGCATCACAACATCCCTGAAGTAGGTAAATTGCACAGGTTAGAGAGGAAGCAGAAGAAAAGTCATTGTACAGCTGGTCTTTGTTGCCTGATTTTCTCTAGGCAATAATCAGAATGCATAAGGTCACAGAAACAATGCTGAAGAACCAGAGAGAATAACCTGGCTTTTTGTCTGCCATGTTGCCTGCAGTTCTCACTCCTGTCTGTAACATGCAAGAAAAATGACTGCCTTGTTAAATCTTCAGTGATCCAGATGCATGACCAATTTTACCTTCTGTATTTGTGTGGTCTGAAGTCTTGCTTTACTCAAGGGCAGCTGTTAAGTCCTTTGGCAGTTGTGCAGAGAAATTTTGATGCACATTTGAAAATCCTTTTACAGGCCACAATCATAAGTCATTCTTTTCTTAAAAATACATGTGGGGGGAAAAAAGATGGTGTTCTCCGTTGTCAAAAGCCTTAACACTATTCTATTGCAAACACAGCTTAAAAATTTAACAACCTAGTAAAGTAAGAACTCTTTCCAATTTTATAATAAGGAACAAGAAAACAATGTTACCAGAATATAACAATTTTGAGAAGTTAGCTGAACCAAACCCTTCCTCCTCTATGTACCCGAAGCACAAAAATTTGCCAAAGATGCACTTTGCTGCAAAAGCACCTATCCTGATCTAAGCCAGTGTGTAACATTATTCCGGTGTGTTAGTCAAGGAAGTGTCTGTCTCAAAGGCCAATGAAAACAATATTAGTTTTGCTGGACTTTGTTCCTCACATAAATAAGCAGATAGCTGCAAAATATTAGGGATAATCTACACTACCATGTACCTACATCGTCATGATGCTGTCCTCCTTTTCCCTGTCAAATCAGAGGAAGCAGAAGAACGGAAAACACTCTTGAGATTATATGGCTTTCTAAGCAAAGTGGTGTACTTTTTTTCTTTTTAAATGGGAATACGCCCTAACAGTGTTACTCTTGAGTAACATAAATCAGTACACAGGCCCACTGTCAGTTCTCCAACAAAACTACTCATGTGCTATCCTGGAGAGAACTCTAAAGGCAACAGGTTACAAATCAGAAAATCGTTGGAAGCATTGCAGTATTTGAACATCCATAACAGCTCTCTGCTGCTCTATTTCAAGAAATGGGTGATGGCACTAAAATTTGCCTTTTAATTGTCAATTTCACCACAAGAGAAGTCTTATAATGCAAATACTATGAAGCAGTATGCAAAGCATCTGAATTGAACTCTCCCTGAAATCAGAGGACAGAGACCTAAATTCCTCCACTGCATAAGACAGATTCCTTAGACTTTAAGCAAACTTAAAATGGTTGTTACTTTCCACCCCTTTACTGATTACTTCTGCTGCTGCTTCAGAGGAATAGGGGAGAAACTCTGCAACGCCACAGAGCAGAACATTCTTGCTGCCTGTTCCAAGCAAGGCTAGTTTTACTCCAGACAATAATCAGCCTGATAAACCCATTAGAATAGCTCTGTAACTCTTCAAGGCAAAGAGAACACTGCCATAAAAAGGTGCAGAGTCATGATGATGTGTCAGTATAACTTATCTGCCCTGGAAGATCCATTTTCACCATAGCAACAAAATTAGGTTTGTTGGATTGCTGTGTTTGAGCAAGTCAGTATGGCATTTACATATATATATATATATATATATATTCTAAATTAGCTTGGAAATACTTCAGAGAACAGAAACTATAAGTGCAGGTGAACAAAATGCAGCCTCTTCTGGGACAGAAAATGTAGCAGCCATTTGGCAGTGTAACAGCTTAAGAAGGGAAAAGAGAGTTTATTAACCCATTGAATGAACATAAGGAAAAAATATGTGTGTTTGTACAACACTGGAGCCTGGCCAAGTTATCAATGGAAAAACATTCCTCCCTACTTGTTAATAGCCTTGTTCATACAATAATTACCATGAACTGACAATTTCTGGGCAATGATGTGGTTTTGGCTTTCTATGCTGAGTATACCACAGCATATCTTTTATTTTCCTTAACTCCTGATGTCTTTTCCTTAACTTTCCTGATGTCTTCAGGAAACAAACATCCTGGTTGCCCATTAATTTCACAGGGACACTGGAAGAGACATGCTGTTCTAAGAGCCCCTCTCCAGAGGGGCTGCAAGAGGCAGCAAGATGAAACATTATCAGAAGTAGCAGGCAGCACAGTCTTGGTGATGCGCTCAGAACCAGACCTCCTGTCCACAGCACACAGATATTCCAGCAGTTAACTGAAAAACACAGGCCCCACATCTGACAAAATTCAGCATGACATTAACAAGCACCCGTAGTTGACAGGTTAATATCACAAAAGAAAATTCTGTTCTTAAAATGATTACTGTGCTAAATTCATTTTCAGTGGGCCATTGGAAGAAATAGGCAGTTCTAACTCCTCACATTGCAGTCCTCACGTCCTCTAATGCAAGGAGTTTCTGACCCCTTATGCTGACTTAGGAAGCTTGTATGTGTATGAGAATATTCTCAGTGCATATCAAGACATGATTCATGAAAGGAAAGCCATTTCAAATCATTATGGAAAAGGAACAAGAGTACACAGGACTTTACACTCAGAGGTGACAGCGCTTTCCAAGAAATTTCAGGTTATATCAACATGCATGCACACACACAGACTCATAAAAATCCACAAACGGGCATACAGGGAAGGCTGCAGAAAAGCTGTCATTGACTGACAGGTTTTGGATCCAGCATAATTGCAAACCAGGAACAAAAAACATATAAAGAGACTTAGAATATTTTGATTGCATATGTCCCATAAGACTTATGTTTACTATTAAAGTATAGGCCAGGCCAAACATGCCTGGATTTACAAAGCACTCAAAACTACTGTTGTCTGTGCAAAAGGAGCTACTATCATTTAAACAGATTATTCCAGTATGTCATTAATAGATAAGATCTGACTCTTTAGATGCCATGGGGTCCATCTGGTACCTGGAAATCAAAGAAAGCTTTGCAATTAATTTTATTGAAAATTAGTCTGGAAAATCAATAAGCAAGAGTAACCTACCTCTTTTAAAGAAAAAACTTAAGCAGACTAATAATATATTAATGTTATTAGCAAAGGACAGTTACAGAAACAATTTCAAAAGATGCAATAAGTTGACCTATACCAACAGCTTTTGCAAGATTCATGGCCTAAGTAAAATTTTGAACAAAAATAAGTCAATAAACATCAAATGCACAACTGGATCAAAAATTTTTGAAGAGAACAAATAAAAGGTTATTTTAAGACATAACTAGCCAAAATTAAGTTGATTTGCCCTATCATCAAATTCAGTTGAAAAAGGGAAGCACCCTGATTTCACCAGAGTAAAATTTTGTCTTTTACGGATTAATTACAGAGTTAATACAAACTGAGTCCTTCTCTAAGCTGGCATCCATCATCCAATTCTAAGGTAAGGAAACAGTAAGAAAGTTAACTGTTCTATTCCCTGCAGTAGTACCTCATTAACATGAATGCTTAGATTATTCTTGGATGACCAATTTCAGTGGCCACTGAACCTGAGTACAATCTATTTCAGCATTCTCTGGGTCCTTGCTCTTTATTCTTTTAGCTCACCCACTCATAACACCTTGAACTGCTTGACTTTCTTTGGCAGTTTTTCATTTGGCAGTTTAGCCATTTTCTGCTACTTCAATTTAATGCTCAGGTGTATTGCATCAACAAGAATAATCTGGTGCCTTCAGTGTTAAGACTTTTGTAAACATCTCCTCCCACTTTCAAGATCACAGAAAACTCTTAAAATTTTCCTACTGTTCTTTACTTCATTCCTTCAGGCAGTAAAGTTTCACCACACTCCTGGAAGTTAATGCTGTGTATGGTCTTAGATTGAGATTGTCCATTGTCCTGAATCATGTGCTGCCTCTTATACATTCCCAGCATCCAGTGCAAAGCTTATCCAAAGAACCTCGTATTTCTGTCATTCACATAGTCACATGATCAAATACATTAATAATTTCTGGGACTTTAAAAGCTACTCCAAGCTTTTCCTTTTCCTTTGAGATCACCAACATTAAAAGTAAACATTAAGAGAGTTTCATGATTCTGCTTAAAAAAAAAAAAAACAAAAAAACAAACAAACAAAAAAACAAACCCAATTCAAAATGTGGATGATGTTAAAAAGCAAGTGAAATATAAATTGGAAGCTTTGTGGCCATCTCTCTTGAAATAATCACGTTAGAAAAAAAGCACCGCATGGAGTTCAAATGTGGTATGCAGATGATGAGTTTAATAGGTATCTTTAAGTACCATTAGATAATTTTACAGCTTGTCCCTGGCCAACAAGGGGAAATGGGCCATTAAAGGTGCAGTTCTAAGAAAGAACCATCTGCCAAAGCCTGCAGTGGCTGGTTGGTTGAATTAGTGGCTGGAGTCTGCAGCTGAGAGGCCTCACACCCATTTCTTTGTCAACAGGAATTAACAACAGGAAGTTTAAAAAAACAAAGCAGTGTCCATTTCACTCTGCAAAGTGTATTGGAAGTTCCCCCAGGAAGACAAACTACTTGCCTTTTTGGGATCATATTCTGACAAATAAGTTGTTCGTCAAAACTTTAGTCATTGGGTAACAAAATTGGTGGTGGAAGATAATAGCTTTGAATTCCTATCCGACTGAATAAATCTAGACCAGATGAATATATACATTATAGAGGAGAATGCTGGGAATATATAGCAGCCAAGAAGAGAGAAAATATAAACAAGAGAAAGATATTACTTGTTTTATTCAAGAAGAAAATATGAAGAAAAAGAAAAGCAAAAGTGATCTGAAACTAGTAAGTCTGATCATCTGTTTTCTAGTTTTTGTAGTCAGCCACACTATGGTGAAGGCAATTTTCAGTTTTAAATAATTTAAGATTTATCTGTGATTTGATTTGTAATCTCTATTCCCATCCTATCTTTTTCTCTTTGCCTACAAGACATATCATCCAAATGTATTTTCTGAACTAGTAAGTGTGTATAAGTAGCTACACTCTGAGAGGTTTTACAGAAATGGATTTTGCTTGCCACACCTTCTGTTATCCCTCCCCAGAGCCACTTGCCTGTGTCTCCGAGCAGCTGTCAGCTACACTGCCTCAAGGGTTGACATCCACCAGATACAGCAGAGAACAGTTTGGCAGGGTCAGAATCAGGGTTATACCACAAAATGCCATTTAAAATGTAGTTACATGCACATCAGAAATTGTAACACTTGTTCTAAGTGACCACATTATAAATATTGATGGAATGGTTATCGGATTGCAATGAAGGGATGAGGGCTTTTAAGGAAGGCGAGGCAGGCACGGTGATGTGGGGAGTGACCTGCTGCATGAGAGCATTTGAAATGCAAACAGCTTTGCCTTGGGACAGGAGTCAGTGAAGAGCTTCTGCATCAAGATTAGTGGGCAGACCAACGTAGGCACTGTTATGGTGGGAACGTGCTAAAGCTTGCCCGCTTAGGAAAAAGTAAATAACATCTTCAGCAAACAAGGTGAAGTTTAGGAGTCACAAAATCTGGTCCTCAAGGGGAGCCTTAACCCCCTTAAGGTCTCCTGGAAGGACAGTCCAACAGGACTCAAGTAATCTAGGATACTTCTTGAGTGCATTGCAACCTCCTGGAACACACAGTTCAGGAGCCAAGAAGGAAAGGTGCTCAGCCAAGTCTGATACTTAAAGAAGATGGAAGAACTGTTGGGAAACATGAAAATTAGAGGCTGCCTTGGCTGCAGTGACTATAAAGTTAGGGCAGATCCTAAAAGGAGATAGGAAGGCAAAACTCAAGACTATAGCCTTGGATTACACAAAAAGCCATCTGCATCTCTTTGGGGCTCTGCTTGGAAGAATGCCATGGGATAAAATCCTGTGGAGAAGAAGGTTGAAGTAGGGCTAGCTGATATGCAAGGATCACCTTGCAGAGCTCAAGAAAGGTCTGCCTGGACAAGTATGAAATTAGGCAGGAAAACCTTCCACAAGACCTGCATGCATGTGCAGTGAGCATATTGCTCCTAACAGGAGCTGAATCTTGGAAGACAGGTGAACAAAAACAATAAAGGATTTTACAACTATACAAACAGCAAAAGAAAAACAAATGAAAATATGGGTCTGCTGCTGAATGGAGCATGGGAACTGGTGACAAATGACACAAAAAAGTCAGACCCCTCCTAGACTCAGTCTTTACTAATAAGATTGGCCTTTACAAATCCAAGGCCTCTAAGACCAGAGGGAAAGTATGGAAAAAAGAATAATTACTCTCAATGGAGGAGAACTGACTTAGGGGAAGGTTAAGCATATTTGACATGCATAAATCCATGGGGCCTGAAGGTATGCGCCCAAAAGTGCTGAGGCAAGTGTTACTGCAAGGCCACTCTTGATTACCTTTGAAAGGTCACTGTGATTGAGGGATGTTCCTAGAAGCAGGGAGAAAGCAAAGATCATTTATATCTTCAAGAAGGGTGAGTTGGAAAGGTGGGGAGCTCCAGGACACACAGCCTCACCTCAGTCTCTGGGAAGCTGTTGGGAGAAAATCTTCCTGAAACACATTTTCAAATACATGAAGGACAAGAAGTTTATTGAGAGTAGTTAGCATATATTTGTGAGGGGAAAACACACTTGTCCAGCCTGATGGCCTTTACAATGAGGTCCCTAGCTAAGCAGATAAAATGGGGAGCGCAGCTGATGTTCTTAAACTTGACTCCAGTGAAGTCATTGTATCTCTGCCATCACAGACAAGCTGACAAAGTGCGGGTTAGAAAAGTGGACAATGACATGGACTGAAAACAGGCTGAGCTGATGGGACCACTGAGTTACTACCAGTGGCTTGAAATCCACTTGGAGGCAAGTCAGTACCTGGGTATCTCAAAGCTCAATACTGGGGCCAGTACAGTTTAAACTTTCCACTGATGACCTGGGATACTAGGTCAGAGTACACCCTCAGGAAGTTTGCAGATGACACAAAGCTGGGAGGAGTGACTGATAAATCATATGGGTGCAGTGCTGTTTAGAGGGACCTAAATAGGTTGGAAGAATAGGCAGAGAGAAATCTCATTAAGTTCAGCATGGGTAAATGCACAGTATTGCTCCTGGGGAGGAACAGCTAAGGCACAAGTACATTCTGGCAGCTGGGTGGCTGGAAAGCAGCTTTACTGAAGAGGACATTTGGGTTCTGGCAGACCAAGAAAACCATAGGTGAACAGTATACTCTCAGGGTGAAAAAGGCCAACAGCATCCTTGGCTGCATTAAGAAGAGCACTAGCAGCAGGTCAGAGGAGGTGATCCTTCCCTCTACTCAGCCCTGTGGAGGCTGCACCTGAGTGCTCGGTCCAGTTCTGGGCTCCTCAGTAGAAGAAAGGCATGGATTTAACTGAACTGTGTCAAGTGGAGGGCACCAAAGACAATGGATGTAGGGATTAGAACATCTCTCATATGTATAGAGGCTCAGAGGTGGACTATTCACTGAAAATAGAAGACTCAGGGGATCTTATCTATGTTATAAATACCTGATGAGAGGCAATGAAGATGAGGGGGCAGATTCTTCTCCATAGACCAGCTCACAGGACAAGAGGCAACCGGCACAATTTAAGACATGAAATACTACCTGACCACAACAAAAAAATTTTTTGCTCTGAAGGTGGTCAAGGACTGCAACAGGTTGTCCAAAAATGTTGTGGAGTCTCCCTCTGTGGACTGGACAACCCGCTCTACATGGCCCTGCTTTGAGCAGGGAGGTTGGACCAGATGATCTCAAGAGGTCTTTTCCAGCCTAAATTATTCTGTGACTCTCTAATTTTGTCCAGTACAGCTCCAATGCGAGGATCAGTGCCAGAGAGCTCACTGTCTTACCATGCTGCACTCATAGCCTTGAAGGAGCACCTTTACACCAGAGCTGCTAGGGTGTGATTTAAACATGATCACATTAGGAGGTGAGGAGGCCTGTTCCCATCAACTTCCCTGTAGTTATACTGTACAACTCCCATGTGGAGTTGTACAACTACAGGAGTACTTAGACAGAGTAACTTAGGTACCAGACCTAGACCAAACACTACAGATTACAGGTATCTTGACAGGTTCACAGAGCAATTCCTTCCCCAACAGCGAGAGAGGAATGCACACGCACTTTCAATTCCATTCAACAGGATAGCCTAGAGACTGGAAACAGATTCAGGGATGCAGGTAACTTAGGTATGTGTTCATCCAGGTACCTTGGTGAAGGCAGAATATGACTGACACTGGACGGTTTGTTTCCTCACTGCTGGAAGACTGAAAGCTAGTTATCACTGGAAATATCTGTAAATATCTGTCTTGTAGTCTGGGGCCAGAAATTTAACAGGTGACAGTTTACATTATTACAATATGTAACATGCAGTAAGACTGAAAAGGACTTGTTTAGTTCAAAAATGTAATATTCCAGAAGTCAAACTATTAAAAGAAATGGGGATTCTGAATTCTCTAAAGGAACAGTATTTTAATAAGACCTTTAAATCCATTTGTGGCCTTCATAGCTATATTTACCCATGCTGCTGAAAGGAGGTACAGTTCATTAGTTGTTTCTATTTCCAGTGAGCTTTTATGGGTTTAACTGCAGAATAAAGCAAGAGTCAAAATAGCTTTTAAAAGTGGCTGTAATTTTTTTCCATGATTTCTGCAGCTGCCTGACACAGAACTTCTTGTCAAAGCAGAAATCCAGTTTTGTTGTCCCATGCTACACATCCCATAAACAGGGTTTGGTGCATTACAATAATACTGGTGTATGTCTGAGGATCCCACCTGTTCAAGAAATTTTCTGTGACCTTTAGGACACTTTTGGCTAGGTAGTGAATACAAACTGCAGCTGTGAAAAGATCT
Source organism: Daphoenositta chrysoptera (assembly GCA_013397915.1). Taxonomy (NCBI): domain Eukaryota; kingdom Metazoa; phylum Chordata; class Aves; order Passeriformes; genus Daphoenositta; species Daphoenositta chrysoptera. Next base: position 46,204 of record VZRO01002980.1, read on the forward strand.
GTTCGGGTTTTTTCATCTATTTCTTTGTTTTGGCCTACACACTCTGAAATACCTCCCATGACAGAAATCATTTAAATTTATAGTTTAATGCTCCCAGTTACGCCATATAGAATCAGCCTGTCTCAGAAAAGTTTCATAAAAGATTCAGATTTTAGATTCAAAAATCTCACTGAAAGTCAATGACATTTAGACCCTGACTCTGTTTGCACTATATTTATGAAACCCAGCCTCATGATAAAAAAGTCAGGGGAAATTGCACTACCAACAAAACAGGATCCTGATACAACAAATATAGCTTTTTGTTAATTAGCCCTACAAAAACACACATACAGAAAAGCCTGCTCAAAGAAATCAAGGAAGGTCCTGTTGTCACCAGCATTCATGTTGAGAATTAAAAGATTTTTAAAGTTCATTTAAAGAGGAACTGTTAAGACATATTGTAAATGGAATGAAAAGAAATTTTGTGTGCTTTAACAGCTGAGGCCTTATAATAGGAGACATGCTAGGGTAAGCTTGGGCAGATGACAGGAGAGATTAACAAGGAAAACCTTCATTTTAGCTAAAGCTGTATTCCGTGTTATAATTTTTTCATCTTGAATATATACATCATTGCTTGTCTTACTGTAAAACTTCTCAGTTCACATGCAAGCAGCTGAATCTTTAGGAAGACATCCTCAGTATCCTGCAACCCAATTATCTGTGGGAGGCAAAAACTATGCAAAACTTAAACTTTGTCACAATGCTGGTGATAAATATCCACATGAGTGAATAACCCTATTTTCTTTGAGTCAACAAGCTTTAGTTGTATTTGGGTTTTTTCATTTCTCTCTCTTTTTCTGCTGTTGGTTTCTCAGAAGACAATTGTATGATTGTATGTCTTTTTTCTTTTTTTTTTTTTTTTTTGTTTCTTGACACCTTTTGCCATGCCTTGGGACATTTACAAATGTCTGTAATCTTTGTGGCAAAAATATTTCATGTTAGTTAACTGATATTCAACCAGCTCCAGGGATGACACAACCTGAATACTAAATTTAGCATTGTTTTTTACTCAAAAATTTTGGGTCTGGATGTGACTGCTACTGTGACATATGCCTGTCCAAAGACCATTTATAAAGTATGTAAAGAAATTGCAAGTGTAAATTAAAAAGAAAGAAAGAAAAAAAAGAGGGCATAAAATCTTAGCTCTCTTGCTTTCACTTTAAAGGAGAAGAGAAGGATTCATCTTCAGTCCAAACTTTCAACTGCTCTTTTTTTTGCCAGGAAAATTTATGGGCAGAAATTCTCAATGCAGCCCAAACCAGTAGAAAATTGAAATGCATAGAACACTGAGTCACCATGAAGATAAAACAGTAAGATAGCCATTTGTGAGATTTTCATTTTTACCAGAATCTCCCAAGTCAGAGAATATTCAGACTCCTCTGAGACAATCTCTGTCACGTGGATTTCTGGAAACTGGGAAATAGCATCTTTCCCTTTTCTTACATACTTCTCTAATGAATATCCCCTGTTTGGCTGAATGGATCCTTGCTTTGACCTTTACAGACTTAATCCTGCAGATTGTGTGTTTAAAAGCCAGGGATCTGGAGCCAAACATTCAAGGAAATGTAATCTTGTAGGTCCTGACTAAACAAACAGCTAGGCAAAATCTTTCTGCTTCATCTACAATTTTAATTCCCCCAGAAACTTCATCAAGCATTCTCCTGGAGGGTTAGAAATGCATGCGATTGGGACTCTTTCAAAAACCTTCCAGTTTTCATTCTCTCTACTCTAAACAAATATACAGACCTAGGAGTTTAGGAACAGATCAAGGGTACCCTTGGAATCACTGGCATTATCATGTGTTCGTGACCTGTTTCTGGATCCATAAACCATTGTGCAATTCAAGAAAAATAATTTTTACTCAGAATTTCCTACCTGAACAGCTACTTATACAATATGTAGACTACTTTGAGTACCTGAGATTTGGTCTTCAGTTTGACAAGTGAAATAGTAACATTTACCATGCCTTATAGGGCTCTTGACCACCTACATCTCATTAAAAAAAACCCAAACAAAATCAAGCCCTAAAAATCCAAAAGAAAGGCAGTCATGGTATGCAACTAATTTTAAAGCATATAAATTCTAAACAGATGTATTGTTATAATGCCTAAATATTCATTGGCATTTTTCTAACAGATATTATGTCATCCAGCATGTGGTTTGGACATGTTTCTGCTGCTGAGTGCTATGGCAGCTTTAGGGATTTGACTATTAGAGGACTGAGTTTTTTCTGTTAAGGCTGGTTTGAGTCCATGCTATACAAACGACAATCACCATTATTTCACCATGCTAATGTTGACAGTATACATTTATTGGTAAACTATAATGTTTCTCAGTTCACCTGAACATCAGCTTTTTAAAAGAAAAGATACTTCTTTCCATATCCAAATGAGAGGTTAGTCTTTTAAAGTCATGCTGTTTATTTTCCTCCCTTTTCTCTTCCAGCTATTAATTGGCTTTGATTATTCCCTTCTTGATTATCTCTGATTCCCGCTGACTTCTCAGCAACCATCCTTTTGTTTCTAAATGAGTCTAAGTGCCACTGATTCACATTATGACAAGGAAATACAAGTTTCCACTGTATATTTTCAAGCATATGAAATGGCACTGCATCCCTGAAATTCCTAGACATGATTCACTGTGAGACGGAAAGAAACAAAAAATTCCCTGTGTCAGCACTGTTGGCAAAGCCTGTTTCACTCCATACTGTTGCTGAGATGCTCAGAGCATTTGTCAGGTCTTTTCTAATCTTTGAGCTTCCTGCAAGTGGTTTTTTCTGCTCAGTCAAACAAAACAGTCACTGAACAGGTATCATATATATCCCCTATTCCAAGGATTCTAAGCATGACTCAGAGGATTTTCCAAGTGAAGCAAACTTCTGGAAAGGGAGACACATGAAACACTACAGACATCTGTGTTTCTAGGAAATTCCTGGATCCATTTGCACATGAAGGAGCCAATTGCCATGGTAAATCATCTGCTGGACAGCATCCTGTGTCCGTCTTCAGGGAAAAGGGAACAATTTACACCTTGGCTTTTTTGGTTTTTCTCTACTTGGAGACAATTCTTTTAGGTTAAATGTGTAATCCAAAAATTGTATAATGACTTGGGGTTTCATAAAAACAGTGTCAGGCACTGAAAATTATTTTGTATTTCCACAGTCCATAAGATGCACATTTAAGTTTTGTGGCACTATAACTGAGGAATTTGTACTTCAAGGGTTGTTTACCCCAGTGACACAGAGCTTACAACTCAGCCCAAGAATGACTGTCAGGCTGCAGAGCCTTTCTCTGGGGAGCCTGTCATTAATCTGAGTTACAGCATAACAACAATTGCCTGGCACCTCTCAGTCACTGCTCAGGCACTCGGAGCCTACATTGAACATCAGGGTAGGAGAAGTAAAGTTTGTAGCTTCAGGACAGCTTATGCAGACCTATCCACATGGCTTGCAGGAAGTAACAAAGAAGGTAACTATTCACGTTATTTCTTTTACTCAGCAGATCTGTTTGCAGTTTAAGCTCTTGCCCTGTCACAGATACATTTATAAGATTGGCCTTCATCTTTTGGCTTTGAACGCCAAAAGGCATATGCAGGATGCACATTTTGTTTCCTGTTTCACTGCAAGCAGTTTCTGGAATGTGTTTGTTGATGGGTTTCAGTCAAAACTGCTCAGTTTACAGTCATAGCTACAGTGTTAAGAAGAGAATGAAAGAGAATGATTAAATTCCAGATTCTGTTGTATATCTGTAAAATTCCAACAGTGAAATAAAAAGTAGATTTTCGTGGGCGTAACACCTCTGTATAGAGGTAACTTATGGGCAGATTGGAGACTGTAGATGAAGTTCTACAGGGCTTAAAAATCATGATCCTGTAAAATTGTACACCTCCCATGAACAGCCACAGGATGGTGGTTTAAGGAGCAAGCAAGCAAGTCACACATAAAGGGCTGCAGCAGTGGGCTGAGAAAACACAAGTCACAATTATCAAGGACTCACCACCAATTAACTCTACTGATAGACGTGTGTTATATTGGTCATATTTATAGACGTGTAGCATTGCAGCTCTGAAAATCCAAGGCTTCTGCTTTGATTTTTCCAGGGCATTAAAAAGGTGTAAGTGAGCATTTTACACTTTCTTGGATAGACCCATAGAAACACAGGGAGGAATAACCTACCAAAGCTTCTAAGTTTTGTTTAGGTTTTCTGAAGTCAGGCAGTTCTCCAGCAGATGACAGTTTTCTGTGCTAGAATCAGAGCACACATTTGCCCTATTGAACCATGGAGCATAAGCTGGCGAGTTTCCATTTTTGTTGAGTTGTTCTAGTGGTTTCAGTTATTTTATTTTCTACCACTCAGTGTGTACCTATGCATACTTCAAAAACTTTTGTGCTATTTACTTTCTGAAGTTTCCATTAGCAAAGATATTGTAGAAAACATACCTTGGGAGTATTACAGTACAACCAGCTAATAGGAACAATTCTATGCTCAAACCCCATTTTTGACAGGAAAATTATTATTCATTTAAACATGCCTTGCTCATTACTGGAACATTAAATGAAGAAACATGTTTTACAGCAGTGTCACTAGTATTTACATACACAGCACCAGCTGTGAATCCTGTGTGGGGCTAATAGTTTGGCAGCTATGACAAAGGCATGAGCAAGCTCTTCTCCTTTAGTGAGCCAATGATGAACCTGCTTTCAAGAGTAATTCAGCTTTTCCTGAATGTTCTGTTTTAATGAATGGCTGAATTATTCTATCACAGTCTTGTGGAACATATACAACAAGCCTTGGGTCCCTTTGCTGAGGACAAAGGGATAGTGAATAAGCAGGAGGTTTGTGTGTGCTGTAGAAAAGTTGTTCTAACAAAATGAATATTGTCCTTAACAGTCCAAAGACTGACAATCATGCAAGACTGACTTCTGCTTTTTTCTTCTCCTCTACCTCCTCAGCAATCTTACATGTGTTCAGGGTTGCATCCACTTACATTTTTCTAAAAAAAAAGGACACTGTTGTCCTTCCTACTTACAGTTATCAGTTAAGGTTCCAGGCCTTTCACAACCCTTAATAATCAATACACTAGAAGACATACAGCTATCTTTTTCAAGATCACATCATAGTAATGATTTCAAGTTGTTTACCCCCAAATACTGAGTAGCTAAGGAACAGAGTATTGACAATCCTCTGTATGAGGGACTACAGTGGCCCACATACCACAAAAATAGTGAATCCAACAACCACAGAGCTATAGGGAAGACACTCAAGAGTCTTTAAAATAAATTCCTTTCAGAATGACCACCATCATCCCCACCTTTATATTTTTTGGTATGGCCTTAACACATGCAAACACACTCAGGAAGAAAATAAATATGTAAGATGCAGTCATGTAGACAGGGACTAGTCATGTCATGTGCAGCACTACCAGCGAGTGTTCAGCTGAAAATACTGGCCAAACTAATATGATGGAGAAAAATCTATTCTAGCAGGAGCCATACTAAACAGTTTTCTCTGGAGATAGTTTTTCTTCCTCTAATCTTTTGCTGACATTTTTTGTCTATGAGCATGTAAAGCTCCTCAAGGCAGAGAACTTCTGCAGAACTAGGCACAGAAATGTACTTATACAGTTGTCTTTTAATGGTAAACACATAAGTAACTTAATCATAGTTATATATAATCATGTTTAAAAAATTTGATGGCTTTCTCTGTGGCATTATCAGAATGAACACTGTGCTTACAAATGTGTCAGGTTATCTGAGTATGTAATTCTTGGTTTTGTGTTTAAAGATAAAAGAATCATGGAATTCTTTAGGTTTGAAAAGACCCTTAAGATTGAATTGTACCGTAAACCTAACACTGCCAAGTTCATCATTAAGACATGTGACTAAGTGCCTTCTACATGACACCTACATGTCTTTTAAATAGCTCCATGTGACTCAACCACTTCTCTAGGCAGCCTGTTCCAATGCTTAACAATGCTTTTCATGGAGAAATTTTTTCCCAATATTCAATCAAAACTCCTGGCCAAACAGGAGGCTATTTCCTCTTGTCCGGTCGCTGATCACCTGGGAGCAGAGGCTGACCCCCACCTGGCTACAACCTCCTGTCAGGTGGTTGTAGAGAGCAATGCCCCTCTCAGCCTCTTTTTCTCCAGACTAAACATGCCCAGCTCCCTCAGCCACTCTATACAAGACCTCTGCTCCAGACCCATCACCAGCCTTGTTGCCCTTCTCTGGACTCACTCCCAACACTTCAATGCTCTTCTTGTATTGAGGGGCCCGGAACTGGGCCCAGAATGCAAGGTTGGCCTCACCAGTGCCACATGCACGGGGAATATCACTGCCCTGGTCCTGCTGGCCACACCATTTTTGATACAAAGGCTCACACATGGCTTTTATCCACACAATGTTTTTTTTTAACCATGTATTTTCTACATACATATTTGACTTTCCTCAAAAAAATGCCTATAAAAGACATGAGAACCTCATTTAAAAACAACTGATAAGTTTTCCTCCTCCTAAAGGTTCTGATCTTGCACTATTTACATACTCTACGTGAATTTAGAGGCCCAAATTCTATTAGAAAGAGGATGGACAAACTTAAAGATAGTATTGATATTTCTGGCTGAAGCAAAGATGTTCTCTTGGATTTAGGCCTTCCAGAAGTTCCCTTAGAACCAAGCTAAGTGGCACACCAGCCACTCAACACTGAAGACGAATTGAGATTATACTTTAAACAAATTAGGACTAAATTATATTATTTTCATGCCTTTAAGACCATACTTCATTCTGATGATTGTTACCATATATCTGGGGCAGCTGATGACTCCCTGACTTACATCTCTTCCTTTGGCCAGATTCTGCATAAAACGTGCCCCAAAATACCAGTGTTGTCCTCAGAAAATTGACCTTAAGGATGAAAATACATTTCTCAAAGTAGGGATTACCATTAATTTTCTATAATATTTCTGAGCTTAAACAACTTCAACCTGGAAAAAAAACATAAGAAAGAAATAGTCACTAAGAAAACTGATTCCTGTGAATTTTGTTTATGTTCCAAACAATGAACCAGCAAAGTCATTATGATATGTAAATTCTTCTCCTACACACATTCTGCCTTGCAGCCTGTGATACAAAGTCTGTTTTATAAAGTTCCAAATAAGAAGCTATTCTCCTTGTTCATCAGGGGAAGGAATTCACACACCACTGCAGAATGCAGAGTACTCAATTCACAAAAACCCACTTTCCAAGGCAAAGCATGTTCAAGGTGTCGCATTTACCACTTTTTGAGTTGGTCACAAGCTCAATCCCAGCATGCCATAGACTTAAACACTGCAGACATCAGCTGTGCTGTGAAGGTGGGTCAAGAGAAGAGACCACAAGTTAGGGTAGAAGTTAGGATAGAAGCTGTGTTTGTGGCATTGCTGATTCTCTGAGAGACTATTTTAAGTAATGCCCCACAATGTATGTAATGACAATGTGCTGGAAAGCTGAATTCCTCAAGAACAAGGGAGATGGCAGCTACTGGACAGACCACCCCGGCTCCCACATGGGACGCCACTTCTCACAGGTGTTCTGTACTTCTTTCTTCCTCCGAAACCAGCATCAGAGTGAGCAGAGATCCTGAAACCTTTGCAGAGCCAGCTAACACATCCCTCTCCTCACAAGTTTTCCCTCCACCACTGTCCATGCCAGCACTTAAGTTGATTTATTTTTCCTCAGGTTTGAGAAATAAAGAATGGAGGAAGAAAGTTACTGAGACCTGTTTTTTAGTCTGTTAGCAAAAGTGTTTTTTAGCCCTTAATGACTGTCATAATACTGAAAACATCACACAAGGCATAAGACTCCCAGTACACATTCTCCAGGTGACACAGCATTCCTTCATACCAGCAGAACCAAATCCTTCTCATGGAAAAGCAGATAATATATTAATGTATTTGCACTTACTTTCTACTGCACATATTTTCTTTCATCATCAGAACTGGACCAAAGAATGGGTTCATTCATATGTCTGAGCTGCAGTGGACTTTTATGTATCTCAAATGGTACATCTACCAACAGACCAAGAGGGTACACTGAGGAAGGCATGTGGGAAGGATAACAATGATATGGCTTGAGGACTGTCTAGACTGTTCCCAAGCTTCAGTCCCTATTCTTGTATAAGTAGAATACCTAAAATAATCAAGGCATTTTAGATATCAGATACAAATAGGGAATCAAATTCCACCAAGACATAATTAGTCAGCAAGAAAGTAATGTAATGCTAAGAAGACCAGATAGCTAGCTTCTAGTAAAACGCATCACTCACCATCCAGATGGACTTAATGCAATTTTCATCAATCTTCTGCAATGATACTCTTGAAGTATGCTAGGTTTTTGGGCTGGTTCGTCTGCCTACCAGCTTAGTTTACATAGAATCACCTGTTAGATCCTGAGCCACAGGGGCAGGAAAAAGGTGTGAGAAGGAGGAAGCTCAGACTAAGAGCCCCACTAAGTGGCACTCCAGCCACTCAACAGTGAAGTCAAATGGAGATTAAACTTCAAACAAATTAGGACTAAATTATTTTATTTTCATGCCTCTAAAATCACATTTAATTCTGATGATTGTTACCATGTATCCGGGGCAGCTGATGACTCCCTGACTTAAATCAAGAAAGGGCAGAAACAGGGGGAAGCAGATAAGCTTTACGAAACAAAACCCTTCTATAGACCAAATTAATCAGTAGTGTGACAGGTGTAAACATCAAGCAGAAAGGACTGTGCAGAAGCAGCACCCTGCGGCAGCCATCTTGCTCTTGGCGAGAGCATGGTGTAGAAGAGCAACTTGTTAATTGTTTATCTTAACTTTGATAAGGGCCGTCTGTTCTCTCGGGAAGATGCATACCAGGGAAATGACTGCAGCCCTAAACAGCAGGTGTGAATGTCTCTCCTTTATCTCCCAGAACGCTGGGAGGTGGCATGTTTTCGTCAATGACTGATAAGTGGCAGAGAAGTCTGCCCCGCCAGCTGTTTGGGGTGTAGCTGCTTTGTCTTTCCCTCTGCACGTTCCCAAAACTTTCTTAAAGCTTTCCCACGGTAGAAACATATACACATACTGGAGTGTGTGTAATAAAGATGAATCCTGCTAGATGTAGCAGTGGTCTCTGTCTTTTTCCAAGCTGCTGCAGATTGTTTGGATTTTACATTAGTCTTCAGGTGGTAACCTCCAGTTATATGCATCCAGCACTGGGTGACTGAATTACTAGTTAACAGCCAGCAACCTGACCCCTCCCGCTGGTCCTTGGCAAAGCTTTGTCTTACAAAGAAGGTAACATACATATTTTTATTGTGGGGTGGGTGTGCATGAAACAGTGCTAGCCTAGATAGTGCAATTGCAACACCTGCAAAAAAATGAAGAAAAAGTATACGCAGGAAATGCCGGCAAACACGACTTTGCCCACACCATGGATACCTTCTCGTACTTTGGGACAGGAATAAGACAGAGATAACAGTAAGTAAAGGTCTGTGATGTCAAACACTCTCCCCACATTTCTACAGGCTGTATTGTGAAGAAAGCTTTGCTCAGTAAAAGTAGTTGAGCAGAGTCTATTCACATCCACCAGTCATCTGCTCTCCTGCTGCTGCAGAAAAGTGCCCCAAGCAGTAGCCATTATTACTGGATAGAGATCCAGAAAAATGATACCACAATATTAGCAGGAAACCACAGAAAAACTTGAATCACATCCATAAGGGCCCTCCAGAATCTTGGTCTGCTTTTGTAGGTGCATTGTGGTGACATAGTGGGCTCCTCTTTGGAAGCAGCATCACACACATGCGTTGTGCAAAAACTGAAGCTGCTAGCTACCCAAATTTACTAGTCAAACATGGAATAGCCAGAGTTTTTATAAAGATACATTAATTTTTCAGCTGAAGTCCTAGGCTTTAAATATTTTTTAAAGTATTTTTTTATTTTGATTGGCCATAACTAGGCTATTTGATTACATTAATAACTTTTTAAATCCTATACAAAAGCTCTCATAGCTTAACAGTGATTTTGTACTTCCTTTAAATGTCAAGCTGTGGTTTCTTAAACTGCTTAATCAGGTTTTAATCAATTTAGCTCTTTTAGTTCCTTAGGCAGTCTGGCAGTGCTGAAGTTAGAATTAAGAATCACAGGATAATTAAGGTTAGCACTGATTTTGGGAAGTCAGCATCCCATCAGATCAGTTGCTCACGGCTTTATTCTGCCTGGTCTTGAAAACCCTGAAGGATGGAGATGGCACAGTGTCTCTGGATTCTCTCTCAACTGCTTTATTTTCTTCATTGGGAAAAATTTTTCATTATGTCAAGCCAGGAAAAAAGTTAATTTTCTGTTAATTTCAGCAAAATTTTCTTTTGTTTGACCATCTTCTCACTTCAGTCTGTGGACCTGATGAAGAAATGCGGTGATGTTCTTTGGCCTATGTTATGCTGGAGGTCAGATTAGAGTAAGTGACATAATTAATCCACCCAGCCTTAAGTTTCTGTGTATCCTTTCCAGTGACTCTTACAAGAGAAAAAACTCAGCATTCCATTCTCCGAAAATCCAAACAAGACATAATTATTCCCAATTTAAGGCTACAGTTGTAGCATTCAGGTAAAACCTTATAAAATGAAGGCTTTGTTACCTTTGTAAAATTATTGTTCAGGTCTGTTACTTAGACTAGAAAAGGGCTGTGGGAAGGATGCGTAGCTGAGTTACTGTTAGAGAAACATGCTGTGTGTTTATCGTGTGTTCACCCAGTGGCGTGTGCTGATTGGTTAAGTCAAGTCTGTTGTGACTTAAAACTATGTAAACTCCAAAACTCTATGAAAGAGACTGCCGTGGTATTGAAGACAGCACTTTCATTCCCACTCAAATGGAGCTGGTGTGATTTTCAGCGTGTTGTGTCTGTCTCAACCGCGACATACAATGAGTACAGGAAAGAACCTAAAGCAACTGGATTTATCATGTTTGGCAATCAGGATTTAAAGGAAGCACAGAAGAATAGAGCTTCTTTCTTTCTTAGCTCCTTTTTTGACACTGCCGAAACTCACAGGGTGAAAGCTGACAATTACAGTTCAACAAAAACTGCATCTGTTCCAAGGATCTACTGCTTTCCACTCCAGATTATGTCTTGAGACTGTTTACCAAAAGCTGAGAAATGTATTCCTTGAAAAGTGTTAAACCGTGAGACTACTAGGTGCCTGAAGAGCAACTAGTGTTTACCAAAGAAAAAGAATTTACCCTAAAGATAAATAAACCACAAGCACACTACAAAAATTTATATTGGGGATGTATAGCTTCACTGGAGTGGCTGAGCAGGCATACAGACTCTCCTCTGTTCTATTACTGCATTCTCACTCACTGAGGACTGAGAGAGATCTGTATATGGGTATCTACAGAGCTTGTTTCCAGACCTGTCAGCCTCTTACATGCCTTTAATACACTTAAATGGATAAAGAAATTGATAATAATGGAAATAATAACAAGAACATAATCATGTCTGCAATCCTCTACAGACTGTGAGGCCATTTTACAAAAACAGTCCTTAAAGTTTTACTGTACGAAGAAGTGCTCCTGATATTCAGCACTTGCTTTTATCAGTTCTTCTGTTTCCATGCAACCAGCCCACTGTAAGCGGGAGAGTGGTTGAGGGAAGAGGCTCTTTACCAGAAAATGAATAAACCAGAAGGACTGGGGAAAGCAGAGAGGAAACACCAGAACACAGGTTGACTGGTAAGAGGCCAGAGGCCATTGTGCCAGTATAAACACTGACAAGGTTAAATATAACATTTATAACAATTTAGAACTCAACTGCATTCATGGTCTTTTTTTTTTTAAACCACAGAGGAACACCACCACCACAAAATGAAAGATCCCACCAAACCTGGCTATCCCTACTCTAAAATTATTTTCCTTGAAACTAGCTCCTCAGTGAAAGCTGCACTTAATTACAGTTCTTGAAACCCCTTTTTGGATAGTTTGCATGAGATATGCCAAATGAAAGAGGAAAAGTTTAATAGGATTAAGCTGAGAAAAGTGTGCTCAGGGTTTCTGTGAACAGCTCTTATTAATCCAACTCTGGATCTCTTCACCAAACTTATTTGCTAATGGAAAAGTCAACCCAAATATGATCCAGTGGACATACGTTTTTTTCCAGAACAATTATCTGCAGACTAGAACGACTCAAAGCAATAAAATAATCTCTAAGTTCCAGCCACTCAACACTTTAAAACTGTTGTCCTATTAGTAACGACATACATAAGCTTGTTTTGTTTTCTGAGTATATAATCTTTAAAGATCTATTTCAGCTGTTTTGAAGAATGAACAACTGTCATATTCATCACCATTAATTTATATGAATGAAAATAGAGATTTTAATTAGTAGTATGCCTATGGTGCATCTAACCAAAGGCTACTGCAGAACAGGTAGGTACAAACAGTGCCCAACACAGCCACAAAGGTTCCCTCTCTGATCACTTGTGAAGTGCAGAAGAGGTAACAATACACATGGCTCAGTGACTGCATTTCATTCAACAGCTTACAAGCAGTACTCAGGTTGGCAGGTAGTATCACATCCAAACAGGGGACCGATGTGAAAATCAATCAGAAAGATTCTTTTGAAAGGCAACTTACCCCAGGAACAGATTCAAATTTCACTTTGACTGTTTTGAGTGCCTAAGTAGGGACTTGCTGACATAAGAGATACTCAGAACACCAAATTCAACACAGCATATATCTGTTTCTGAATTGAAAGATCTAAAGCCTGCCAAACAATTTTATCAACAGTTTCATAAGAGAAGTGGTAAATAAAAAAGATTATGAGAAGTGTGCAGGGGGCCAGTATGGTATCTGCAACAAAGGCTGAAGAGGAGGCAAGAAAGGAATAGGAGTACAAATGCTGCTCCAATAATGCTCTAAAGGTATCTGTAGAATCTCTTTATCAGACTGCCTAATCATCTCAGTCTGTAATATGAATACGGCACAGTCCAATACAGGCTGACTTGTCCCTTTCCTTTGGGTCAACTCAGAGTGAGACAAAGATTTTCATGAACACTGAGCTTTCCAGTTTTGACTTTTATCAGAGTCCAGCCCCATTTAGAGACCAGATGCCTTTCCCCTTCTTCAGTTTCTTCATGTTTGATTTAATTGACAACAGCAGAAGCTGCTGGGATGGGAAAACCTGTAGACTGAGAGTATTTACTGATTTCATTCTTAGCTTACAACAGGTAAGCCATCGGGATAAAAGTTTCTTCAGAAGTATATTACTACAAATATAATGGAGGAGCATCTATGGCTGAATGCTTGTGTGTTAGAGATCATTAGTTGGTTCAGTAAAACCCCTCAGTACACCAGTGTGCTACCTGCTCCCCATATCTGCTGACAGACAACATTTTATACATATGCAAACGACAAGAAAACAGAACAATAATGGAATACTCCAATGTAATAACTTGGTATAAGAAAAGCCTGCAGAAATACCAGTGGAAGCAAAATCACCTATTTCTCTGCACCTTAAACCAATCTTCAACTCCAAAAAACATTTATCCTGAAGAAACAAAACCCAACAAATTCTGGTGAAATCAAACACATTTTTCAATACGCAAAATATATGATACTGTTTCCTCTGATATGCTCCTTCCTCTTGCCATGTTGTCAAAGTCCAGATTAAAAATGTAGTTAATGCATCCTTTCTACCTATTAGAGTAGAACAGAAAAGTGATAGAAACTAAGACACAAACCACAGGTTTGTCCAGATAAATAGCCAAGTCCAAGAATAAGGTATTTCAAGGGTCTGGAAACACTGACAGACACAGCCTCTTGATGCATCCTATACCAATTAGTTGCAGGCCCTAGCCTGCCTATAAACTCCAAAATATTGGGTTGAACTACTATGAACATATGGCATTCTTCTTGTTTGTTACTCATCTGGGCCAACTAATATACAACAACTTACATCTCTTACTGCAAGCTCCCAAGTTTTTAATTTGAAAGAAGTAAATCAGGACCCATTAACTAAAACTGCTAAAAGTCATGCAAGTACACTGACATTTCCAAGGCATAACTCTTTTTTTTGTTGTTGCATGCAGCCATAGCTGAATATTTATGCTGTCTACACTACACAATGCACTTTTCCACTAAGTTGACCCTTTCCAGAGGGAACTGTTTCAGCAAGGATACTTCAACTGACTTGTGCTACTCTTCAGACAGAATATTATAAAAGGAAATTTGTTAAGCTCTTAACAGCTCTCTCATCTGGGCTGTCTGCTTAAATAATAGTAATAGTTATTAATGATACATAGTACTGAAAACAATTATTTGGAGAATAATTCACTTCCCAGCTTATGAGTTTTGGATGAGAAATCAAGAGAGGGTGGGAGGGCAAAGTTCAATGCATTCCTGACTCTCCACTGTCTTGTACATAGATGTACACACTAGGAGAGCGTGGCTTCCTAATTTTGCTTTCCATTCATTCTGTATCTGTCTAAGTAGCCAGACAAAATGCAAAGCCATACAAATTTTATTAGCTTTCAAGAAGGTATTAATACAATGCTGAGAGGCTCATCAGGGAAAAACATTTAAGGCTAACAAACACCACCATACCTAGCAACCACCATTAACATTTCATGCACTGCACACTATTTCTGATCCCTCCTCCTCCCCACCTGCTGTTCAACAGCTTTAATGTCCCTAAAAATGAAGGTGGGAAGAGAACACGCGTAGTACAACAATGAAAGGCAGTTTATGCTTTAGGACTTCTTCTTTACACTTACCTACACATGTAGGAAATATATCCTCATTGTTGATTTGCACCTCGATCCAGTCCATGAGAAGATTCATATATTGGGGCGCAGGCAATGCTGTGGGCTTCTTGTACTTCAAGTCATCCTGCCACCGGTACTCATACTTAGGGCCCCCAGACATCACTGGGCAGGTCCTCTCCGTGCAGAACTCACAGATAGTTCCATAAATGAGGTTGATCCTGTTGAAGAAGTCAACAACATGAACAGCCACCCAGTCATTCTGGTCTTCTCCACTGGGCAACTGCACAGCTGCTTTCAAGTCCACGCCTGAGTTGAGAGATGCTTGCGCTCGTTTGTGAAGTTCAAACCTCTGCGTTCCAGGTTCAAACTTGCGTTTCGGGCGGAAGGTCTTATCTTTATTAAAGACTTGCTTGAGTGCTATGGACATATCTGCTAATCTTCTGCGCCGCAGCAGCTGGCAGGAAAGCACGTCTAAGATTTAATGCAGGTATCTGAAAACAGCTGCTCTCTATCACAGGCTTTCCAGGCCCTGCTCTTTTTCCCAGAGAAGCTTGTATCAACTTCAGAGCAATTTATTAGCTCTTCCTCTTGAAAGCCTCCCTGAAAGGCTTCATGTCCCTAAGGATATAGAAACAATACACATCAATGGCAAGCTCAAGTCTGGTCCTGTCAGTTTGCTATTCTCTTACCAGAATTTTCTAGCACTCATAAGATGAAAAACAATATATAACAAGCTAGCCTTAAAAACTGCCCAATCCCTAACTTGATGAAGATCTAAAATTTAAAGAGAAGTGCCTCATTTTTCAAAGTATTAAAGAATTAACTTCTCTGTCCTTTTTAAATATCTACCCAAATAGAGGCTCTTAAGTTATAAAGATGGGAATTCATAAATCTTGTATGATCTTCAAATTTTAAAATCAACTTTTTCACTTTGCTGCATTTTATACAAACATGCAAAATAACTGCATAACATACAAAATGTGCATATAAGTTCAGTAGAAAAAATACTATGTGACAATTTACAATCTTTATCTAACTGCTCCTAGAGCTACCAATGGGGCTTCTAAGCATTTGTCATAACTTCAGTGCTCTTCTCTGTGGGAAAAAGAAATCAGAAAGCAAAACTTATCCATATTTGTTCTCTGTTTTAAATTATTGAGGTGTTTGCTTTTGCAAACCTCATAGAAACTGCTAAGAGGGATAACTACAGTATTGTACAGAAATAATTCCTGCTTCCCACAAAACTGTATGGAGATCGTTACTTTATTGACCCACCTTCAGAAATCCAGTAGTGGACATAGTTTTCTGTTGGACTGTGTAGAACTATTAGCAATTGTGAAGCTGCCACATTTTTATAGCTCTATTCATCTTCTTTACAGGGCAATACTTGTCATTGCTCTTACAAAAGCAGAAGCACAGACTTTGTGTTGTTCCATCTAACCTACTCTGGCAATAGAATGGTTTCAACAGTGAGCCTGACTGAAAAAATATATTACTGCATTACAGCTTTGTTTGCTCTCATATATATACATGAAAAAGATTATATCATCACTAAACATATGCGGTTAGGAGTGACAGGATAGACAGGTGCTGTTTCAATTAGACATCTGTTTTAGTACTGAAGATTTTATGAATAAAGATAGAGAATAAGCATTTCATTCTGTGCAATATTTAAGTTAAATAGTATGTGTTAACAATATGTGTTAAACTTGCACAGCAATACAAAAATCCTCCCTTATCAGTGGCAAATTCTTAGGGGATTACCTGTGTTCCACTGTTTCCCTTAACAGAAATCACATCCATGAAAATTTTACTAGGTGGTGTGTCCGTAGCACTAAATACTTCTGAAGACAGTTGCCTGAGGCTTTGCTGAGGGGCAAAAAGGAAGAGAAAAAGGTGTTGCTTTTTTTTTAATAACCTCAAGAAAGCAACACCTACCTTAGCAAAGAGAAATTTGGTGCTAGACCCTCTGTCCACACAGAAGGATGTGAGTGCCATAAAAAATCTTCTTCCAAATATGTGAAAAATCAGCATGTAAACTAAGTTCCTGGCAAGCAGCGGTTGCACAGAATCAGCAGAGAAGTGCTTGTTTTAACTTCTCCTGATGGCACGATGGAGGGAGACTCTAATCATGGCCTTATTAACAGTCATTTTTTCCATATCTGCAAAATCCAAGAAGTTTGGGAATGAACTCCAGAGAGATTATTGACATATCTGACATGGCCCTTGAGTAATATTCAAAAACGGAGATCCTGAATATTCTAATCCAGAGATTCTGAAACCTGACAAAGGTCAGGGAAAGAAGACTTTAAACAAAAGTAGCCTTGGAACATTTAAGTGTCATTGGCAGGAAATGAAGGTACTTTAAAATAGTCAACTTTGCCCTACAATTTGTTGTTTGTTACTAAGACCCATATCTTCCAGCTCTCAAATATTCTGTGTCAGCCAGCTGTTTATTTAAAAGCATTCATAATATAGGTGAATGCTGCTGCATAGTCTGAGCCTGTGACTGACACACTTGGAGATGGCACAGAGCCAAGGTCCCAGTTTGCAATAATAAGCAGTTCAAGTCCAGAATTTTACAGCTCAGGTAAATACTTTCTTCCCCACTTTAATACACCTGGTGCTCTTATGTGGTTACTTTGACTCCTTTCATCACCTGCAAATATTCACCAGAACATGTAAGGAGTTTCATTTAAAACAACAAGCTGAGAACCAAATAAAACTCATCTTCAAAAGAGACATTTTGAAGCACAGTACTCACTGCAATTAAAGCTCCTTTGAGAAAAAACCAGAACACACTGTATTTTATAAGCTATTTTCTATTAAATTTGCAAACATAATTAATCGTATTAAATACTGCTACCAACTCCTCTCCATACATTCAGGAAGTCTGCATAAAATCAATTAATGCAGAGAAAATTAAACCAAAACATTCAGCAAATACCTCCTTATCTCAAGTCTTATGTTGATGTTGAAGGTCTCTGGATGCACACACACATACTGGTCAAATTCACCTCAAAGACTCATCCAGAAGATTACTGTGCAGCCAGATGAAACTGTTTAACTCACCAGGGCAGAATCAGAACAAGCAAGAATTTCCTATACATTTCCTGTCTGGAGATTCTTCTGTTCAGTATCTTGCAATAAAAGCTAAGGCTCTTCCTCCTTCATCTTTCCAAAACTTTACACAATACAAAAATACAAAGCTGGCTTGTATCTCACTGCTTAACTTCTCTTAAGAGGTACAGCTCTGCTAAGAGCCTATTTTTTTTCCTCTTCCTCTGTCTGAAAATGTGAGGCTGTGCAATTCCAGGGTATGAATAGACTTGCTTTCTCATGTATTTTCACATTCAAGAATGCAAAATAAAAAAGTGTAAGACCCAAACTTCACAAAAATACTGCAGTGAATCAACCTTATGAAATACTTTTTTTGCATCCTGGTTCTTGATGGTATTTGCTATCTAATTAACCATTGTCTCTATTCAAAAGCTAACAGAAATTAACAAAGAAATAAGAATTTATGCTTCTCTGAACTTTTACAAACAACATCACTATTACTTCCTTGGAATAACGAAGCTTTCCCTTTACTCTCAGGAAACAAAAGAACATGCTCACCTTATTTTCAGTAGAGATCAAACACAGACATTTTAGGTTCGAATCCTTCAGAGGCTGATGCTAATGGGAAAGCTCTAGCCAAAGCCGTTGGGCTCTAAGAGCATCTTTTCTGCTTAGGCAATAAAGTGGCAGGAGTTAATGGCAGGATGGCCACTCCTTTGCTTAGGACTGAATCACTAATCTCTTGCAGGATCTCAATTGCCTTTAGACTTCCAACACTTCCTGTACTGTGTTTGAATCAACAATCATGACAAGAGGTTTGTCATTTCATCCCAAATCACATACTGTCAATTAAAACCTTGTATGGGGGAACTTACATATCAAAGCTATTGCTTCAAAATTGCATAACATTAGCAAAATGAAAACTCATCAGATAGCTTTAACAAAAAATGATGAACAAAATCTCACCATTTTTAAAGTGCTGAGAATGTAACTTGCCTTGCCAGTCACCATATTCACTTATCCGACAGTTTTCACCTTACAAGAATGAAAAATGCTTCCAGTTTCATTATCTCAGCTGGTCTTGGGAGAATTACTTCAGAGCTGAAACACTGTGAACAATATTGTGGTATGGGTCAGACTGAATCACAACTCCTTGAAACTTGTGGTACAGTAGCATCCATCCTAATTCCACAGTAAACTTAATTTGTCTCTTGATAAGAGATAATTTGCAGTTTACTGTTATACTAATCGAGCAGAAGGGCTCCTGGTTTACACTTGTGTCAAACGTGATAGAAACTGGCTTCTAATCTTGTTTGAAAGGTTCTAACTATACAATGAGTCATAAAGAATAATGTTATCACTCATGGTATTTGTCTTAATGGTATACTGGGACAGTGTCCTGCATGTCCCTCTGAACTAAATCACTGTCCTGGCATGGGCAGCTCAGCGAGGAAACTCCTTCCAATGATTCAATTTATCTTCTTTTTTTTGAGAACAATGTATTTCTGTGACAGTCACCAACATCTTTTACTGATGGGCTATTCCACAGCATGTGTAATGCAGCTGGGTGAATTCCCTTGCTGGCAGAGCCATGCCTGAGAATGGTAACCACAGATTTGAGAGATGATATTAGGACAATCAGACCTCACAAGCTTCATCCATGGCATCAGCACCACAGTCACCAATGCTGTCCCCCAGCTCGTGCACAGACAGACAGCAACTTGGCCTAAAATCAGGAATGCTATCATCTGGAAATAATAAACCAGTCCTACCCATACAGATACAGCTAAAAAAACCACTCACAACAAACCACACATTGCGACCAGCATCATATCAGAGTCGCTACTGAATTAAAAGCATACTATATCATTTCCCTCTGTATCTTCTATTAAATCACAAGTAACAAAAATCTTAAATGAAACACTGTTTATAGACACATACCTTTCATCATTATATTCTAGGGAGAGTCACACAAGCTTTGGAGATTGCTGGGAATGTAGCTGATAGAAATCCTGTTTTATTAATGCAGACAGTGAGGAAACATCCAGCAAAAAAACACACAGTGAGATGTCTATCCAGCGATACACAATATGAAGACCAGCTCTACATCAGCTAACTTCTACATTTTTACATTTTTCTTTCCAAAATCTAAGTCTTCATTCCTCATTCTTTCAGGGATGATACTGGTAGAGTGGAAATTTCCTTTCCTCTAAAGATGCTGGGATTACTGTACTCTAGTAACCACAGTAATGACACTGCAGACTCAAGATAGTCAGGTGGAAAGTGTGGATTAGAAAGAAGCCTTCTCACAGTCAGAAACACTTCTGACATATAACAATATCTATTCATTTGACAAGCAATAACTAGCCTTTGCTTTGTCTGGGCTTGGAAAAAAAAAGGAGCAAGTGATTTTGTAAGACTAACAAAAACCCCCATTTGTAAACAATCAAAGAAATCAGCATAGTGCTTTCATAATCAAAGTGTTAAGGCTCAATGGAGTAAATATAAGTAACCTTTGATACTTTTCTAAGGTAAAAGAGTGGAAAAGGAAAGCAAGATACAATGGATCGCTGTCTATAAAATTGTGTACTTTAAAAATGAATGCAGCTATGTAACAAGAGATAAACAGTTACTAAATTGGATCAGCCTGAAGTAAATGATGATTTATGATGCTGCAAAAATACTGAGGTATCCATAAGGATAAAATTGAAAAATAATAATTGGCTAAAGAACACAGTCAGTCACTCTATCATGATTGAGTAGGAATGGCTTGGGCTTACATCAGGGCATAATACATTATGTTTGTAGTCCTTTTTAGACTAATGTCCTTAAACACAGCATCATATTTTCCATGAGCATGTTAGGTGATGTTAGGTGGAACTACTGCATTTATGTATCCCAATACTTTATTAACAAATATTTAATTCCAGTTCTTTCACCAAAGTTCCCTTCTATTCAGATGGAGAAGCCCCTCTTTCCTTTTAGGAAAACTGGTTGTACAAAACAATTAGAAGTTGAATTAAACAGCAGTCATTTCTATGATGAAATGCATCAGCTGTTCAACAGCAGCAGAATCAGGTACGAGTGCTCAAATCTTAGATGATAAATGCTGTTTAATAATGCAAATGAAGCATGTTTTTTCTCAATGGGGATAAATGTTTCTCTTTTAACAGAGGACTGGCCTCTCAACTGGTATTATTCTAGTGCCTTTTACAAGTCTTAAATCCAATTACACCTCATCTGAAGTTCTGCAAAACAGCACTGATCAGCATGAAGGTACGGCAAGTACCCTGACACTTCTTCCCTACAAGTTTATATTGGTTACAGCATCCATGGCATTCTAGTTAGGAAAGTGGACTTCCTGTAGCATACAATTTAAGGTGAACTGAAATAAGTATCTCTCAGAACTACCGTAAAGAAACTACAAAAAGTACATGGCTTAGATTACACTGAAATTCACCTTATGTTCCCCTGTTATCCAGGAATATGAGGTCTTGACCCATTACAGACAGGTAGTCATGCAGGGGTGTGCATGGTTACATTATTTCTCTGAAAACTCAGTCCTGCTTTCTCTTCTCTCCTTTCATGTTCCTACCTTCTTCACACCTCCCCTATGACACCTGGCCAAGGCATTTATACATCCCCTTGCAGGGAGCTGTCTGACACTCACACGTAATCTGCAATAATTAAAAAAACCACAGATTTTTCATCCTAATCAACTTCTTTGATCCTGTTTGGCCACACAGAGCAGGGAAAAGGACAACTTAAGGAAAGGTGTTTGCAAGGCAGAGGATGAGACAGGTAGACTAAAACCCCATGGGAGTGGTTATTTAGCCATGGCCACTTAAGTGAATCACAGTGTTTGCCATGACAATTTCAGACCTCCCAAGCTTTAAAGCAGATTGGGAACTCCCTTTAGCTCAGGCAACGACTGAGGCTGAAGTCTGACAGTGACAGATCACAGTGAAGCATGCAGTTCTGACAGTCCCTTTGAATGAATGCTGTTTTTTTTTATTACACACTCACTTTTTTCCAGTTCTCTCTCTAGTTCACAGACTTTTACTGGTTTGCGCTGTTGGTAGCACATGTGCAAGCACAGTGAATCCTGCACCACTAATCCTGAATCACTAAACCACATTCTCTAAGTACACAAACAGCCTCTGCTTTCAGGTATCAAGCCCCTGTTACCTGCTACGTCCTTCCACCACCAATAAGGCAAAGTCTTTACAGCTGCATGTGGCTTGTTTCACCAGATGCTGTTACAGTCACTGCTCTTGTGTACAGCTGGCCATACTGGTGGACTGGGTGGGTCAGCTTACTAACTGTGGTATGAAGACCAATAAAACCAGCTCACTAACCCTGCTTCTGCCAAAAACTCTCCGTCTCTATGGACAGAGACCTTACCACAGCAGTGGATGGTGGTTAGGCTTTTGTAGTGTGCATTTTGCAGCATTTGCGGCAACAGAGAACAGTTACCCTTCATTCTTTTAAAAACAATATACAAAAACCAGGTGAAAAGAGTAGGAGTCTTTTAATAGCATTGAAGGAGAAAAAATTAAATTACATTTCGATTTTCTATGATAATATACATGTTTCCCCCAGCTTGTTTAGTTTCTGATTCCAAGCCATTCCTGGAGATGAAATGTTGACTAAGCTGCATTCAGTGGGAGCTGTGATAATGAATTCAGAAAACAGAGCAAAAATTTTACTGTTACACTATGAAAACTCTCCTTTACAGAACAGTAAGATGTCCTTATCAAACTGTGGTTGAACTTCAAAAATCTCTTTGTTCTGTTCAGCTTAAATCCTAAATCTACATTCTAGCTTTTAAAAGCACTGGCACAACTGAGTAGACTGAGAGAGTTAAAATATTTCCTGCCCTCTCCAACACTCTCAGATCATCCATGCAATTCCCATACAAAAGCCTAAAATCAAGTCCACTCAATTCTGTTGAAAAAATGCCAGTCAGTTCATATGAGCGATAGGGAACAGAAAAATGTGCACACACAAAATTGTGGTCTGAGACTTCATGTCAGGGCCTTTCTGTACAAGGCAATAAAATGGCCTATCTGCTAGAAGCCAGTAGTTTATGCCCTAGAACTTCAGGTGCCCTACTCTGTATGCACAGGCCAAATTCAGTTTTATTTTTGGTCTAAATCTTAGCTTTAGGAAACCATGTATGTGTTCTGCTTTAAGAGAAAAGTCTAAATCATATGTTGCATCTCAGTGACATTTCAAATAAAACCACTCATTTTCTTGTCCAAGGAAAGCATGCAAAAAAACAGGGATACAATGGCAGAGTCAAGTTACAAACACTGTTCTGGCAGAGACAAATAGCTAACACTCCACGGTGAAAACAGGACTTGCTGCAAGTAAACACACTGAAAACAAGATATAAAAAGTTCAGCTGACACCCATTCAGACCCATTAGCCTTAGTCTGGCTTCTCCTACCAAAGCTCAGGTTAATGTGGCAGGATGGACAGCAGAGACACACTGTTGGGGACACAGTGCCTTCAGCAACTATCCTAAGAAGTTCATAGTATCAGAGGCATTTTCCAAGCAAAGATCTGCAAGGACGCTATGACATCCTTATGCACTGCACCCTTTCTAACAAACGCTGATAAATCTGAACATGATGACTTTCAGTTACAAAAAAATTACCCTTAACTCCATGTTGCTAAGAAACAAAACTCACCTAAAATCATGTGGGAGTCAGTGCAACCCCTCAAATTACCTGCAAATAACTCAAAAGTGATTATTTAATTGTGAATATCTTCCAATTGTTTATACCATAAATCTTGTCTTAAAATGGACCTCCAGCAGCTGTAGGACCCAATCAATTAACTTTAAAATACAGCTCTGCATGGTTATCAGAAAAGCTACATGTATGAGATAACAGCAGAAGTCTACTTTCCATAGTTTGGATCAAAGCACTCATTATAGCAATATGAAGAGCGGCAGCAACTACAGCTGATTATCACAGAATCACCTGAGTTGGAAGGGACCCCTCAGGATCATCAAGCCCAGCTCCTGACCCTGCTCAGGACATCCGCAAGAGTCACAGCATGACCCTGGGAGCACTGTCCAAACACTTCTTGAACTCTGTCAGGTTTGGTGCTGTGACCACTTCCCTGGGGAGCCTGTTCCAGTGCCCAGCCACCCTCTGGGTGAAGAACCTTTTCCTGACATCCATCCTAAATATCCCCTGCTACAACTTCAGGCCATTCCCCTGGGTCCTGTCACTGTCACCACAGAGAAAAGATCAGTGCCTGCCCCTCCTGTTCCTCTCAGGAGGAAGCTGTAACTGCCCTGAGGTCTCCCCTCAGTCTCCTCCTCTCCAGGCTGAACAGCCCCAGTGCCCTCAGCCACTCCTCACACGGCTTCCCCTCAAGGCCCTTCACCATCCTCGTGCCCTCCTTTGGACACTCTCTGACAGCTCAATCTCTTTTTTGGATTGTGGCACCCAGACCTGCCCCCAGCACTCGAGGTGAGGCTGCCCCAGCTCAGAGCAGAGTGGGACAATCCCCTCTCTCACCCAGTTAGCAATGCTCTGCCTGATGCACCCCAGAATGGACATTTTCAAACTCATACCAAGGAGACAAAGGCAAGGTATTTGTACAGATGTCTTTTGAAGAATGCAGAAGATTTCCACTGTAATTTAGATTTCTAAAAATCTAAATCTAAAAAGATTTATGATTTCACAGATTCATAGGTCAAGGGCATGGTGTAGTCATAGCCTGCAACTTGGCAAGTGATAAAATACTTCAGCAGCATGCAGTCACATGGCATAGCCTCTGCAAGTGGTGGTGGGGTCATAAGTGTCTAGTTGTGGGGTCTGTGGTTTCAAAATTCATCCATAGGATTGATTTCTACATCAGTCTTACTTTGCAGGACTAAACTGATTTGATGGCTGAAGAGATTTTTCTCTGGAGAATAATTCTGATCCCCACCACATAATTTTATCATATTCAAACTTATAATTTGGCCAGAAAAGACCTACTACCATGCATAGAGGAAAAAAAAGAGAATCTGCTAGATAGAAACAGAATGCCTGGGGCGGGGCAACCATCCACACTCCAGATCTCTAAATCAACAATCTTGAAGGACTCACTTGAAGGAAAAAACCTGTGATACCTACAATATGACAGCAAGTAAAGGAAGTCAGAGACATCATATTTCAAACAATATTAGAAAGAACACTTGAGCATTATAACTATCTCCTCTAAGG
Organism: Daphoenositta chrysoptera; assembly: GCA_013397915.1. Classification (NCBI taxonomy): domain Eukaryota; kingdom Metazoa; phylum Chordata; class Aves; order Passeriformes; genus Daphoenositta; species Daphoenositta chrysoptera. The sequence goes on from VZRO01002980.1 coordinate 71,293, forward strand.
AATGCCAGCCTCCTCTCCAGTTGACAATACAACTAACTGTTGCCGTAACAAGGATTTTTCACCTGGGGAGAGTTTAGGATAGCAAAAATGTGCTGCACTTTAATAAAGTCTAGCAGATAGTAACTAGCCGGGACTGTATTGACTGCATAGCTCTGCAGAGACCATAAAGTACCAGCACTGGAGAAGCAGTGCCCTAGCAGTATGCTCCAGGGAACAGCTGTGGAACTGCCTTGCTCCTGCTACACACTGGAAAGTAACTTCCCAGTTTATGACTCTGCTATACCTTTCTTGTGAACTAAGTTACTTTGAAAGACTTTTCTACATACTGCTTAACCGATGGTGTGCTTCAGAGGGAATTTAACAAAGCAAACAAAATTACTCCCAAACCGATCTGAAGGAAGGGTTTGGGTAGTTTTTAAATTTAAATTTTTAAATTTTAAATTTATCCCTGTGGTAAAGCGCTTTATAGGCAGAAGTACAGTATTCGATTACTCTTTACAATTTGTGGTCAGAGCAACTCTCACACAGTACTAGCTCTCCTTCTAACCATGCACTAAAAATTTACTGTAACGGAGCTATAGGACCGAACTCTTAAAAGGTAAAAATAGAGGAAAACTACCTTCATTGCAAGTTAAGGATTTTGCTTTTCAAACCAAGTTGCCCAAAGCTGTGGCCAATAAATACCCAATGCTACAAAAAAAGGGAACAAAACTCATTATCCATACAGCATATGAACATAACCAGCAAGAAGGGTTGAGTTCTTTCCCCTATGACCATAGCAAGCAGTTTACTCTGAAGCAAAATAAATGAGTACTCCTTGTCATCTGTGTGGCCACAGCTGCCAGCACACAGGGAAAGCACAGCTGACAAGCTCTGGGGGCTGCCATGTGCATCTCACTAGAGTGGTTCCCCACAGCCTGTCACTGCTTAGTTTAGCTCTAAACAAGTCAATTGCTGATTTTAATCAAAAATTGACTGCAAAGGTGGCACAGTTTGAATGCAGGAGTTGTCAGGTGGCTAAGCTTCCTCCTACAGAACTCATTTATGCAGGATGCTTGCCGTACTACGTCCCCAACAATTTCTGACCAAGAAAAAGGAAAGCTTGGTAGTTTCTTGTTTCTGCTTGAACATTTGTGTGTAGCACATGCTGTGACTCAGCAGGAAGGTCTTTGTTTGTCTCAGATCCCAATCAGAGCACACCATTACAAACTTTTATTTGCTGCTCTAATTAAAAGGCCATTAGGGGGGGTTCTGTGGTGATGTTTTTTCAGAAACCCTTGAAACTTTAAGGGCACTTTCCACCATAGCTCATCCCATGGCTTCACAGAAGAATTTTAGTGGGAACTGTTTAAAGCATCGAAATCTTGGCACTTTATAAGACAGTGTAGATTTTGGGACAATATATTGCAAAACAGGCTGTCTTATCAAAGGCACAACCAAACCAAAAGGTGGTTACCATGATTACAGCAGTGGAGGAATTCACAGCATCTTCAGTATATCACTAAGCAATGCATATAATCAATTCACCAGTGAGATTCTTACTCCCTCAGAGTAAGATTTCATACAACTGGGCCTCACATGACACTTAAAGACATAAGGAGCAGAGGTTGGTTCAAAGTAATTATAGCAAAAAAACCCCAAAAACCCTAAACCACCACCACTAAAACCAACAAAAAGCACCAAAACCAAACTGACAAACAAAACCACCCACCCAAGACATCGTCTCCCCATCCCCCCCCCCCAAAAAAAAAAACCAAACAAAAAACCCCAACCCAAAAAAAAGCCCAGAAGCCAGAAGATCACTGAAGAGAGAAAATATGTGAGATCAGCAGGAAAAGCCACCAAAATGGTGGAGAAGTCATTGGGGTAAACAGCCCTGCACTATCTGCACTACCTGCACTCAGGCTGAGTCTTTTATCTTATTCCTTTAACAGGTCACCCCCGATTTGAGAACCTGAATATATGGCACTTTATTATGAGTTAATATTTCACTGGTGAAACATTGACGTAAAAGCAAAGCCAGGAAGGCTTCAAAATACAACTTTTGCAGATTATTTGGAGAACCTTACACAAATAATAAGTCATACATTCAATTTAATTGTATTTAACTGTAGAAAAACAACTACAAAGAATATCCTCCCAAAACATCACTTATTGCTTAATTAGGGCCTGAGGTTTCTACCCTATTGCAGTCTTCTCCTCACTTCTGTGCATTCTTCCAGCACTTGGATCGGCAACAGGTTTTTCACCCATTCATCCAGAGCATGGCCTAAATTCCATGCCCTCTCTTACATCATGACAGAAACAAGAGTATTTGTTGTATTTCTGAATGTCCCAATGCCCAGGTTCTTTTATCTCCTTCCCTTTCCTGCTTTCTGCCAGAAACAGACATTCTTCAACACATGAAAATAATGGTGCTAGATCTTTTTTCACTATATATTTAGCACTTCTGTTACATAGACGCATTATATTTATTCTAACTTTCTATTTCATCCGTTAGAATTTGGTGGAATCTTCAACCACATTGAGGATACTGATTAAATTCACATAGATTTTAGCACTTGTAATTTATTCCTAAATTGGCACAAACCCAAAACAACCTTAGACCTACTTCCCTCTAGGATGCTTTCATCATTCTAATTGCTACATAACAAATGGTTAGGAAATTGCATTGCTACCTTGCTATTCTTTATCCCATTTCAATTACATCTTTTGCCACTCGTGCATTCCATACGTTTATGGTTTTGATTCAGTCCCAAATTATTTGAGTATACCCAGCTGTATCACACACAATATCTGCTATTAGAGAGGCAGATGCCATCAGAATTTTTGAGGCAGCTATCACCACAGATCCCAAGACTACTCCCAAATAATAATACATCTGTCCTCTGAAAAGAATGCCACCCATATGACTAACTGAGAAGGCTGAATCTCCATCCTAGCACAGCAGGGAATGAAGTCCAAATTTTCTTTAGAAAAATGAGTGAGAATCCAGGATAACAAGCCACAAAGCCAAGTTTCTGAGCAAGCAGTTTTTTCAGTCACTGTCACTGTCTTGAGACCATCACTCTGGTGTCAGCAAGATTGGAAACTTCAACTATGGGTATTTCTTTAGGAGCCACCAATAAGATGAGTACCAAGGTGCAAAACATGGGAGGTATATCTGCAGTTGTCATGATTACAGCCAACTGGATGGTAATGAATAGCCACATTGCTTCACACACAAAAAACACACATATCACTGATGCTGTAAGATCAGGCCAAATTTGGAAATGCTTTTCTCTATTTTTCTTTGTGAGGAATTTCTATACCTTCTATTCCTTTCTTCATTTCAAAACACCCTCTTGAACACCCAACACTTTTTTAATTTCTTCTCTCCTTCACTCATCCAGGAGCTGCATCAGGCTTTGATTTAAGTGTCAGCTAAACAGCAGTTCAGAAGGATGACAGGCAGACACTAAAGCAAAGGCTGCTGGCCGCACCCCATTTTGTCTCTATTGAGTTTCTAACCCTAGATTCAACTATGGAAAACAATCAGGCAAATATACTAAGATAGTGTAAACCACTTACATTTGCTGCCCCTTACATAATCATGTTCAGACAGGTTCAATTATTAAATTATTGCATGTGTGTGGGAGTACATGCAATTAGAGGATTATTCTTCTTGCGGACTTCCTGTTTTAACAACAGGACAACATACTACAAGTTAGACAGCCTGTAAGACCAGAACCTATCATGCAATTCTTCACCTGCTTGCTCTAAAATAAAAGGACATTAGCTCCATTTAGGTCAGAGCCATACTAATGTGGCATACAAGGGAATTCAAGATAAAAACCACTACTCATTCTGTTATTTATTCTTTAATACACCTGCTTAAACTGGCATGAAAAGTGTGGTGTAAGTGATATATGAATTTAGAGAACATGGTCACTACAAAGGAACATGATAAAATACAGGAGAAACTTCAAATACTGAATATACCAGCTATAACTGCAATGGAAAATCTACTACTGCCAGAAAATCAGGATTTTCCAAATTCTGCGAAGCATCATCATTCTTCTGTTTCTTTAAGCTCCAACTTCTTTATTATAAAACAAATATGGACACTGGCACTGTATTTTCCACTACTTATTGAAACAAACAAAAAAAAAAAGGCAGAAAAACAGACAAAACTTGTGATGTCCTAAATATGGAAAAATAAAGACCTAACTTGCAATGCAAGCATACATTCAGATTAAAATATATTTCAATCACTGTATTGAACAGAAGCAGACAAATAAGGCTCACAGCAGTAAAATGGTCATGTCTATATTTCAACAAAAATAATTTTCAGAAGTCCATCCAGACCTGTCTAACGGGTTAACTGAGATTTACTTTATTATTAACATACTGATAAGTCTTGTGAATACAATAAAAATGTAAAGTAAGGGTGCTTCTGAAAATATGTAGGCCCCATGCAAACCATATCATCCCAATGCAATTTAGTGAAGCAGATTCTGTCTACAGAGTGATGCAGATGTAGCATGTAGCTGTTCTGTCCCACAGAGATATAGCAGATGTCCTTCAATTCTACAGATTTAATTCAGAGGTTGTACATTTGGTGTAATACCCAGTTTTTCAAAAGACCCACCCATGGAGGTAGAATATAAACCTTGACACAGGTACTCATCCAACACCCCTAAAGCCAAGTGACACAATACCCTGCAAAACTCCACAGAACAGATGTCATCTATGCTCTATGTTGGACACATAAAACGTATCTGTTGACAGCAGTCTTTGGATAAACTGACTCATATTTCAGCTCCGTGGCAGAGATACTGTACCTAGACTGTGAAACTGCATACTCCATGCCTGAACTGTGCCTTGCACAAAAGAGATTTCAACATACGGCTGCTAAAGGGTAAGAGGTAACCTTATATGCTCGCTTCTGATCTCTCACATCCCTTTGTCATTAGAACTGTTAGATTAATTGCATGGTTTATTCCAGCATCAGGCAGATGTTACAGAACAGCTTCACTGAAAAAATGCAGGAACCATTATGTCAAGCTTTATGCTTCTTGTCTGCTTAAGACTTCATAATGTTTTGGTTTCTAAGACATTACCAGATGAATTAGTCTTGGGTGCAGATGGTGCACTGCTGTACTACTGTTCACAGGAGCATTAAAAGATGAGACTTTGATGGAACATATTCCAAAGTGCAGGCAGCAAGCCAAACAAGTGAATTGGTTCAACTGCACTTCTTTTTTTGTGTGAGGGTATAATGAAATGGACTGAGGAAAGGGGACATCTATGGGGAATACAAGGAATCATTTTATTAATCCAGGCCCCAGTATCCCAGCAAACTAAAATGATCCCTACTATTATCCTACTGTTGAGTTGAAACACTTTGAGTTGAAACACTGGCATGCACACAGAAAAAATCATCAGGAATAAACTTTGAGATTAAAGACAACTTCTCTTTAAGCTCTAAGCAAAGAAATAAGAACTGAGGCAAGCTTTTTTTCCCCAAGACAGAGGTAACGAGAAGCACAGAATAGCACAAAACTGTCTTGTGAGGACTTAAATTTACGACCCAGTTAGCACCTTCCTAAAGTAAAGCAGATGTCATTTTGTGGGTCAACATGTTCCCACTTTAGGTAAAATTTCAGATCCATTTTCTGTGTCTGTTTTTGCAGACTGTGTGTCAGTGTTCTCTGCTATCATACCCATAACACAGTCTGTCATGTTTACAGATTTGCAAAAAATATCTGCTAGTAGTGGAACATTAGTTCCAGAGGAAAACTTGATGACCTTGTGGAATTCAATTAGCAACGGTCCCTTACCTATTTCTGTTTAAGGAAAAAAACAACTCTGGAAACACTTTACCTGTCAACCATGAGATGCAATGGGATATTAAGGACCTCCTAACTATGATACTTATGGAAACAGTTCTCAAAGAGGATTTAGCATTTCAGGATTGCTCACAATTGATTCGTTCTATCATATCATTCTAAACCAGTCCACTAATGGTAATTCTACCATCTTCTTTCTACTGAACATAAGACATAAGAGAGTAAACAAAGGGTAAACAAAGATTTGGCTCTCCAATATGAAAAATCATGGCAAAAATGTATTTTAGGGGATCTGATTTTTTTTCTGTGCTTCCCATGAAATGGGAAATAAATCTTGGAATTCAAGAGTCTGAGACATGTTTAAAAAACATTCTTCTCATCAGATGGGACCTTTGCACGTCCCTTCCTCTAGTTTAACTAATAAAAACAAGTCTGACCTGTTTAAAGAGAAAATTGGCTTTGATCATGAAAAACAGCGAGTTTGTGGTGAATGTAGGATGAATGCCTGATAGTATTACTGCAGCTATATAAAAACAATCACTAGGACATAATTAAATCCCACAATTTACAAATGACAGGGCAATATGAACAACACAACAATGTAGTATCCATCAGCTTAATTTACTACATTGCTGAGCACAAGTCCATATTATGAGCAGCTAATGGCCCTGCCTTAGAAATATAATGATGACAAAGAGTAACTCAGAAACTCCACTTTTCTGGACTATATGTCAAATTGAATGACATAATAAACAATCACATATACTACAACAAATAAATGCATTAACAAAGTTCCTAAAAAGCAACCCCAGAAACTCTCAATTATCTATCAGTATCAGTATCTTAATTCAGTAGGAAACCATTCATGAAGAACAGAAAGTAAAACAGCTATGCCTCTGGACTGACATGGTCTAAAATGGACTAAACTCTGAAAAGGCATAGGACTTGAACGTTTGTGAACAAATTCTGACTGCATGATTTAAAGGGACAACATTACCAGCCAGGTAGACAATTCCACACTGAGCACAGCTTGACCACCTAAGCCTACTGACCTAGCCAGCACTGATGCTTCATCACTGCACCCCCAGGACATAAAAATGTACTGACTTTCTGGTTTCCAGCCCAGGCCAGTCCTCAAAGTGTCACTACATTATGCTCCTCAAAGCATGAAAACCAGGGAAGCCTTCTGGCCCTTTGGAGCACACTGGTCCAGCAATATGTTCAGGCTAATCAATGCTTCAATAATGTACAAAATTGGTGGCTCTGGCACAAATAAATACAGTAGTCCAGCAGGACCAAGTGCAGCTGCCACTGCCATGATTAGAACATGACAAAAGCTAAAGCTGTCATGAAAGCTATGTGGGTTATTTTCTTAGCAAAGTACATAAACCTGGAGTATTTATTTCTTCTTGGATGAGGCATTGGATAGTGGTAAGTTACAGGTGATTTCAGTTAGAACCAAGGCACTTAGCAGCTTGAAATGATCTTATGTGGTCTCCACTCATGCTCTTACAGGCTCCTATCAGTCACCTTATTTTATTTTGACTGTCTTGAATATGTTATCATGAAGCACTAGGCATTAAAAGGCTCTAACCAGTTGAATTCAAACTCTCAGGCTAAATTCTTTACCTAATAAATCATTTTTACTCCCTATTATGGTGTGAAACTTTCTACTGTGGTGTAAATTAACTTCTTATACCTACCTTACTTTCTTTTAGAAGACATTGAGTTATGACCATCTGTACTGGATTTGCATGGCCTGGTTTTGGAAATGGGGGTGGGACGGGGGGAAGGGGAAGAAGGGATCCCAGGTGGCTTCTGTGAGAAGATGCTGGACACTTCTTCCATGTCTTGCAGAGCAAATTCCTGGTGGCTCCACAGACAGATGTGCCTCTGGCCAACGCTGGACCAATTAGAAATGGTGGTGACGCCTCTGTGTTAACATATTTAAGAAGAAAGAAAAACAAAAAAGGGTTGTGCAGTTGTAATTGTGACCAGAGAAGAGCAGAGTGAGAACGTGTGAGGGGAACAATGCTGCAGACACCAAGGTCAGTGGAGAAGGAGGGGGAGGAGGTGCTCCAGGCACTGGATCCGAGATTCCCCTGCAGCCCGTGGTGCAGACTGTGGTGAGGCAGCTGTGGCCCTGCAGCCCATGGGGATTCATGGGGATGCAGAGATCCACCTGCACGCCGTGGAGGAGCCCCACACTGGAGCAGGTGGATGCCTGAGAGGAGGCTCTGATCCTGTGGGAGACCTGTGGAGAGAGGGGCCCCATTCCCAGGCTGGAACAGCCTATCCTTGACAGACTGCACCCTGTGGAAGAGGGACCCACGTGGCAGCAGTGTGAGGGCGACTGGTGCCCGTGGGAGAGATTAATGTACAGCAGGTCACAGGGAACTGTTGCTCATGAGATAGAGCCATGCTGGGGAAGTTCATGGAGAACTGTCTCTCATGGAAGAGACCCCAGGGTGCAGCAGGGGAACGACTCCTCTTCCTGAGCAGCGGGGGAAGCCTTGGGTGATGAACTGACCATAACCCCTATTCCTGGTCTCCTTGCGCCACTGGAGTAGGAGGTAGAGCTGGAAGGGGGTAGGGGTGGGGGGAAGGTGTTGTTAAAGGCTCTTTTTACTTCTCATTATTGTGCTCCAATTTTGTTAGTAATAAATTCAATGCGTATCTCTAAGTTGAGCCTGTTTTGCATGTGACAGTATTTGGTGAGTGATCTCTCTCCCAGTCCTTATCTCAGCTTATGAACCCTTTGTTAAATTTTCTCTCCTCTGTCCAGCTGCAGAAGGGAGTGACTGAGCGGCTTTGGTGGGTGCCTGGCATCTGGCCTGGGCCAACCCATGACACCATCTTTTAATCCTAACTAGTTCCTAGATAAGAACAGGAGTAGGACAGGCTTTGGAAAAGAGAAGCCGTATTGGTGATGCACAGCTCTCTCTCAGGCCCTTATTTATTTGGTAAGTTCTGTTCCGTTAACATGTTAGTTTACAGTGTGATGCAGAATATAGTACCAGGAAAAAGAGGTTATCAGTTACTGAGGTTATCACAGCAGACTCTGATGCCTCATGCCATGTGGATTCTGCAGTCTGTCTCAATGGAAAAGCCTTGAGAATTCTGGAGACTCTGGAGACTCTGCAGGAAACCTATTTGGTTGAGTGGGAGAGCTGGGTTACACAGGCATCTCCCAGCTTGTGCTCCACTTGTACTGCCTTGTACTGCTAGGAGATTGATTCTTAATAATTTGCAACTCTGCCTAAAAAAAAGTGACTTGGGGATTGCATTTGGGTGATTGTACTTTGTAAAGCAGCACGTACCAGAGCTCAAGATTGTCTGAAGCAAAAAGAAGAAAGAAAATTCTGCACCCTCCAGACTCCTCATAAAAGAAGAGAAGCTGCTTAGATGTGTGGTCAGGAAGGAATTCAAAATCCCTTTACTTTCAAAGAATTTTGCAAGTAAAAAACACTAAAGAAGAACACTAAGGGAGTTAAATCATATACCCCCTGTACTGTACCCTACAGGTATCAGACAGGAGTTGAACTTTGACAATCTTTGTGGATCACTTCCAACTCAGGATACTCTGTGATTCTGATTTTAGTAGCTTATCCTATTCTTTTCCTCCGTTTCCAGGGACAAAGTGCTTCAGCAGAAGGCTTTTCAACCTATGTGCTTTCATTGCAAGACAAGATTTCTTAAAGGTAGTGTGAAATCAAGATTTTGTTCAGGGATTACAGTGGAATGCCAGCAATATCTTACATACTATATGTTACACTTCTGGATTCTCTCATTCCCTGCATCCCAATGGAAGCACACTGCCCCTGCAATTTGCCACATTTGATGACACTGCAGGAAACAGTACATTACTAATGCAAAGCACTAGAAAAATGTAGAAGTTAAGAAATTACACCTGCAAGCATAATGAGATATACAATATAAGAGGAATTTTCCTTCTTTATAATTCTATAAAGGTCATTAATGTAACTAGGTTGTATTTTGTAGCTTTATCAGTACAATAAACAAAATAAATCAGATTATGAAAGCTACTTTATTTTAATAGTGAAAGATCTGGTTTTCAAACGACCTTTCTGCTTGCTTTAAGATACAACCACAAAATTCTTATCAAAACCACTGTATTGAGTAAAAAACACGTCTCCTCAAGTGTTTTGAGAACAGCAGATGAAAGCAAGAAATATGACATGAAGTCATTTGTCCAAGGTCACACACCAGGCCAATAGCAGACGAAGGAAGAAAAACACAGTTGCCTCATTTGGAGCTGCCATCTGTTCATAAAGCTAGACTCCAAACACATTCTTTAAACAGATTTGGCCCCTCTGTTTAACTCAGCTTGAACCTGCACAACAAAACAACATATATCCCAATTTCCACTGGATAATGGAGTCCTTTGGATCTAACAAATTCACAGTGGAAATGAAATATCTGAACTTTAGGATGCCAGAAAAATGGATAGCACAAACTTGACATCTTCTACACATACATTCTTTATTCATCAGCGGTTTTAAAGCTGTCCTTCCAATAGACTTTGACACAAGCATTACAGGGAACTGGTTCACAGCTTCAGCACATCAGAAGTTCCTGTGCTCAGAAGTGGCCCAAAACACTGATCTGTGATATGCAACCCTCTTCAGTTGCCTGTCATGTGTGCTAAGCAATTTCAAAATAAGCATGAGTGCCAATGACCAGTTACTAACGGTACAGAATTAAAAGACTCGTGCCAATTCACCAGTTCCAGAAGTGATCTTCTCCCATATAGTCCAATTGCTTACTTGCCAAAGACTAAGAAAGGGCTTAGGAACCCACCTAAGTTCTAGGTTCTGTGCTAGTTCTTTCACAGACAGACCTGCAAAATTCTAAGTAGCAAAGAGGACAGTACCAGTAGTTTTCACTCTGGAGTCACAATCTACACAGCAAATGAACTGAGTATCACTGGATTCACTGGCTGTCTTCAAGCGGGAAATCGGAACTCTTTCTGATATAGTGTGAAGGGGAAGTTGGACCAGATGTGCGACCCACCATGGTCCCTTCCAGCCTTACCCATTCTGTGGTTCTGTGAGAATGGATGGTACTGTAGGCACTTCTCTGAACATAGGAGAACAGATACAGTCATATTTTCATGGGACTACTCAAGTTATTCCCAACCTGGAATCCATCCTGTTGCAGGAACCTATCTGTCACACATTCCTGGCAAGGTTTACGAGAGCCTTTGGAACAACTTTGTTACTTAATAATACACCAACCACAGAGAGAAGTGTTTCTACAACCATTTAGCATTTAATCCTTTAGCCAAGATCATTAGCAAGGCAGGCTTTTAGAATTGCTGGTAATGTCCATTTTCATATGTGAGCAGGGGAAACAAAGCTAATCTGAAACACTAACATTTGAGGGAGGGGCAGGACACAGATGCAAATGACACAATGACATGGGTACACCAGAAAGAAAAAAACAAACAAACACAAAAGCCCCAAACAAACAAAACAACAGCTAAAGAAACCCAATAAATAAGCAGAATTTGGCATGGTTATTATGCCTGTTGTCAAACCAAGCCGATGTAAATATTCTTGGTTCTCATCTTATTTTACAGTTGTTCACAAGAAGTCCACTGCCATGGCACTTGACAATAATTGCTTAGACTTGCTTAGTTCTCTATGAGCATTATTAACTTTTAAGAACTTTTTAAGGGAAAAGATTTAATTATCTCTCTATTACATTTCTCAACTGATTTCTTAGAAACGAGACTCTACACAGTCCAAAGTGTCCGTCTGCTAACAACTTTACAAACCATCATCATTCTTCAGTGATGTTTGAAAGAGCCATTCAAACCTCAAAATAAAACCTCAAAATAAACTCAGTCCTCCAGACCACACAAAGTTAGCAGCTGAATGAGGATGAAAACAAGCCTACTGACCAGACAAAGGAAAAACCTAATCACTCAGAATAGCACACAGAATCATAGAATAGTTTGGGTTGAAAGGGACCTTACAGACCGTTCAGTTCCAACCCTCCTGCTGTTGGCAGGAAACCTTCCACTAGACAATCAGAACCCCAGTCAGCCTGGTCTTGAGCACCTCTAAGGATGGGGAGTCCACAAACTCTCTGGGCAACCTGTTCTACCTTCACAGTGAAGAATTTTTTCCTAATATCTAGCCTAAACCAGCCATCACTTAGCTTAAGGCCACTCCCCCTTGTCCTATCACCACATGCTTTTGTGTAAAGCCCCTCTCCAGCCTTCTCAGAAGGCCCCTCTAGGTACTGGAAAGTGTTATAAGGTTTCCCTGAAGCCTTCTCCATTTCGGGCTGAACAGCACCAACTCTCTCAGCCTGTCCTCATAGGAGGTGCTCCAGCCCTCTGATCAACTTAGTGGCCCTTCTCCTGACTTGCTCCAACAGGTCCATATCTTTCTTGTGTTGAGGGCCCCAGAGCTGGATGCAGTGTTCCAGGTGGGGTCTCACCAGAGCAGAGCAGAGGGGCAGAACCCACTCCCTCACCCCACTGCCCACACTGCTCTGGATGCGGCACAGGACACGTTTGGCTTTCTGGGATGTGAGCGCACATTGCCAGGTCATGTTGAGATTTTTATGTACAAACACCCTTAAGTCCTTCTCCATAGGGAGTCTCAATCCCTTCTCCACCCAGCTGGTATTTGTGCATAGGACTGCCCTGACCCAGGTGCAGGACCTTGCATTTGGCCTTGTTGAACCTCACAAGGTTCAAACAGGCCACCCTCTGAAGCCTGTCAAGGTCCCTCTGGATGACATGCCTTCCCTCCAGTGTGTCAACTACACTACTCAGCTTGGTGTCATCAGTAAACACGCTGAGGGTGCCCTTGATCCCACTGTCTTGACTAACCAACAAAAATACTAAAAAGTTGTTGTCCCAATACCAACCTCTGAGGAATGCCACTCATCACTGCTCTCCACTTGGACCATGAGTTGTTGACCACAACTCTTTGAGAGGAACCACAATTTTTTATCCACCAAGTGGTCCACCCATGAAATCACAGAATCTCAGGATATTTTGAGATGGAAGGAACCCACAAGGATCATCAAATCCAACTCTTAAGTGAATGACCCACAGGGATTGAACTGCAACCTTGGAGTTATTAGCACTATGCTCTACTCAGCTGAGCTAATCTCAGGGTCAAATCCACGTCTCTCCAGTTTAGAGACAAGGATGGCTGTGTCAAATGCTCTGCACAAGTCCAGGGAGGTGATGTTGGTTGCTCTTCCCTCGTCCATCACTGCTGTAACACCACAGAAGGAGTTGGAAATTAGTTACACTATGTCCTCTGCCTTACCTTCTTTGACAAGACACAAGGAAAAGGTATTGGGAGAATCAAGTAAAAGAGGTGAGGAACAAGATTTCATTAGTTCATAAAAAAAATTTTAAAATTTATAAACACATGGCACATGGCAAACACATGGCAAACGCCTGGCACATATAATTAAGTCTTCACCTCACTATGACAGGGTAATTCTGCATCACTATTTAGTTAATACTCTCCTTACAGCCATGCTGCATTGTTAAGACTTTTCTCACTAGCAAACTGCCATGCCTGCTCTAAAAGAGTTTGTCAACAACACAAAGATGTTCTCATTATATCAGAATAGTATTTGCCCTCCACCCAACCTGAGTGACCAGAAATACTCTGTTATTTGTTATTATGAGGATGATACAACATAGCCTACAGAATCACTGCATACATATATTGTGGAATAAAGTTATGTTAATGATGTTAATATGGAATAATATATAATGGAATAATATTGATGCACATTTGTAGCCTCTAAGAGTCATACAGGCTAACTTGCAACACAAACTGACTTGTATCTGCCATCAACCCTTTAAGAAAGAGGTCTGTAGTACACACAGAGTAGCCAGGAATCTCAGGTTAAATTGTTATGCTTTTTAGCTGTTCATTAGTTTGATTTTAAAAGGTTTTGATCTGTTCTACATTCTGTAGCCAGTCTCACATCCAAGTACTAGAGGTGAAGCCCTGAGACACTTTGCAATATAGCTAATACTTCCCTCTGTGGATGTCACAATGGGACAAGATCACATGATTATTTCAGGTTGCCTTCTACACAGCACAGGGTCCTGAACTCAGAATTCCAGGTTTCCTGCCTCTTAGTGTCAGGTCTCCTTTTAAAACCAGATCCTGCTCCCATACTGACAGACAGTTCTTCTGGTCATCCCTGTGTGCCAGCATGAGCTTTACTCTGATTAGCCAGTTCAAGGCAGAAAAACAGGCAAAAATTTGTTGCCATCACCACCATTCCTCCCAGAGAAAGGTGACTGGCTTTCCATGCACACTATTTTTCCAAGCTGAAACAGTCTTAAGGCAAAACAGGAGAGAAAAAGGACCAGCTCTCTGGGTAGGAGTTAACCATTAAATCAATTTGGCTGTGTGCAGTAAAACTTCACCTTAAGCCTGGTATCATTTATGTCCTGTTAGAGGCTTGCTCCCAGGAGTAATTTGGCTGATGAAGATCACTAAAAATACATTCAGTGTGAAACACTTCCTCTGCAGTTGGGGGTAAACAAGTCCGTGGAGCTTTCCCTATCATGTTTATCGGATTCTGTGATCCAGGCCTAAGGGTTTTTCAGAGGAAAAATAAAATGATGTATGCACTCTTCCCAGAAACAAAAACACTGTTCAGCAGGAAAACCAAGCAAATGAAGTATGGCATTTTGGTTTCTTATTTAACCACACAAAACCTCAACTTTAACTAGACCAGCACTAACTTGTAAAAGTGAGAAAGCATTAGGAATTTTGTATCTTCTATTACTGGGGTAGTGTTTTTATAACTACTCTTTCACTAGCTGCCAAGATGACCTTCTTACAGACGGATGAACAATAACGTTAGTCTAACTGTTTATTACAATTGATTGCAAGCAGATGAGAACATTAGTAACAAAAATCTAACACAAAGAGTCTGACAATGCAACCAGATGGAAATTCCTTTGGAAAGTCAAACAGTCCCTCACCCGAAAAAATATTTAGAGATTGAGTTTATTGGGAGGGCATAATGCTCTTCAGGTCACAACAGAGAAGTGTTTTGACCCCTCTATTTTGATCCCTCTATTTTCACATGCTTTTTCCTTCCCAAACAACCCAGTTCTATCCCTTTGCCTGCCTTTGGTTTCTCCCCTAAACACCCCATAGTAAGTCCTGTGTAATCCTGAAACAGTCTTCCTCTGTATGCTGCAATGTGTCGTCTATCTACAGGAAGCAAAAGCAGGAAGTCTGTGAGGTGCTCCAGCATTTATTTATCTTGATGCATTTCTCTTCGATGTCATGGGGGTGAGGCTGCCCCAGGACAATGCTGGAAGGGGTCTTTCCTCAAAATCCTTATGTTGGGTCTCTGCCTGCCACTCTCCTTTGTTTGAGGAGACAGGCTACGGTGATGGGGCTGGGAGCAGCTGGGGAAAGGGTTACTAAGGCTTCTCCACTTGCCAATGTTTCCCTGCACTACCTTGTGGAGCACAGGCAAGTTTTTATCACATAAACTAACAGTTTATCGCTATTACTTCTTAAGCAAGAAAAGAGGGTAATGCTGGGGGAAACAACGACAATATGGAAGCTAAAGTAGCATCTCTCCCAGAATTTAGGTTTGTTTAAAATCAAAACTGATTTTCAGGCCTCAGGCTTTTTTTCCTGCTCTTTTCAGCATTTCTCACATTGCTTTCACTAGACAATATTGACAAAGAGCCTGGGTAAAACTGTGTAACACTCCCAAGACATGTAGTAACTAGATATATCTACTTTGTAGAGCTTTATCCTCTGGATTTTGTTTTCTGCTCCCACCTGAGCCACAAAACTTTCATATCCTCATCTGCTTTGGCACAAAATGGGATCCTCAGACCAAAAGTTCTTTAGCCTTCACTGAAGCATGACAGCCTAAGTGAGCACTACAACAAGACATTTTGATGCTCACATTTGTTACAGACATTCAAAACCTGTGACAGAGAGATTTTAAAAAAATATTATAATTGTTGTTGTTGTTGACAAAAACAAACCACAAAAGAAAGCAACCAAAAAACCCAAACCCAGCAACCATATTCTATCTCACTAGACAAAAAAAAAAGGTTCTTTCAGCAACTATTGGTCCATCGACCAGACTTCAGAGAAGTGTTTAGAAGGAAAGAACACAATGAAATGCAAAATCCTGAAGAACTGAAACCAAAGCACAGATGCATAGCTTCTGACTTATTCATTCAAGCCACTCTTGTCTTTCCCACAGGAAAAGTATTTCTCTTTATTTACAGAAAGAAATAAGGAGAGGGCCAGTGTGAGGTGCTTGGTCACAAGGTGGATGGTTTGCACTACCAGGTAGAATGTGTGTATGTCCTTTCTCTGTTTTCAGAAAGAAGAGTTCTGATTTACAAGATGGTAATCTCCATGTGGGTCCTCAGATGTCCCCAAATTAGGGGGGTTATGTATAATATTACGTAGAGACAACTCAGCTACTCTGACAAGCAATTGTCCTGACCTGTCCTTAGATAAGCTGCACAAAGCCAACAGGTCTCTAAATCCCTAACTCTGACCTGAAGGTTCTTACACAGTATATTCTCTCCTTCATCACTTACAACCACTTCATGCTGCTTAATCTCCCCTTGAAATTTTAATTTTTTTTTCACAACAATCAAATATTTCATCGATCTCCTATGAAATGACAATGGAAGGAAGAGAGGGATGACAGTGTATAAACAGAATACAACCATTGAACAGTGAATCAGATCCACCTTTGTCATGCAGCACTAAGCTGTTTCTCATGTTGCTTTAGTAGATGAAAGGACTGGTCCTTACTTGATTTAAATCAATGTTCCATTTAATGCAAAAGATCCATACACATGTACACCAAATTAAAATTGAAAAAGACAACTGTGGCAAATCAATGCACTACATCTACCACAGCCCTCCTGATTCTCTGTCCAGTCTTTCAAACACAAAGCCATCCCTACCACAAATTTCATTCATAAATTAACTTCTCTGAAGACCTCTGGGTGTAGACAATTTGTGATAATACCACAATATAACTACAGCATTAGCATCAGCAGAAGTAAAAAAATACCATAGGAGAGTTACTGTGTTACTAGGATACTTCTGTGTAACTGCTGAAGTTTGCTAAAGAAAAAAACTGCTGGTTTGCTAAAGAAACTGCTTATCCATAGCAATCTTTCACTCTGTCAGACTATAACGGGTCCTCCCAACAAGCAACAGGATTTATTTGTCCTTTAACAAAATACTTTCTAAACTCAAGATCATCGAGGAATTCCTTCACTGCTTGCATTTGTCATGGTTTAACCCCAGCTGGCAATCAAGAACCACACAGCCACTCATTCACTCCTCCCCCCTTCCCAGTGGGAAGGAAAACCTGAAAGAAAAGTGAAACATGTAGGTTTAAATAAGAACAGCTTAATAAGTGACACAAAATATAACTTAATAATAACAATGATAAACAACAACAGCCACAAAAATAGTGATGAAGAGGAATAAAACCCAAGAAAGATAAGTGATGCATAATACAATTGTTCATCACCCACTGGCCAGTGACAGATCTGCAGCTCCTGTACAACGCTGCCCAGTTCAAATACTGGGCATGATGTTCTATGGTGTGGAATATCCCTTTGACCAGTTCAGGTCAGCTGTCCTGGCTGACCTTCCAGCTGGGTTGGGCTCCCTTCCAGCTTCTTGTGCACCTGCTCACTGGCAGAGCACAGGAAACAACAGTCCTGACAGCAACAGCCAAATCATTAGTGTTTTAGCAACATTATTCTCCTGCTGAATCTAAAACACAGCACTGTCCTGCAATTAGGAAAAAACTAACCCCCATCCCAGACAAAATCAGGACAACATCAAGTATTTCTGAACTTATACATTTTCCATATTCTTTTCCAAATATTCCTGTAATTATGCAGGCTGAATAACATAACTTTCGTTCACTTTTAGAATTAGCAATCCATAAAAATTCCCACAAGAAGAAAGCCAAATCTGCCTGTTAGATACTTCGTAGTTTTTGCTTATCTTAATGTTCAACTCAGTCTTCCTTTCCAACTACCAGTGACTTCCCACATTGTGATTACAGGAACCAGTTTAAAAGGCTCGTACTGCACTAGAGGAGATGAGTGATACATAGAAACACGGCACTTTGCTGGTGCATATTCAGGAACCAACGAAGCACTTCAATTTCAAGCCACAGTGCTTATGTGGCACTTTCTTAGAACTGTCATTATCAAAGGCTCAGATTGATTCAGACACTTAAAATTCATCGAGCGGTGGCTACCTGCAGTCCTACTACAACCTGGCCCAAAGACCTGATAGTCAGAGAAGCACATCAGCCAGACACTGGGAGACAAATTCCAGCATGACACCAGCTGGAGTGGTCCTGAAGACGGGACATTTTGCTACCAACACAAGTGAATTCAGTCTCCTTGAGAGCTTATTTTCATGGGAGTAATGCCTAGGTATTAGAAAGATGTATCACTTGTCCGTAAAATAGTTTTGTTAAGGTTTAGGGCTTGTCATGCTTTGGTGATCACAGACCTAGCAGGAGCTTAGCAGACCTGGGGGAGAAGGATGCACCACTGAGAGTGGACACAAAGACTGCAGAATTTATAGGCCACAAGGTCATTTAGCAGAACTCCCAAGATAAGGAAGTAAAAAAACCAACACTCCAACCGGGTAAAGGGTAATTCTGGCAAGGGAAACAGGCTCAAGAAACTCACTGACTCAAAGAAGAGAAAGACTGAGCATGCAGACTTATTAGCAAAAGAAGCAAGGAAATCATTTAACCAAGAGAAGACAGAATACTAATTAATATTAGTACTAATAAGACAACTATGTACCTTGTAACGAATGAACATTAATGCCTTTGTTTGCTAAAATGTAGAAATAGTAAAAAGTTTTGATAGCCTGTGTGCTGGGTTTGTGGGTTTGCCACCCAGCACCCCTTTCTGTGCAGAACTGTAAATAAATCAAATACCTCAGCTCTATGCATGGATCAGCCTCTTGCATTAACAGGTGAAAGAATCCATTTTGGGACAACAGTCTTGGTGAACCAAATGGAAGAGCTATAAAACCTTGCCTGGATCATCTTCTTGTCCCCAGCAAAGGAGAATCAGATCAGAAAGGATTTGGACCAGTTTGACTGGGGACTCCATCAAATCCTCTCCAGTGTTGAGGCAGTGAGCAACTGAAAGTTGTAGCACTCCAGAGGTATCTGAGCAAGGGCAAAAGTGATGTGAATTTCTGGACTGGTGAGTATCAAATTTTATTTTGTTGTAGCTGATCAGTGGAACCAGTCCTGGGCTGAGCAATGGGATTGGTACTTGAAAACTTTAAGGTCTGTGTAAATTGGATAAGGAGGATTCAGAACAGTGACTGTCACCGTACACAACAAAAACAATGTGTGAAAGAGGGGAGGGGTCCTTCTGTCTTTGCTGACATGAGGACAGAGCAGTGTGTAACTAACAAGAAGGGATCAGAACTGGGAAATAAATAAATAAATGCCTAGGCTTCAAAATTGTTACACACAAAACTGCATGATGGGAGAAGAGTGCTTTTCATTTCTCTGACAACAAGGAGTCAGAGCAGAGAGTAAAAAATTGTTTGTATTGCAGGTCTGGACCTAAGGAAAGGAATTGGGCAATTGGGTATTGGCAAACCAGTCAGCAATTCTACCCCGTAGCCCTTGGGGTTTTATTTTGAAAAACTGGAACAAGCTGGGGAAGATCTAATAACTAAAGATAAAATGAATAAATATTGTAATCAGTGGTGGACACCTTATAAATTGGAGAATGGGGAAAATGGATTGTCGCAGTTTTATCTTGGAGTTGCTGTTTTGTTGCTGACTTGGTAAATTGGATCAGTTTTAGTTTATGTTGATACTTTTATGACATTGTATAAGAACCCAGGTATTCAGAAAAGGTGTATGTTGAAACAAGATATGCTGATATCCTGTACTAAGGAGAAAGAGAAAAAGGCAAGATTGTGTGTTGCAGAGGGGATGAGGCAGAAGATGAGTGAATGTTAGTTCCCTCCTTTTCACACCATGTAACATTGGAGTGGAGATGGATAAAGAGAATATGAATCAAAATAAAGAGCATATGGGAAGTCAGGATTTTAGTCCTGTTGCTGGCCAGACTCGGGGAAACAATCAATCAGTGATACAGGCACCTTTAAAACAAGCAACGGGGGTCTGCCAGGTTTTATACATGTCCTTTTTTAAATTTCGTATTTGTTGAATTGGAAGTGATCTGTTGGTTTGTACTGAGAGAATCTTGAAGGAAGGTATCAGCTTTTGGAAACTGTTAACTGATAACCCTAACCAGGGGCATACTTAGGCTACATTGATTACCATGTTACTGTGGAAAGAAAAGAGACTGGCATTACAAAGGTGAAAGAAATAGAATAAGCAGGGGGCTTTGGGCCTGAAAGACTCCCACTTTCCCTGCACAAACACACACACACACACTTCTGGCCTGAATCAATGTGATATTTGTAGGCAGTAAGGGTCATTGAAAAGATGGAAACATTATGATGCTGGAGAATTTTTTACAATGTATGAGGGGATCAGGGGAAGATATCAAGGAATCCCCAGGAGATCCTCTAGTTCCAGTAAAACCAGAGAAACAAGGAATTTTTGATAAATAGCAGAGCCACATATTCAGTAAAAACTATCTCTAACGGCTAAGTTACAGCACTGATTTTTGAGGCAGTTTTATGGCCATTCCTACAACTCATAGAGTGGACAATTGGAGATACTAAACTGACTCATAAGTTTCTATATGCCAGAAAGTCCCTGTCCTTTGTAGGACGAGATTTATTAGGCAGGTTAAAACGCTTAAGTCAGAAAGCTCTATATATCTCACAAGAAAAGGCACAGAAGGCTCAAATCTATTTACTAATGACCCAGACCTCAGAGGAACAAGAGAGTCAGAAGGAAAAGGATTTAAAAGCAATAAACCAAAAAACTGTGGACAAATACTTATTTGACTGGTTTGGATCTAAAAGATGCTTTCTTTTGCATTTCAGTGGATGAGTAAAGCCAGACTCTCTCGCACACCAGGTGAAAGAACCCACTTCAGAACGACAGGAGGAAGCTTCAGAACCGGAGTTTTCTTACTCTGAAATGTAAGGAATTCCTCTTTTCTTTACGTAAAAGCATGCTTTCCTTAATGGATCTAAAAATTGAGACTGATTCATCAAGTGATGAAGTAGAACAAAGCTGCTCTGAACAGTGAACTACCAGAGATTTTGCAGAAAAAGGCATCTGTCTTAAGAGTTGTATGTACTTATTTTTTTGCCAACATAGTCATAGCAACATATGCCCCTACTGAGTCAATGCTTGTGTCAACAACAAGGTTATTCTGCTAATAAAATGTAAGCCATTCCCCAAGCAAAACAATTTATCCTACTAAAAAGATATTTGCTTTTAAATCAATATAATTACATCTTGCTTTGATTGCATATCTGTTAGCTAGGGATGTGATTCTTTTCCACTCTCATTGCCAACTTAAGCATTAAAGTAAAATTTCTCAAGCAAGACTGCCTGTTCTAGTAAGAAAGTGAGCAGATGTAATGCTCTTACCAGATTCTGGCCTAGTAATCTGCCAATATCCTCTGAATCACTAGATTGACTGACTTATTCATTTTTCAATTAAATGCAGTCAAAGCAGAAATGAGCAAAACCTTTGCAACTGTGTGAAACTGAAATAAACAGTAAACCTTGGCAGGACCATAGTTGATAGAAAGAGCAACTCCTACACAGTGAGTAATCCCCAGCATGTCATACAAATGAAATAAATTCAGAGATGTGAATGAGAAGCATGTGAACAAGATAAGACAACCAAGAAACTGCAAGCTTACGGCTCTGCAAAAGGGAAAGGACAAAAGTGCTGACTGCTTCATCAGCATGACCATCATGGTTCAGAGAAGTTTACTGCAAATTTGCATTATACTGGCATTGTACATCAAAATCTCACGTTCAGTTTGTCTTTTCCAAGGAACCAAAGTGAACTACCATATCATGAACTTTCTGTGGAAAATGGGTGGTTATTTTCCTCAGCAATGTCTCAGAGAAAGAACTGATTTCAGATTCCCCATGGAGATTACCAGGGTCACACAGAAGAACATCATAAGGATCATCTACGAGTTCCTTCAACAGATCTTCCAACTATTTAGCAAAAATCTTCCTGCTGATGCTTGGAATACAAGCAAGATTGAGAAATTCCAAAATGGAATTCACTACCAAATTGAAGAACTGGAAACATGTTTGTTAGAAGAGCAATCAATGGCAAGAAACACTTTTCAAACATGGATCCTACAAAGCTCTACATACAGCATAAAAAAGTACTTTCAAAGAATCACCAATTTCCTAAAAGATAAGAAATACAGCCATTGTTCCTGGGAAGCAGTTCAAATGGAATTGAGAACATGTAATATAATTTTTGACAGTCTTTTGAAAAAAACAACTACATAAAGAGGTAAAAATCTTCTGTTTTGCTTCTTTTTAATAATACAATAATTTCCCCCTTCTTGATAGGTTTTTCATTTCCCTATTTTAATAATTTTCAAATTGACAGTTGGGGCTTGTTTTCAAAAAACATTCAGTGCTCTAAGTTAAACATGCAGAGTACTCAAATGAAAGGGCACTTGGTATCACTGCTTCTGCAGAAGATAAGCTCTTTAGCAATACAAGTGGATATTGCTCCTATATTGTCTCTTTGCACTATAAAAAAAAGGTTTTTTGGTCTTTCCATATAATACAACAGTTGTTTTACAACCTTAAAAGTTTACATGTGGACCCTGCATAGATTTTATTTTTGCATTATTTCACTAATTCAGGAAAAAAGTACAAGATGCAGACATGCATAAAGCAGACAGACCTTCCTGTAGTCTTGTACACTACGAAGATCTTAAATTACAAAACAGATGAGAATTTAAGA
The DNA here is from genome assembly GCA_013397915.1 of Daphoenositta chrysoptera. Lineage (NCBI taxonomy): Eukaryota > Metazoa > Chordata > Aves > Passeriformes > Daphoenositta > Daphoenositta chrysoptera. The sequence continues at coordinate 94,093 of VZRO01002980.1, forward strand.
TGACCAAGACATCTTTAAACTAAAAAAATAGTGACAGGTAGTTCTCCCAGGCAAGAAAAATCAATTACCAGTTTTGATCCTTATTTTGCAAGTATAATTGTCTTCATAGCCTATGGAGATATATTTATGTCTATTTATATATATATGAAATACATATTTTTTTATATATGATAGATATAGACAGATTTTTATATAGCTTTCTATACAGCATATTGAATAACTACAGCATGGATTTTCAGGACATGTTGACTCACAACACTATGTAAAATATGTATGCATTAGATGTGCTTCAAGGTCATAAGCAGACTAAATTAATTTGAAAAGTACTACTGTATGAACACAGATATTAACAAATTTCTTCCATTCCTCTCCTATTTTTCTTTCTTTCTTTCAGGCAGAACCAAGCAGTACTTCAACTTATCATCTTCATCAGTTTTAACTGTTATTCAAGACACCTTGAACACCCTATGGTCTCTGTACCACTCCCTATATATTAGAAAACTGGATGACTTGTGACATGGATATTTTCCACCTCAGATTTCATATATCTTCAAGCATATCTCATTCCTTATATGTATGTTTATCATAAATGGAATGTGCCAAATTGGAATGTAAGAAGAAAAGAGTTAAAATATTTCTGTGCCTTCTGGAACTGGGGAAGAAAAAGGGACTATTTTGACAAAAAATTCAGTGTACTGTTACCATTACCTGAGGACAGAATCTCAACATTTTTCTAAGAAGTTTGAGGGCTGGACTGTAACTCAGGTTGCCTTCCTTTGCTTTATTCAAATGAAATATATATCTTAAAATCCCTTCCAACTTTGGGGAAAAAAAAAAAAAAAAAAAAAAAGGAAAACTTATTCTGCATACAGCTATTGTAATGGAATTGTATCATTCCTTACTCCAGGAATGCAGCAACAGGGTATTTACAACTCCCTAATTTTAGGCATCCAAATTAATCACTGGGCTGGGGAGATCAGGCCCACCCACTTCCCTCTCACATGCTCCTGCTTTACAGAGACAGGAAGGAAAGAATGGGTTTCAGACTCCTGAATATAATTCTGCTTTCAACCACCAGCAGAAGAGCTTAGATCTTAACTGGTTGTATAGGGAACATAAGATCAGTTTGGCACATAGATAACATTCTCAACTTCATTAATCAGTCTCTGTTTTATTAATTTAAACACTTAGCAAGTATGTTGACACTTAAATGATGTTTGATGTCTGCAAAATATGTTCAAGTACACTTAATTCTGATTTTTTTTTTTCTTTTTAATTTGCTACTTTTAATGTGTGGTTACTATGGGGAATTACTGTAAACCAGTTCTGGATACCAAGCTCAAGGCAGCTGATGAACTGAAGCCCATGACCTTGAGGTTTCCCTATGCATAATGTATTAGGCAAGATGATGTAAGGTTGTATCAATGTACCTCTATTTCTATTGTACTTTCTTTGCTCTGTTCTGCACTTGGATCCCAGTCTCTAAAATACCAAGAGTCAGCACAAGCTTCAGCAGATATGACTGATAACAACCTTGAGCAGTCTTCTGGATTCAACCAGCTCTTCATGGGATCACAGCACGTTTTGGTTAGGTAATGACAACACCATGACCTAAAAAAAGCCCATCACTGGACAGTGTGAAAGCATTCACTTCCTTCATCTGCTCTTCTGAGGAGGTACTTCCATGAATATAAATCAGATATGCCTATTATCTCATGCATTCCTTATTGTCAATTGTGACTCACACTACCAAAATGCAGGTTAGCTGGGTTTTTTTTAGAGAGGGAAACAGAGACCTCATTAGATGATAATTTGGGGTATCAGGTAAGCTTATCTAACTGATATTAGCTAAGCATTTATAGGGAACACAGTTGTTTAAGAACTGCTATGCTAGCTGTCTGTAAAAAATCTGTGCTTTTACAAGTTAAAGTTAACTGTATCTTATAGAAGAAAAAAGAAGTAACTGTAACCAATACTATTTTCACATTTCTCACCCGGAATTCAGTGAGAGGGTGACAACCTCCGTGAGGAAACAACATGCAACTTTCTACTCCTGTGAAAAGAGCTGCATTTTCTGAAACTGAATATGGTCTTCTACTATTTGAAGTCAAATAACTAAGTCTTGACTTTTTTCTCTTATGTGACTACTTAAAAATTAAGTACTGAACGTATCTCTGAAAAACTCTAGACTACTTTTTTACATACAACTTTTACAATTAAACTTTTTGTAACTTTTTATCACTGCTGTAACTGAAGACCAAAAGAAAAAAAACCCACGTCTGTTTGTTCAGGTTTTTTTTAGTGTACTGGCTTTGATATCCCTGTGAATAGACATCACTGCAATGACTACCTTAATCAAGCACTCTAATACCATGCCAGTGGGTACAAGAACAAAGGGCAGGGGAGAGGGGAGGAGAAAGACACTAAAATGGGAAAGTGAAAATAGTATTCTATCATGCTTAAAATTAGTAACAATTTCAAAGCCACTTACAATTTCTTTTAAGGAAAAAAAAAAAAAAGAGAGACTACATTTCAAGATCCTCTTGATTTTTTTTCCTGGTTAAAAGCAGAAAAAGTGAAAGTTCATGTTCTGCAGGGAAGCACCACCTGAAATGATCACTGCTAACATTTGTACCATATTGTACTGATCAGTAAAAGGCTGGATTACTTTGAAATACAGACAGTTGTGAGCTGGAAAAGATAAACTGCAATTTTCCCAAGATGAAGAGCTGGAGTAATGAATGACCAAAGGGCAAGAAATCAGCCCCCAGTCACACTTTTCCAGTTTCAGCACACTGGAAGTACCACCCAGTCAAGGCCTGGTATCAGGGCTCATGAAGCTGCTTTAAACACCTGTTCAGCATCCTCTCCAGTCGCTGATTCAGGGACTGCACTCTTCTATTGGCTAGAATTTGCTTTAAAACTTTAGAGATGCATAA
>VZRO01002982.1:10120-23354 GCA_013397915.1 Daphoenositta chrysoptera
TCTGGGGGGTATTCCCTGGGGACAGATCTTAATACGAATCCCACCCAATCCCACCCCAACCCTGCCTTGATCCTGCCCTAATTCCACCCCTCTCCATTTTAAATCACACCCCATGTAATCCCAGCTCCACCACCCATTCTAATCCTGCCCTAATCTCACCCTAATTTTACTCCCACTCTAATCCCACCCCTAAAACCACCCTACCACCACCCACACCCACGCTTACCACAATCTCACTCTAATCCCACCNACCCTAATCCCAACCCACTCCCACTTCTCCTCCACCCCAATCCCACCCCTAAAAGACATCTGCACGCCCACCCACCTCCACCCTAATCTCACTCAAATCCACCCTAATTTCACTTCAATCCTACTTCTAATCCAGCTGCATCCCCACTTCTAATTCCACCCCATGCCCACTGCTACTTCCACCCCAATCCCTCCTAATCCCTCCATTCCCACCTTCCAGCTCCACCTCCCGGCACTCTCCACTCTGCACCACACACTGGAACAGCCGCCCCTCATCTCCGACCTCTGATGGGGCCCCCACCAGCACCCTGGGGAGAGAGGGTTATTTTAGCCATCTGGGATCCCCAGGTGGCTGAAATATCCCAGGGCCTGTGGGGATGCCCCACAAGTGGGGTGACTCAGATGTCCAGGCCTCCAGTCTCCTACCGGGCCCCATCCAGCAGCAGCACTTGGTGCCCGAAGCTCCGGCTCCTGCCAGGGGTCAGGACCCGATGTGGGACTGGGTGGATGCTGAAGGCTCCGATGTTGGGCAGCTCTGTGGGGCAGAGAGGGGGATGGGTGAGAGACAGCCCCCTGCCCCACACAGTTCCCCCAGACTGACACAGCGAGGGGAGCCAGGTGTCCAGGACCCATATGTGGGGGCACCCAAGTCTGGGACCCATAAATGAAGGGTCTCAGGTCTCTGAGCCCCACAAGGCAGGGGGCACCCAGAACCCAGTTCTCATGGCACCGATGTGGGGCCCTACTTCCTTCCCCGAGCGTGGGAAGAATCTGGGCATGCAAGTGCTCCTCCCCCACCTGCTGTTGGTCAGGGACCCTCGTCCCCCACCTGCTGTGGGACAGGAACCCCCTTACCCCCCCCTCCATGGGTCAGGGCCCCAAGTTCCCCCATACCGGCCACCAGAGCGCTGATGATGATGCCAACAATGTGCCCCAGAACCGCCATGCTGTCACCACTCTGGTGTCACCCCACCCCCCGGATTTCCTGTGACAAATGGGTGAAAAACATCCCACACAGAACCGAGGGCCCCAGGCAGACAGAGCTCGGGGAGGGACAGGAGGGGGAACAGAAAACTGGGGGAGACAGAAATGGGGGAGACAGAAACAGGGGGAGACAGAAATGGGGGGAGGAAGGCATCAGGGACCAAGAACTGGAGGTCGCCAGCCAGCTAGGACTTGCCTGTCACCACTGGGGCGATCAGCAAGGGCTGTTGCTGTAGTGGGGGTTGGGTTGGGTTGTGCCAGGGTTGTATTGTGTGTTGGGGTTGAGCTGGGGGTCATGCTGGTGATTGACTTGGGAATGACTGGGGATCATGCTGAGGGGTGATGGGTGTTGGGGACTTTTGGAGGGTGTCCCCATCCAGACACCAGGTGCTCCCAAAATCACTCTGTCACTCCCCACCTCACCTGGACAAGGGAGAGAAAATAGGATGTGCACTCCAATGCTGGGATGGGGAGGGGGGATTTGTGTTTGGGGTTGGGATATGTGGGGTGATAGAGGAGCATGAACTGGGCTTTGAGAGAACCGGCCAGGCTGTGGGAAACTTTGAGGCATCAGCAAACTGTAAGGTAACCACAGACTGGTGTCGGAAGCAGCAACCAGTGAGGGCAGGGAGACATCAGTAAATCTTGGCACATCCTGTGGTCAGAGAGAGTTTGGGAAGCAGCAGAGGGTTAAAGTGTGCAAAGAAACAGCACAAGTGTAGGGCAGTGTAGGACAGTCTGTGGCAGGGACAACTGAGGGCCTTGGTGGTGTGGGCACCCCCATATTTTCCAGCTGTAAGTACCTCTGACTTCCTGCTTTACCAGAACCCGGGGATGGTCTCCTTTCCTGGTCATGGCCTCACTGGGCTCTTCAGTGATGACCCTCACTGGGGCCATTCAAACCCTCAGAGTCTTGGGGGTTGTTGCTGATGCTGACTTCTCAGGAGTTGCAACTTCCCAAACCTGCAGTTCAGGGATTTGGCACCACAGGGTGCAGGAGCATGCTGAGTGCCTGAACAAGTCTCAGCTCTGGGTGTGATCTCCTCAGTTCCCCAGGTCTCACACAGTTAATTGGAGCAGTTTCACAAGTGCTGTCAAAGTAAAAAGACTGTGAAATTAAATAACAAGAAAGCATTTTTCTAGTTTTTCTGCCTACAGAATACGTATTATCCAGAGTTTCTGATTGAAGCATTTCTTAATGAAGTATGAACATGGAGTGAAGACCAGAACTGTGGGGAATTTTTAGTGTACCCCTTCAGGTGAATTGAACACATGTTTTTGCTTAAACATAAACCCAAAAGAAGCTCCCCCACAGAGCTTTGGGCAGAATCCTACCACCGTAAGCTGTTCTCCAAGGACTCTATACAGATGTCTCCAGAGCTGACCTCTCACAGAGAGCTGCACCAGCTCAAGGCACCTGAGCGCATCCTTGGGCCCAACCCAGCTCTGACACCTGAGATGGCATTTCCCTTCCAGGATGCTACCAGACAATGTTGTGGCTGTTCCTTATCACCAAGGGGATCTTCACGCCCTTACAGTCCTTCAGCCTGATAGGAAAGATGGATGCCTTTATAAACGACTCTATGGTGAGGGTCTTTAGGAGGAATGGGTGTTGATGTCTTCAAAATGGGTCTTCATTTCTCTACAAACATCAAGCTGCACGAGTTTGTTAAAGAACCCAAACAGTTTGAGCCAGACAGTGTGAACTCCTGACCTTTAGGGTAATAGATACGGGTCTGCACAAAGTCTTCTGCAGAACCCAGACAGCTTGAACTTCAAACAATGGGGAAAATGGTGACACGTGTTCAAGGAGGGATATCTGGTGGGTGGTTTGGGAAGGCTGCACCTTCCTAGTACCTCAGCTGATGGGGACAGGAAGAGAGCAACATGTAGTTGGGAGTTTAGGATAAAAGGAGGCTGCGTCCTCCAAAACCTCGAGAGAGACCCCTCGGGCATACGCCCCAGTGGAATCTCTCCCTTTGTTCAAACAAAGTTGCAGGACTACTTTGTCTCCTTTGTGGAGACTGGCTTTTCATAGCATGGCTTCTCCGCACAAGTCTCTGGCATTTATAGTTACAGCCTGTTTAGGCCTTTCCTCAGCTGGGCCTTCTCCATCTCAGGTTATTCCTCGGTCCTGAATTACCACAGCTGAGCAGTTACAACCAGAATTTCCCCTTCAGGTGTCCTGGCACACCCTGCTGCAATGGCCAGGTGTCGTGGGTTGGAGCTGAGTTGATTGGCAGTTGATTCTTGATCCAATTGTGCTTTTCGAGTTCACATATTTAAACCTGCTGGAGGCGTGGGAGCTTCCTCTCTGAATCCAGCTCTCCTGCTGGGAGGTGGGGGAGGGAATGGCTCTGGGCCTCGACCCTCAAAGCAGGCCTGAGCCTCCCCTCCCCCAGCGCCAGGGCACAAGTCCCTGGAATGCTGTGGGAGACCCCCCTCAAAGCCACGGGCAGCTGAGGAACACCCATGAGCTGCACGGCTGAGACCACCAGAGCGGCTTCCAAGACTTGGGAGGGGCTTTCCTTGCCCCACACCACGTGGCCCCGCGCAAATCCGGCAGGAGCCAATTTCCGGCTTTCTCAGACTGAGGAAAACATCAAATAACTGACAGCATCAAAGGAAAAGGGCTTTTCCTCCAACGTACAGCCCAACGAAAGTAAGCTGTTCAACATGGCATTAGGGTGAGAAAGAGAAAGTAAGTTATGTGGGATAAAGCGAAAGATGGCGGCGGAGAGAAAAGGGCGGAGTTGCACACAGCGCAAAGCTTAAATTGACTCTCTGCAGACCATGATAGAAACTGTGATACCATGAACTGTTCTTTTCTCTTTAATCAATTTAAAAGACATGGGGGAATTGAGAATTCTGTGGGCAGCCTGTGGAAAAAAGAAAGGTGATCCACACCAGGGTCACCGAAAAGCTCTGTGTTAGTTTGAAACCGTCATCCCAAGACAAAAGACTTTTTTTAGAGATTTTTGTGAAGAAGAGAGTTGTGAATTTCAGGCTGGAATTTGCTTATCCTTAAAATGAGAACACGCCATGTTTGGCCCATGACTGCAGTATGAAAAGACTGTAAAATCTGCATAGGAGAGATTAGGATGTTTCCCTTGCAATAGACGGTTTCCGGGCAGGCAGGACTGTTGCAGGTAGCAGTTTGAAAACCATGCTGGAGCAGAGAGGAGATCTCCTTTTTCCCTGGGTTTGGAGAGACTTTTAAAGAACTCTAATACTGACCAGAATTTCCATCTTTGTTATCCTTTGTGTGAGCTGAGTGCTGGAAAAGGCGGAGATGGGGGGGAGAAGTGCTGGAAGGAGAGGGTGCTGGAAAAGAGGGGAATATATTTTTACTTTATTTTCTTAATGATTCTTTTTCTTTTAATCCTAGTAGTAATAAACTTTCTTTGTATTCTTTAAAGTTTTAAAGCCTGGTTTGCATTTCTCCTAATTCATATCTCACAAAAGCAAATAAGTGAACTAAACCACTACACCAGAAGATGGCAGGAAGGCTTGCAGGACTTCCTTACTATGGAGAAGGACATGCTCCAGAGCAGGGCTTCTATGGCAGTGGCACCATCAGAGAGACAGGGCAGGACAGGATGGCTGCTTCTCCCAGGGACAGCTATGGAGTGTGAAGGTGGAGGTGCAGCCGGGGTGCCCACAGCTGTCCTGCAAAGGGTCCCTGTGCTCCAGGGTTCTGTGTGCCAGGGAAGAGACTTGGCTGCATGCCAGGGGCAGCTCTCAGCTTCCCCAGGGAGGTCCCCGTTGCATTGTAGGGGAGAGGTTGAGAGGTCCAGATCACCTCAGCACATTTCCAGAGGGGCTTTTCAAGTAGCATATCAAGGTCAGGGCTACCCATAAGGAAATGTACTTCTGGAAAGGTACTTTCTGGGAGTCTGTTTCCATCTTCCTGCTGTGGTTGGGGGGCAAAGAGTGGATGGTGTGTGGGTGCAACCACCAGCAAATATCAAACCAAGCAGCCAGAGAGTATAAAAAGAAGTCTGAGATCTAGTTAGTTTAGAGACCATAGGCCTGGATCAGATGTTGGAGAGCCCCAAGAGCCTGTGAGTTGGCTACTGGATGGACGCTGTGACCTAAACACTCTTGGAGAAACTGAGGAGCCCTGTGAGGCAGGTAATGGGAATGTCTTAGGTCTGCACCTGGGGGTGAAGTTCCCTTCGTGTGAGAGAGCAGCAGGAATGTGTGGGGAATGCTGGGGATGGGCAGTGGGGCAGTCCACAGGAAACAGCAGGACAACAGGAGGGTTGGTGGGAGACATGCACTGCAGACTTCCTGAGCAGGAGGAAGTTGCTGGGGCCTTCTCCGACAACTGGAAGAAACTTCTTCTTTCCACATGCTAGTCCTCATGGGAGGCCTAAACTATCCCAGTATCTGATGAAGGGGTAACACAGCAAGCCAGCCAGGAGGTTTTTGGAGCTTATTAAGAGTTTTTCCGACAAGGGTGACTGAAGAGCTGTGATGGAGAGTGTCCTGCAGGACATCACACTTGGAAACAAGGTCAGGACTGTAACAGTCAGGGGTGAGGAAGCAAAGGTGAGGGCTCTGAGAGAATGGAAAAAGGTAGAGAGCAGTACTTCAGGAGAATAGGCTTTAGCCTGCTCAGTGACCTGCTAAGAAGAATTCCATGGGATATTGTCCTGCAGAGAAGAGAGAAGAACTATTTCATGTTCAAAAATCTTGTCTTTGAGCTCCAGAATACCTCACCTTGTCACGCAGGAAGGCAAAAAATACTGTAGGAGGCTGCTACAGATGGGAAAGGAGCTCTTGACAAAAACCAAACATGAGAAGGAAACACAGAGACAGTGGAAGCCACCAGCCAGCCTCAATGATGCTGGAGAGAGCCATTTGTGTGTTTGTTTGTCTGTGCAGAGGGAACTGGAGGGGAGAGGGGATGCCAGGGACAGCTTCTGAATAGATTGAGAGCCCGAGAGCAGCTCCTGGAGGGATTCACACTCACTGTATGTCTATATAGGCTTATATTTTCCACCAACACAAACAGTCCAACCCTCATTTCTCCTTACTCCACTGACCGTGGTTTTCCTTGGCCTACAGACCTGCTAAAGTCCCTTCCAGGTGAGATTCTGGAGAGCTGCCCTACAGAGAGGCCTGGGGCTTTGGGCTGATGGCAACATATGTCACCAGTGTGTCCTAGCAGCCCAAAGGGCCACTGTGTCCTTGGGGGCTCAAGCCCAGCATTGCTGGCCAGGCCAGGGAGGGGATTGTCCCGCTCTACTCTGCACTGGGGCAGACCCACCTCCAGTCCTGGGGGCAGTTCTGGGTGACGCAAGAAAAGAAGGACATCAAAGTACTAGCATACGTCCAGAGGAAAGTGATAAGGTGAAATGCCTCAAGGGCAAAACTTAGGAAGTGCAGCTGAGGTCACTTGGTTTTGTTCTGCTTGGAGAAGGGAAGGACAAGGGGTGACCCCACTGTAGTGAAAGGGGGCAGTCCATGGAGCGTGCTGGTCTCCTCTGCTCATCAGTGACAGGACACAACAAAATGGAGTGAGATGGGGTCAGGGGAAGTTCAGAATGGGCATTAGGAAAAGGTTCTTCACCCAGAGGCTGGTCAGGCACTGGAACAGGTGCCCCAGAGAAAGTGGTCAGGCATCAAGCCTCCCAAGGCTCAAGCAGTGCACAGACAAGGCTCTTAGTCATATGATTTCATTTCAGGTTGTCCTGGAAGCAGCAGGGACTCAAGGATCTTTATGAGTCCCTTCCAAGTTGAGAGAGTCTATGATCCTGTGATACTGGGTGCTATTGAAAGGACCAAGAAGGACAAGGTAAACATCAGGCACAGTCAACATGGTTTCACAAAGGGAAACTGATGTTTACCAATTTGAGACATTCTATAATTCTCTGATTTATTCCTTCAGACACCTCTCAGTTTGCCAGCTGTAGCAGGATGTTCTGCCCTGGAACGCAGTTAAGTAACTCAGAGAATGCCCTATTTACAAGGCTCTCAGTGGTAGACTGAGAGGGGGTGCCATGCTGGTTTTGGTGTTGAATTATGCTAAATCCAGTCTGGCTTATCAACCCCAAAATTAACATCGTGATAGTGAGGCAAAGATTTGGCAGATAAGCTGCTAAACTGACCCAGACACATATGACTGTCAGCCAATACTTTACACCTTAAAAGTCCAGCTCTCTTTCATAGGGTAGGTTCTTCTGGAGTGTGTGGAGATTCTTCCTTTGGGTGGGGACACCCCTCAATGTCTGAGCAAATTTGATTTTTGTACACAGTCATTGGTCTGGGTGAGCTACATCAATCTCTTCTTTAATAATTATTTCTTTTTGCTAGCTTTAATATAATTACTTTAATTTGACTGCTTTGATATAGTGAACTATCCTATCCTATCCTATCCTATCCTATCCTATCCTATCCTATCCTATCCTATCCTATCCTAGTAGTTTTGTCTTTTTTACTACTTATGTGTAGTAAATAATTCTCATCAAGATCTTTTTGTCTAATTATTTATCATAATAAATAATTCATTTTTATATAAATCATGCAGGTTCAATCATGATGCCTTGGGGTGGCTCCTGGTTTGAGTGTAGTGCTCACTGGTTCTGCTTGTTTGGATCTTCCTGGGACATCACTGGCCCACACAATTACATTGACAGCATTTTCAACTTCAATGGGGATTTCACCACATCTGTCCTGTGTAAAAAGTGCAGCAACTTTAACAAATTTAGATTCAGGAATTATAACTCATACACCCTTTACTTTTTTGAATTTAATTTCAGCTTCCAATTTCTTTTCTAGCTGGTTTCCAAATATTGCTGGGCTATTCTTGAAATGCTGGGGTAGGACTGTCCAAGTAAGCTGACTTTTCCTTCTCGTTTTGGGCTTTTCCTACTCAAAATCAACGAGCTCCTGGCTGTTTTTATGCACAGGAATGCAGAAAAAGGCATCTTTCAGGTCTACAACAGTAAACCACCCTAATTCGTCTGTCAGTGCGGTCGAAAGAGTGTAGGGGTTTGCTACCACTGGGTGTATGTCCTCTATAATTTTGTTAATTGCTCTTAAATCTTGCACTAATCGATAACTCTTACCATCAGCTTTCTTTACTGAAAGGATGGGTGTGTTATACCTGGACTCACATTGCACTAATAACCCAAGCTGGAGGAATTTTTCAGCTATCGGTGCCAATCCTCTAAGACATTCTGATTTCAAGGGGTATTGTTTTTGCCTTACCAGTGTCAAGCCTCTAAAGGGGGGGAATGATGCCCTAGGTTTTAATTTTTATATTTTTCAAATCCTGTACTGCCTAGTGTGTAACTCTGAAGTTTCGTGGGGCATGTTAACTAATGTTCTCTCATGCTGGTCAGACATAACAAATCTCTCTAGGTTTGCTCTTCAAGGACACTGAGATTGTTCCAGGCCCCAAAATGTGTAAACTAAAAGCCTCTGAAGAGGAGGGGCAAACTTGAGGTAATTACATCATCAACTGAAGTTATTGGAGAACTGAAGTAATTGGAGAATTAACCCTGATATGCAAATGAACCAAACTTATAAAAGTGTGAAGAACCCGTGACCCGGGGTCCATCTTGGATGGAGCCTTTTGATTGTGCAGGGTGTACCTTTGAAGGCCCTTCCAATAAATACCTACTTTTATTCTCTTATTTTTGTCTCGCCTCTGTTTTTTAGGTAGCCGCTTCACGGCATCAATCACACCTCTATAATTCCTTAGATTTAAGGCATTGACAGTCTAGGGCTTGGATTGAATCTGGGAGGGCAGCCTCCATCCCACTGTTTTGCATTCCCCAAATCCTTGTTCTCAGTTTCCACTTTCCCTGACCACCAGATCCACTCCGAGATCAGTTTCCCTGTGGGCACTTTCCTGCCTTCTCCCTGTGTTACTGGCACTGGAAATTGGGAATTCGGATCCTCAACCCATTTTTCCCTCCTTCTCTTCCCTATTATTATCAGGATCCTCTGGCACCCTCTTTTCTCAGGCACTGGAACTCCCCTTCCTGGCCACCCCTGGTTTTCCAGCTCCTGCATTCCCCTTTCTTTGACTCCAGGACCCTCCTGCCCTGCCTATTCTGGCCATCTCACCTCTCCCAGCCCCTGGATCCCCCCCTCCTTGATGCTGGTACCACCCTGAACCCCCATTTCTGGGAACTGAGACACTCTTGCATACTCCAGGTACCCCCCCTCAGGATTGGGGGGTACCCCAAAACCACCTCAGAAACAGGGATACCTCAAAATCCCTTCAGGAATGGAAGATACCCCAGAACCCTTCAGAAATTGGGTCTCCCCTGACTTCATCATACCCAACCTTCAGCTCTCATTCCAGACACCATCCCACCCATCCCACCCGTCNCTTTCAATCCTCATCCCACCCTCCCAATCCCCATCCCAGCCCTCCTTGGGGTTCTGGGGGTTGTGAGATCAAGTAATTTTGGGGTGAGATTGAGTCATTTTGAGTCCCACTTTGGAGTGGGATTGAGTTATTTCGAAGTGACAGGTCAATCCATCTTTGGCTTTTGGAGTGCAAAGTGATAGAGAAAACTCCTCCAAATCCCCACAGAACACCCAAATCCTCCTGAGTATACTGCTGAACCCCCAATTTCCCCCCCCCAAATCCAAGTGTAATGGTGAGGCTTTACAATTCTTTGTTCAATCTCTTCATTTTTACCCTAATATTGGGTGTTTTTAAGGGATGAAGATGGTTCAAAAGAAATTCATGGCCAAAATAAAATGATTTGTTGGCATACTGTGACTACTCATGGGGTTAGGTTGGGTGGGTGGAAGAGCTTTTTTTAGAGGGGTTTCCACCCCACTGTTTCTAAAATCTTGGTCTTTACCCAAAATATCGCCGTTTGGCTGTGGAAGATGCCCAAGGGCCAGAGAGAATTAGAATCATGGAACTATTAAGTTGGAAAAGACCTTGAAGATCATCCAGTGCTGCTGAATGCCACCAGAATAAATGACTGGACAGAGCAGGTGAGATTTTTAGGGTCTAAAGTCAACAACTAAGTTTTGGGGTTATTTCCCATTCCTGAAAGGATTTTGGGGTATCCCCATTTCTGAGGTGATTTTGAGGTACTCAAGTTGGGTACTGGGAGTGAGAAGACACCTGGCTGCAGTACTTGGGCATGCTTTGGTAGTGGGAGGGTCTACAGGAGCAGTTTCAGTGAGAAGCTGCCATAATCTTCCTCCATGTCAGGCAGACACAGTCCCCAGCAGCTTCAAAGATGGATGTGCTGCTGGTCAAGGCTGGGCCAGTTAGAAATGGTGGTAACACCTCTGTCATAACAGATTTAGGAAGAAAGGAAAAACAGTTGTTGCGCAGTTGTAATTACAGCCAGAGAAGAGCAAGGTGAGAACATATGAGAGGAACAGCTCTGCAGACACCAAGGGGCAGTGGAGAAGGAGGGGCAGGAGCTGTTCCAGGTGCTGGAACTGAGATTCCCTGAGTCTGTGGTGAAGCCCACGGTGAGGCAGCTGTGCCCCTGCAGTCCATGGAGCGCATGGGGGTGCAGGGATGCACCTGCAGCCCCTGAAGGAGCTCACACTAGAGCAGGGGGATGCCTAAGAGGCTATGACTCTGTGGGAAGTTGTGCTGGGGCAAGGTCCTGGTAGAATTTGTGACCCTGTGGGGGACCCACATACGAGCAGGCTGTGCCTGTAGGGCTGACCTTGTGGAAGAGTGACCCACCTTGCAGCAGTTTCCGGAGAACTGTTGCCCAAGTTGGGCTCCTGCTGGAGAAGTTCATGGGGAACTGTCTCCTGTGGGATGGACACTATGTTGGAGCAGGGGGCCAGCAGCAGGAACAATGTGTGATGAACCGACCATAACCCCCATTCTCCGTCTCCCTGCTTGGGAAAAATGGAGGGATGGGGAGAAGGTGTTTTAAAGATTTATTTTACTTCTCATGATCCTGTTCTGGTTTTGTTAGTAATAAATTCAATTAATATCCCTAATTTGAGTCTGTTTTTCTGGTAATTGTTGAGAGATCTCTCCTGGTCCTTATCTCAACTCATGAACCTTCCACTGTATTTTTTCTGCCCTGTCCAGTTGCAGAGGGAAGTGATAGAGTGGCTTCAGTGGGTGCCTGGTGTACTGGCAGGGTCAATCCACTACACACCCAGATCCTGCCCCCTAGCACTGGGATCAGCTCCCTTGCCCGGCTGAGAGCCACCTCTGGCAGGCAGCAGAGTCCCTGCCCTGGCACACAGCCCTGAAGCAGAGGGATCTTACTCTGCAGGACAGTCCTGAGCACCCCTGGCTGCACCCCGAACCCCCTGCACAGCTCCACAGCAATTCCAAGCTGCCCCCCAACAGCCCCCTCCTAGCTGTATTTTTTCTGCCCTGTCCAGTTGCAGAGGGAANCCTGCGCCCCGGAGGTCCGCTAGGCGGCGCCCCCGCCAGGCGCGCGCTGCGCTGAGGGGCCGCCACAGCTTCCCGCCTTTCGCGACCGCCCTCAGCGGCCGGTGAGAGGTGCTGGCGTTGGGGCCCGCCCGCCTGCGCTTTTACCGGGGCCATGGAGAAAGAAAACCGGTTTAAATTGTTCGTGCCGCCGCGCCTGAGCGCTGGGCAGGTGTCTGCGGGCAGATCCCAGGTGAGCTCTCGGCCGCGGGGCCGCTGAGGACGGCCGACCCTCTGCCGGCCGCCCCCTCGGGCTATGCTGCTCCGGAGGCCGTGGTTGAGGAGGGGGCGGAGGGAAAGCTCAGGGGCCCTTCCCCGGAGACGCGGGGACAGTGCTGTGCCCGGGGAATGCCCCGGCAGGGCCCCGAGCTGGAGCACACACACACGCATGGGCGGGAGGGCTCCTGAGCTGGACTTATTTCTGTGCATATGCCTAGACTGGTGCCGGGGTAACATCTTCGGTTTGAAT
This sequence comes from Daphoenositta chrysoptera, assembly GCA_013397915.1. NCBI lineage: Eukaryota > Metazoa > Chordata > Aves > Passeriformes > Daphoenositta > Daphoenositta chrysoptera. Next base: position 22,222 of record VZRO01002982.1, read on the forward strand.
TTCAAAGACTTTTGCTTTTATTTTCTGTCAAAACTGAAGGGAATAATTTTCTTGAGCCTCTGCTCTGTAATGTAACTCTACATCACTGATGCTAAATCCGCGTTTGATACGGGTAATTCAGCACAGAGTGAGCAGTGCCCCACTCAGATGCTCGCACTGGCGTTGATGTTTTGCTCTCACCAGATCAAGTGTGCAGTGAAAACGTTCTGTCTCCACACTGTTATTGGAATTCAACAAGTTATTTTTTCATGTCGAAGCTCCTTATGCAATTACGTTGAGATTCAAACGGGATATTATGACAGCAGATGAGTTACGCTGTTTACAGGATGAATTTCTGTGACTTACAAACCTTGTAAAATGATATTTTCATGCTGAAACATAATCAGTTATGGTTTAGAACTGTCCTTGAAAGTAAAACAAAAAATAAATATCAACTACTGGTCTTCAAAAAAGTATTTTGGCTTCCTGAGTCCTTTATCATGCACCAGTGCACAGACAGGCAGAAGCTGCTGAGTTCCCTGCATTGAAAGCTTCCCCTTTGGCCACAGTCTATAAAGCAAACTGCCGAAGACCAACAGTTCTATAAACCACTGTGAAGTAAGAAGCAAGCAAGTTCCAAAGCCATTAGCAATACCTTGGGCTTTGAAAATTGTAGGCAGCTTCTTTATTAATGAAAAATTCTATTTTCACATCATCTGTTGGGGGGGGCATGTTCTGGATTTTATAATCCTTCTGTACAAATCTGTAAAAATTCTGATCAAAGTAAGAAACTAATTTTTAAATTTGTGCAGGGTTTTAACAAATACTCAGATGATGATTTTAAGTTGCCATTCAATATGTCGAACCGTGNCACCGTGTTTCTCACTGTAAAGGTTTGTCTTCCCTCGAGCTCTCTGGGCTTTGACTTTCTCAGCTCTGACTCCTTCCAGAGCTCTCAACGTTCCAGTGCCCGACAGACAACGTTCTGTCCACCGACAGTTCTGAGGGAGAGATTTACAACACGGCGGGTCACAGAAGAACGGGGCTCCCCCATTTATTCCCTGTACAGGCGGGACCTCCCTTCCCCGCCGGACTCCCGCTCCCCTCGGGCCTCTCCCAGTGACCCCGCGGCCGCCGCGCTGCCCGGCCGGGCC
>VZRO01002982.1:23768-45891 GCA_013397915.1 Daphoenositta chrysoptera
CCCAGGTGAGCTCTCGGCCGCGGGGCCGCTGAGGACGGCCGACCCTCTGCCGGCCGCCCCCTCGGGCTATGCTGCTCCGGAGGCCGTGGTTGAGGAGGGGGCGGAGGGAAAGCTCAGGGGCCCTTCCCCGGAGACGCGGGGACAGTGCTGTGCCCGGGGAATGCCCCGGCAGGGCCCCGAGCTGGAGCACACACACACGCATGGGCGGGAGGGCTCCTGAGCTGGACTTATTTCTGTGCATATGCCTAGACTGGTGCCGGGGTAACATCTTCGGTTTGAATTTCAAAGACTTTTGCTTTTATTTTCTGTCAAAACTGAAGGGAATAATTTTCTTGAGCCTCTGCTCTGTAATGTAACTCTACATCACTGATGCTAAATCCGCGTTTGATACGGGTAATTCAGCACAGAGTGAGCAGTGCCCCACTCAGATGCTCGCACTGGCGTTGATGTTTTGCTCTCACCAGATCAAGTGTGCAGTGAAAACGTTCTGTCTCCACACTGTTATTGGAATTCAACAAGTTATTTTTTCATGTCGAAGCTCCTTATGCAATTACGTTGAGATTCAAACGGGATATTATGACAGCAGATGAGTTACGCTGTTTACAGGATGAATTTCTGTGACTTACAAACCTTGTAAAATGATATTTTCATGCTGAAACATAATCAGTTATGGTTTAGAACTGTCCTTGAAAGTAAAACAAAAAATAAATATCAACTACTGGTCTTCAAAAAAGTATTTTGGCTTCCTGAGTCCTTTATCATGCACCAGTGCACAGACAGGCAGAAGCTGCTGAGTTCCCTGCATTGAAAGCTTCCCCTTTGGCCACAGTCTATAAAGCAAACTGCCGAAGACCAACAGTTCTATAAACCACTGTGAAGTAAGAAGCAAGCAAGTTCCAAAGCCATTAGCAATACCTTGGGCTTTGAAAATTGTAGGCAGCTTCTTTATTAATGAAAAATTCTATTTTCACATCATCTGTTGGGGGGGGCATGTTCTGGATTTTATAATCCTTCTGTACAAATCTGTAAAAATTCTGATCAAAGTAAGAAACTAATTTTTAAATTTGTGCAGGGTTTTAACAAATACTCAGATGATGATTTTAAGTTGCCATTCAATATGTCGAACCGTGGCGATGTCACTGATTCAGGTAAGACCAAAATAAACATTTGCCATGCATGTTCTTTAATTTTTTTTAATATTGTTGAGTTTTAATTTTTGTGAGTAGTCTCACAGTTTCATATCTGTAACACTATTTAATACAGTTTCACTGTTACTTTTTTAAGAAATACCTTGATCAAAATCTCTTCATGTTTCAGATACAATTTCACAACAAGTAAAACTTTGCACTGAAGTAGATGAAGAGGTCAGCTAAGTATCAACTCTGCTTATCTAATTTCTTGGCGTCTTTTAAATTTGTTTCCAAACAGTGCCTAAAGCATTCAGTAGATATTTCAGGGCTAAAGGAAATAGTCAAAAGGGAATAAAGTTCTCTGTCTTCTGTTTAAAGCTGAATCACTTAGAGGAGATACTTGTGATTTAGTGAACATGCCCGGAGACAAATCTTTAAAAACGAAAGTGATTCTAAGGTTGTTTGTTGTTGTTTTTTCTGTGAAGTCTGGGAGTTTTAATCAGAGTAAGATTTAAACACTCAAATATCCTTGTGGAACTGTTTCTGAATAGTCTCTTGATGGGCAGAAGGATTGAAGTCAGAGTATTCTTTGGAAAACTGAAACAGATTATCCCAATTGCCTTGTCTGGCTTTATTTTATCTATAAAACAATGAATTTAGTGGTATCCTCAAGCATTGGATTCTTTTCACAGCATCTTTAGCAGCATATTTCTGCTTTAACACAGCTCAGTAAAGCTTACTTTTTTGCAACAGCTTCTGTACTTGGTAGCTACAAACCACTTTTTGCTGCCACAAAATAAAACACATTTCTTGCACTACTCCTGCTGATTTTCATATCCCTGACAACTAGACTTCTTTTAATCCTAGCAGCTATAAAAGTACCATCAGGACTGCAACAATATCATGATGCAGCCAAAACAAGGATGGTGTTAGGAGGCATGATATTTAAACCAAACTGGCCTGTGGGCTTGTGTGCTGCTCGTGCCTGCCTCAGCTACTGGTCCAGCATGGCTTGTACAACGCTTTCAAGGTGTTCTAAGAGCACAAGGGTGGGTGTTTTTTCTTCCTGCTCTGTGTATGTGTTAATGGCAGTGTCACAGGCACTCTTGGGCAAAGTCTCTGAAGCTGCTTTTACTTAACTCAGCAGTGTCTGTCAGAAGGAGAGGAAAGAAATGGTGTGAAGAACCTACTAGAAGGAATTTTGGCTCCACTGATAATTCTAGCAAAACTTTTATTGATTTTGGTGGACTGCAGTTATCCATGTTTTTAAGACCATCTATTTGGTGATGTCTGAAGGCACTTTGGGATATTTCCTTGTGTTCATGTCTCCTATGTGCTCTGTAATGCCTTTTGATACATGTATAGTGGATGTACAAAAATGTAAATTTTGGCTCCTGATCATGTATAAGATTATATCTCCATCTGTGGAAAAATATTACCCTTGTGATGTTTCTAAGAGATAAATATGTTATCTACAACAGTATTAATTAAATAGTATTTGAAATTAAATTGTGGAACCTGTTTTAATAGAATACAGAAACAATGAATGAATTGTTCTCAAAACTCTACAAAGAGGCTGAGAAAATCAAGCAGTGGAAATTGACTGTGGAATCAGAACTAAACGAGAAAGAAAGAAAACTCCAAGAAAATAGAAACATTATTGAAGAACAGAATAAAGCCATTCAAGAACTGCAGGCCAGTATTGTATAATATACATTGAATAGATGAAGTGCTTCCCGATTTAGTATGACAATATAATTCATACAATTAAATATTAAAGAATGTTGCAGTTTGGTTTGTGCCTTGAGAAAATGATTATTTGGAGAAGGTGTGTGCACCTGTCCTGTGTGAAGTGTGTATGAAGAATATACCTGTGTCTCAGTAGCTCGTAAATTATTGTTCATTACCACGTCTTTCAGCTGCTACTCAGCATGTAATACCAGATAAAATAGACTTCTCTCTACCGATGCCCAAAATTACTTTTTCATGTAGGATTTGAGAAGTCAAAGTGTATTTGTAATATATTTTTCAATAACAGTGTGTTTTTGCATTTGTTCCCTATGAAATTAGTTCGAAAATGAAAAACTCCGTTTAAAACTGGAAGATGAGATATGTGAAAATAAAGATCTCTTGAAAGAGTAAGTAATAGAACCAAATAGATTTTTTTTTTTTGTGAAAATAATCAGTTTTCATGTGGGCAGTTTCATATAGCTGCTAAATTGTGAAGGTCATTTACATTGTTACTCCTTAGGTACATAAAGTACTGTGTACTCCTGTGAAAACATATGGTGTTTTTCCCTCCTTTAGAACCACTGCTTCGAGGCATCTGTGTAATCTGCTCAAGGAAACCTGCACTCATTTCACAGAGAAGACCAGCAAATGTAAATGCTTTTTTATTTTTGATTTATGAGAGTAAATGTACTTCTAGCTTGCTCTAAATTCATGAATGGAAAAAAGTTCTTGTGCTGTTCCAGATATGTTCTCCAGCTGAGATCAACTGGACATGGTTCTTAAAATGATAAGTGAATTTTAAGTGGCTCACAAAATTAGAAGTGAAGCCACTGGTCTAACACACATTTGCTTTGTAATGCTAAATCCAGAGGAGTTTTGAAGCCAGTGTAATTGTTTGCTGAAAGGTTCCAAGCCTGGGAGCTACTTGGGTGCCTAAACACTGATACAGGTTTGGGGCAGTGTCAACACCCCTGATTAGCCACTGGCAGTCACTCCAGAGCAGTGCAGGTCTCCTCAGGTCTGGTCAACCTGTTGAAGGTTTTCAGTCCCATCCACGTACTGTGAATATATTAAGACATACGAAGCGGCACTTCATGCCTGTTTTTATGCAGTAGAATGTACTTTAAATTCCCAGCAGTCTTTAACAAATTTCCAGAGCTGGCATTTCCTGTTTGGAGCAGTTACACATTTGGGGGGAAAAATGTCTCAACCCCAAGGCACAATGAGTAACTAGAATTCTTCTCATGAAACTGAACAAGCCAAGAAAGCTGGATAACTTAATGAAGTTTAAATTCTTGAGGTTTTAAAACATGTTCTTCATTGGGCATTTTACTTTATATGCAATTTAGAATTGTTATTATAATCTTTAAAATTTTACTAACTTGATCCTGGATACTTAAGAAGTGTCTATTTCGTTTTAGCCTTAACTATAGAAACACGTGTGTATAGATGTACTGTTCTTTTTTGATAGCTGTGTTTCTTACTGTTCTCTTCTACAATTGTTTTCTTAGGGAAAAATAGTATTAATTACAAAAATGAAAGAAAAGAAGGAAAATATGGACATGAAGTTGTTGCAATTTTATAATGACAGTTCTGTGGACATAGGTATCTCTGCTGATAGGAAGAAATTCAGTGCTAAACCCTACATTACAGTTTATAAAATATAAACAGCTTTAATCCATTATTATTCAACAACATTAATACTATAAAATTAATATAGTTACATAAATTGATCCAAAATTACACTTTTCACAGGAAAAAATACCTTGGGAAGGAAATTTAAAAGCTGAGCTTGCTTAATGTTTCAATGAAATACACATTTTCCCTATGTAACGGGTTGGGTTTAATGATTATATAACTTTTGGCACCCTGTTTCACAATGACTTATTTTAATAAGAAAAGAGTTGATAATTCCTTTTTTAACTCATGCTGATTAAGCATAATGACTTGGACAGCTGGCATTCTTTTTCAAAAGAAAAACTTTCTTGTACATTCTTGCTTTGAAAGATGAACAGGAAAAAGAAGAAACAAGACAATTGTATGAGGAACTTCATAGCAACATAGAAGTAAGTGACATAGCTGGACAAAAGGAATGTGAGTTATGTGGATATGCTGAGCTGAGTTACATGTTTATGTTGGGATACTATTTGTATCCATCATGTGTGTGTATCATGTCATGTGCGATGCAGGAAGTCAGGTTTTCAGTCCCTTTTCAAGAGTTATTTTTGTATTGTATCAAGCACATTCACTGGAGAAAGCGCAGCAGCGTGTGGGATGTAGATCCATGTAATCTGTGTGATATGTGCTTGGTGCTGGGTGACTGACAGAACTTCTCTGTTCTTTTTGGACTCTGTTTCGCCTACCTGGTGATTTCTCAGAATGGCTGCGGTTGGCAGCAGACCCTGAAGAACTTCTAGGGTTTCCAGTATTGAACTTCAAATATTAAATTTTGTTTTTAGAGAATGACAGTGGCATTTGAAGAGCTTCGTGTGCAAGCAGAGAACGACAGATTGGAAATGAATTTCAAATGTGAGAATTCTGTGTATTGTGTTTATGCTGCTGGCTCAACAACTCTGTACTTCATAGCTTTTATTACACATGCAGTGTCAGGGCAGACAGATGTGAAGTGCTCGAATGGTGGACAGGCCACACTGGGACCCTCTTATTCATGCTGCCTGTATTCACTGCCTGCCCCTTCTGTTGTTGTTCCACTGGGCCAAATTTGGAATTTTATTTTTCAAATAGACACTTGAAGTCCAAGAGTTGTCTGTGAAGTACAGTCTAGAGAGCAATACTTACTTGATGCAGTTAGTTTATTTCAATGATAATGCACTAGTGTATAGCTACTGAAACTTTACTAAATGCTCTCTCTCTCTATCTATAGGCTACTATGTTCCTGTTTCATTTCCACATGTTCTTTTCTGTTAGTTTCTTATAACAAACATGGAATAATAGACTAATTCTGTGGAAAGCTGGCAAAAAATGTTTTGGTTATAAAATCAAACATTGCCTCAACAATTAATAAACAAATTGTACAGCTGTACAATTACAAGCAATTGTAAACTGGAAGTTGTATTGAATTTGGAGTATATTTCAGCTAGAATGTTAACTATGGATATTACTGTATCTTGAAAGTAAAAGAAGAAGCAGAAAAAGTGGACAAGTTTCAAAAAGAATGCAAACTGGAAGTCAGTCAGAAGGAAAAGCAGGTTTGCTCAGTTTTACCATCTAATATGTACACCTTTATTTGTGATTAAGGGACAATGGGCCAAGGAGTGTTTCTGGGCATTAGTAAAAAAGACAAAAATAACAGCTGAAGCTGCATTTAAGTCAGATTCTGCTAAGTTTAGTGATGTTTCAGTACCTTTAGTCTACAGGAATTAATGTTTTGATTTTGAACTGGATAACTTTTTTATTTAGAATAACATGAGTTGATCAATATTTGGCTAAGATCAACAGTCTTACCTAACTTGAATGACAGCAGTATGTCTGCTTATCATACCTGGGATACAAATGAAAATGAGTATTTGTCCCTTTTCCAGACTTCATTATGATATTTATTTAATTTTTTTAGATTTCAGCTCTTATCATAGAGCGAGATGAAAAAGATGGTGTAATAAAAGATATCAAGGCTCAGCTGCAGGAATCACAAACTAAGATTGCTGACTTAACAGATGCAAAATGTAAGAGTTCTGTGTGCTATGTTGAAATTTAATTGTTTATAGAAGCACAGGAAACAGGATCATGATAATTTTATTATGTTACTGGTTGGCAGCAGAATTTTGGGGCCTTGAAGGCCTTATTTTTGTTTGGAACCGAAGCTGCTTATGTGGGATCAGGACTGGCAGGGTAGTTTTTACGGTGAGTCAAGCAGTGAGAGCTTTTGAAGATTACAAGGGAAATTACGTTTCTTGAGTTTTGCAAATTTACAGTCAGGCAGATGCCACTGAGGAAACTTACTTCTCAGAACTTGATTTTCAATATTTTTAAGCCATCTGTATTTAAAGTATTAATAGTATATGATGTCAGTACTTTTGGTCTTTGTTAAATTCTATAAATGTGTGTCATTTTATATTTTTAGCAGCATTTTTTAGTAAATATCCTATTTTTTAAAATATAAACATCTTTTTTGCTTAGCACATGAAGAAGAAATGTTAAAGGAATCCCAGGTCAGTCAAGAACATTTGAGGGCAGAGCTGGAAGAGGCTAAAATTTCATTGCAAAAGGCAGAGGTACACCTTGCTTATAGTTTTACAGTATAAATAGACTAAATGAGTATTTGCATAAATAATTACGGATACTTAAGATATTAAACAACTGTAGCTGTTTGTTGCAAAATATGTTTAGAAAGTATATATTTTTTGAAGGTTACTCAAAAGAGCTTAGAAGCCGAATTCCAGACTACAGTGAAAACATTAATTCAGGTCACCAGAGAAAAGGAAGCACAGGAAGAAGAATGTAGAAAAACTAAGGCTTTGCTTGCAGCCCTGACAGAGGAGTTTGAGACTTCTATTGCCGATTTGAAAAGCTTGCTGCAAAAAGAGCAAAATAGGTAAATTAAAGAGTTTAAATTCAAAGAGTCATCTTAAAGGTTGCAGTTTACGACAAAATCAAGAACAATTGGAAATGTAGCTGAAATTTGGAATTTTTTTGACACAGTGGTCTAAATGCAGAGAATTTAATGTAATTTTTTTTTTATTTGTACTGGTTGATAATAGTCTATAAAAAATTGAATTTTTGCCCCCTCTAACTTTCATAATTCTGTTTTTAAGAAATACAGATTTCTGTAAGTATATATTTGCTTACTTTTATGTCTACTGTTCTGAATTTGTAAAAGTGAAATTTAATACGTGTTGAAAGCAGCTATATCATCTGCCTGTTGAAAGGTAAATGTTCTTAAAGTGCTTATGATAAGACTTTGTCTTAATGGCATTTAAGTTTCAAATGCAGTGCTTTGTACTATACATTCAGGGTTTTTTAAATTACCATTTCCTTAGATTAGAGAAATATGAAGACAAGTCAAAGCTGCTTACCTTGGAGCTCCAAAATAAGTCTGCTGAACTGGGTAAGGCTTATAAAAAGGCAGAAAATGAGCTAGGCAGTAATTAAAGTGTTTTCTGCTTTTTTCTGGAAATGGACTGTCTCTATTGCTTGGAGAAATGATTTTATAGTACTTGTATCTGTCAGGAATACTTACACTTATTTTTACTCATCTGACTCCCTTTTCTTTCATGGTCATTGGTACTGTCAACAGCCAAAGGGCAGTGCTGTGCAGGGCTCCAATAGTAAGACCATCCATGCATGAATTCTCATGGAAGTAATTTTGGTTTTTGGTTTCCAGCTAAAACCAGTAGCACTGCAGGTGCCAGGAGTGATTTCTGTAGCTTGTGGCAAAGATGAAACCCTCCCATTAAGGTTTCTGTAGACTCTCTCCATGCTGGATGTGGACTGACACTGGCAGGGGTTATCTTTAAATATTGCTTTGATATCCTGTGGTTTCTAGGGATGTGCTCCTTAGACCCCAGAGTGAGAGTTCTGCCTTCAGGACTGGTTTCCTGGTGTGCAGCACATGGCCCTAGATCTCATCTGAGAGATGAGAAATGTAATTGGATGTCTCTGTATACATTGAGCGCATCTATAGAGAAGTGTTCAAAAGGGAACTGCTAATGCTTGTCTAGAACAAGGCAAGATGAGACCTGTGAGAATTCCACACCAAACACAACCTTGGGGTTGAGTACTTGCAAAAAATACCAATATTGTGAATGTGTACATAGAAAACATTTGGAAGTTAGTAATAACTGGTTTCCTTTTTCAGCATATCCATGTGAGTACCTTCAGCAGTTCAGATTTTTTTTTTTCTGGAACAATGCAGATGCATCAGTACTTGGAGAATACTCTGCTCTTACAGTCCATGGTTTATTTGAAGCTGTAATTGTGGAGCATATAATAGGCTCTGAATTTAATTTAGGATAAATGATTAGTTTCTCTTCAGATAGAGATTTGCTAATATCTTAATAATTTTTTCAAGTCTATATTTAGATTAAGTCATTGTACTAGTTTGAAAACAAACCAGTGGGAAACCACAAGTCAGAATTATAATTTAATAGGAAAATTAAAATAAATGCAATAGTAAAAGAACATTGACAGAGTAAGGATACAACCTGACACCCTGTTAGTCAGGGTGGTGGTAGCAGTCCAGATGAAGTGGTCCTGTTGAAGCAGTGATCCTCTAGAAGGGTCTGGTCTTTACCAGGTATAGGTCCAGTGGTATAGCTCTTGTCCCCTGAGAAACGAATAGGTAAGGGCTATCTGTGCTGTTCCAAACCCCAGATTATATCCAGGTGGGAATGCTTGGCTACTCCCCCCTGGGTGGAGCATCTCACAATGGGAGGATGTAATTCTGTGAGTCATGAGGTGGGTCCTTGATAAACCCATTAAACAGAGAAAGCCCGTGGAGGGAGTTACTAAGGATGAGTCATGGTAGGAGATAACGAACACTGCCCCACCTGCTTTAACAGCTTGTGAAGATGATAATAGAATGCATACTATGGGTTACATCTTACATTGTAACCTAGGACAGTCATAAATTAGCTTCACGGTTTCTGAGCTGGATCCAACAAGTTTTGAGAACTGGGTATTACAAAAGGGTAAATGTTTTATACTGCCTGCTAAATACGAAAGATTTATTCTGTTCCATTAATTTTACATTCCATGTGCTGTAGAGGAGATGACTAAACTAAAATGTGACAAAGAAGTGCAGCTTGAAGAGCTGTCAGAAACTCTGGTAAATGTTCATTTTATTAGTCTCATGGCCCTCACTCTTCATATGAAATCCCTCTTGCTTTGTAAGTACCTTAAATGCCATAACTAAACACTGTCTAGTCTACCTTAACATTTCTACTAAACTTTCTCACACACAATTTAGTGTTTTCTTTGAAGAACTTGTTTATTGCCACTGTTTTTCATGTCTCCTGTGTTTTGGTTTTCCTTCTTCATTCATGCCTATTCAAATGCCATTCCCGCTGGATATAAGGTTTTCCCATTTTTTTCTTACTTACAGGAAGGTAATTAGCTCTGGCCCCTGTGAACCCTACTGTACTGTGACATAGGTCCATTTTCTGTCACAGAAGTCTAAGCTATATGAAGTATACTCTTAATAGAGGCTTATTTTCATTATGATTTTATATTTACAAGTCTAACAATAAACTGTATCAACTAAAGTTAAGATAATGTGAAACCAGGTGTGCATTTTACCATGTCTGCTTGTTTATTATATCTGTGCATGGAATGTTCTGAACTGAGTTTCACTAATTTTCTAAAATGGGAAAATCGGAGGACTTCTACTGAAGAAGGATCTTGAGGCTACTGTAGAAAATTTGCAGAGACAGAAAAATTTGGAGAGAGAAATGAAAATGCTCTCCAAATCAGAGAGGCCTGAAAAAGGACAATAGTAACATGTTTTTATAATATAGTGAAGTTACACATCGTAACTTGTTTACAAGTACAGAAGAAATAGCAGACAGAGCAGTGTCCCACCCAGAACTGCTGCTCATTACAGTGACAGCAGTAGATCCTCTATCCTTCTGTATAAAGGAGCCTAACTGTTGCCCCTTGTATTCCTACAGTAGTTGTGCTAAGGATGAGGACACAGCCCTGTTGATTGCTTTTCTATTCTAACATATAGTACTGGATGTTTGTTTAGTCTTTTTAATTTAGATGAATGCAAAAGCTTATGAAGTCTGAAGCAAGTGTCTTTATTTCAAATTATGTCCAAGGAATCTAATTTAGTAATTTTGCAGACTACTTAATTAGACTCACAGCAGGGGACGTGCAGCACTGGTATCAGAGCTCACTGTCTCACACCACTTCCATATCCCACCAGAGATATGTAAAGAAACAGTCTGGATAATCCATGGTATGGATGTTGTTTGGTTCTTCTGAAAGCCATGTGCTGTCAGTTCATGTCTGATAACTTTTATGAGTTGTAGTTTACACATGTATATTCAAAACTCTTCCTTTTCCTTTTGCAGAAAGAAATCCATGATTTGAAAGTGCAACTGACTAATACAGCTGAAAAGGAACAAGATTATTTAAACCAACTTTTGACTCTGAAAACAGATCTTGAACAAGAGGCGTATGACCATTTTGAAAATATAGTATTTAATTTTTTTGGTGTTATATAGAAGTTACTTTAATACACAGTGAAATGAGCTATGATTGTTTTATAATGAAAATTTTGAAGCACACAGTATGACATTAATTATATACTTACATTTGTAAATTACACTCTCTCTGTTTGTATATATTCTATAGAACATGCAGTTGATCCATATCTCTGTGACTTAGTTAACAAGAAGAGAAAGTTTCTGAATTCATTGTTAATCCTGCTTTGAACTACATCCTCTTCAGTAACCATTATGTGTATATAAAAGTTGACTCTGGTTTTCTTTCCTTCTTTTGTCACCTTTTTGTATCACTGTGACTTTGCCGCAAAGCTTATATTTGTAGATAAAGGCCTGGACTTTTTTCAGCATGGAGTAACACTTGATAATATGTAGATTTAACTTAAAAGGAGATTTCAAAATCCATGTTCTTATTCCTCTTGGCCATTTGTTTTAAATTAGGTTAAAGAATGAACAACTAACAGTGTATCTCAATAAGCTTTCACTAGAGAAAGAACAAATAGCCCAAGAGAAAAATGGTGTGGCTGCAGAACTCAAGAAACTGCAAGAAAGACAAGAGGCAAGTTGTAAACTTCCAGCTTGTTTTAAAGGACAATACTCAATTTTAACTACAAATCAGATGGTAAACTGCAACATGACATGGTTCTGTTAAGTATTTGAACTATTTTTTGTGTCTGAATTGGAAAGGAAGTGTAGTTACACTTGTGAATAAGGTAGGTCAGTGTGCTTTGGATGTCTTTGAATTTTTTTAAGAAGTCACTTTGAATTTTATTTCTTTGCTGACACGGGTCTTTATTTAGGATAGTAAGAATAAAGAAGAAAATACAAAGCAGTTAGTTGAAAACCTAGAAGAGGCAAATGGCCAACTAAGGCAAGTAAAAACAAATGTCAATGTCTGATATTGTTAAAGGAAGCAGACTCAAATAGTTAGTTGTGTTCATATGCTGCTTTGTGTGATTTTTTTGATTAATGTTTTTCTAGATTATACAGCTAAACAGAAACTATTCAGTATTGCTGTTGGCCAAGTAGAAATTTTTGCAGATTAGAAATACCTATTGCTACAGGTACAATTTTCCCCATCATTTTGTATTACATAGAAAGAGCTGTCCTTTTTTGCGTTAGACATCTTAGGTGTGAAGGAAATGAAAATAGAAGTTCAAGGTTATGGATTAAGTGTGAAAAATGGAACTGGATAAGTATTACTCTCTGCAGAAGTCTCTGTACCAACTCTTCAATAGACAGGCAACCTCCCATGTTTCATAGCTGCATTATGATATTCCAGGTTAGGACGTATTTTCCTTAGGTTAGGTGGAACATCTTTTCCTACTTTAAAAAAGTACAGACAGTTCACATATTGACTTACTAGGCACGTTGCTTCATTTCAAGAATATTTTCATTGAGCAGCTTATTAAGTTCCCATCAACACCAGCAGCTCTTCTTAGAAAATAAAATATGGGTTTATTAGCAGTACTGAAAAGAAGTTAAAGGTAATAAGTAAATATTTACTAATGCTAGTTAATTTGGCCCTTAGAAATGAAGTGGAGTCTTTGAAGGAGAAAATGGCAAAGACAGATGAAGAGATTAAAAGTAAACTGGATGAAAAAGAAGAAGATGTACGTCACGTCATGTGCTTTGTTACGAAAATATGTTGCATAACCTATAGGACAGAATCTTAATGTAAAATGTTTGTTGAGATTTTTTCTGCAAAGCTCTGCCTGGGGGATGTGATCTCTGCCAGAGGCTTTCTTCTTTCACAGCTGCTGCCAGTTGTGTCATTGTGTGCCCGTGTGCTTAGCCCTGTTATTTTAAAAGACAAGGACAATCACTGGGATGTTTACTCTTTGTTTGGAAGTTTAGTATTAAAGATTAGTTTGATTTCAGGCAGAGAACCTGCTTTTTTTTTTTTTCATACACCCGCTGAGTCATGGATGGGCTCTGGATTAGCTTTTTATATGTGATATGAGTTTTAGCTTAAATAGATTCAAATATTTTAATTCTCTTTCTGTAGTTTCAAAGCAACCTGGGTTTTTTAGCATTAGAATGGATTTCAAAATTTAATTGTAAAAGGCAAAGATTTACAATTGTAATTTCAGGTTAAGAATATTGAAAATGAAATTTCAAGAAAGGAAAAGCAGTTGAAGATTCTAGAAAATAATTGAGAAAATTATTTTTTTCATGGATTGTAGGGAACTTCATACAAGTTTATTTTTTGTGAAGATACTGCGGGTTTTTCTTCTTCTTTCTTAACTCTGCAACCACTAAGGAACTGGTTCACTGCTATTATTTAACAGCTTGTAGTACTTTATGGGTAAAACTCCAATCATTGTAACATGTCAGTTTGTGTTTAGTCCCACTGGAATAAACCAGACTGGTGCGAATGCATGTTTGAGAATTTTGACAGGAATCACTAACGCAGGGAGTCATTTTTAGGACTTACTAATTATTGTTCAAAATATCTTTTTCAGATGAATAATTTAAAGAAACAGGTGGAAAATAAAACCAAATGCATTGAAGAGTTGCAGCAGGAGGTGTGTAGAGATTTTAAAAGTCACAAATACATAAACACATGGTATTTTGGAGTGACTTACTTTTCAGCAGTTGTTGTCTGCTGTGATATCTTCAGATACACCTATGTAATTTAAAAATTTTCCTTTCTTCTCCTAACTCTGAACAAATTAAGGAGTCCCCTTTGGAATTACTTGATTTGTTAAATTACTCCTAATTTGAAAAAAGCAATTACAAATATAATATCGTTATTAAACTTCTGCTTTTTTCATTTAGTACGTAGAGTTATTCATGTACTTGTAATAAGGACCTATCTCAGTTACCACTAACAGAAAAGAATTCTGCACTAGCACAAATTGTAGTAACTTCACTGTAAAAATATGTAACTTGTATTTTTTTGTCATGACATCTTCATACCTTCTGTCATCAGCACCTTAGTTTTGATTCCCATTCTGCACCTCATTTGTTATTCCATGTTGTTGCTCAGGAGGAGCCTTTCGTAAGGTCATGAAGAAACAGTATTATTACAGCAATTAATTGAGCGTTCTTTTGTTTGGAGAATTGTTCTGGAACCTGAACTGCACAACAGTTATTTGCTTGATGAAAGCTGGAATTCTGAAGATTCTGACATTCTTGATGCAGTTAAACCATTACATAATTCTATTAATTCATTAAAGTACAGTGCTTGTTCTGTTTTATTTCAACAGAATAAGCTGCTGAAAAAGAAAATTACTGCAGAAAGCAAGAAAAACAGTATTTATGAAGGGAAGGTAGGTTTAAATACCACCATTTAGAAGATGAGGTGAGTGTTTTTAAGTCCCAGTGTAACTAATGATAATACTTGTTAAATACATTCTGAACTGGTTTATGGATCTGGGATACAGATTTTGCACTAATGAACCCATAGTTTTTAGAAGATGCTTCCATTTTTAATCACTGGGCACTGACTATAGGACATCTAAAAGAGATGGACTTCACATCCCAAGGAATTATGTTTCTAATGACTTCCTTTTTTTTTTCCTTTTGTTGATTGTGGACTGAACATGGTTCAGTAACCCCATTGTAACAGAAAAGCATTTAAAAGGCCTACATATATTATTCACTTTAGGCTGTTCTTTAAATGTATTCTGCAATGGTAATCCCTCTGATGGGAATATTGTGTCCAGCTTTGGGTACTGCACTTGAAGAACGAAGTGGACTTTTTTGAGGATATTCATATGAGAAACTTAAATGGAAAAACTGTAATCAAAATGCACAGCTGAGAGGAAAATGTACCATAATACCTGTGAAAATCTTATATAGGTTTACAAGAGAGGGAATGAAATATCCATCTGTATTTGTCTTTTTCTGAGGAATTCACAGCATTTAGGGTGGCTACTTTAGGGCTGTCTTCCGCATTGTGCTGTTGCCACTGTTTCTTTGAGTGTTTTCTAACTCAGTTCAGGCCAAAGTTCAATTCTTTCTAAAAAACCCCTGAAGTTTAAATGGGAAACACTTTAATATAATATACCTGAAAAGTAACAGAGTGTTTTTGCTCAAAAATAAGAGGTAAAAAAATAATTAGCATATTAATTCTTAAACAAATAACAGCAGCAATTCTGCATTCTCAAAAGGTGAATAAATTGCAGTTAGAGATGGAAAATATGAACAAGCAACATAAGGAAGCAGTTGACATCTATCAAAAAGACATAGAAACAAAAAAAGTGAATGAAAATAAACTTAACGAAGAGGTGAGAGGTGTTAATTTTTACTGCAATTTAAAGTTTTTTAAAATTTAAAATGTTTTCATGAAGCTTTATTGGCCAGAGTCCTTGCTCTTACATTTCAATCTTATCAAAAGAAATGGAATTTCTTGTGTATGCCTGTAAGCAAAGCTTTAGTATGTTAGGTGCTTAAGCTGAAGTATTTGAATATGTCTTTGAAAATAAGAACCCAGTTAAAATTTTTTTTTTTTGAGATACAGTTCAAAGAAATTCTACTCTTGGTATAAAATCAGCATAGCTAAATTCGATTATAACTTCTCCCGTATTAGTATTTTTCTGCCCACATGTGTTTTGATGGTAATGCTAAGAAATGTTAGGGCAGAGTGCTTGAAATGGCCTTTTGGTTTGAAGTGACCTTGTCTGCCATGGATGTACGTTTAATCTGTGTTTATTTGCCCATTTTAACAACCTGCATAAAAGACGTCAGATTTGAAAAGGATCTTAAAAGCAAATGAAGACTAATACTTTGCACCCGCAAGGGGAAGAAGAAATGAAACTAAGATTTAAAAAAAATATATATTGTTATGTTTGTGAATGAAATAAAATTTATTATTAACAGGTAGAGAAGATGAGGTTGCTTTATGATGAAGCAACAATGATACAGAGAGAAACTGATATCCGATGTCAGCATAAGATAACTGAAATGGTGGCACTTATGGAAAAGCACAAGGTAGGAGATTGTACTGATTGCTGTCATTTGTAATGTGTGATACCATGTTAAGAATCTTTCAGAAACAGAAAAAGGCCTGAATCTGGGAAGAGGAAGCTGAACACATGCTTGACATTTCATCATCTAAAATCAAATTAATTTTCAGATTTTGAAAACATGAGTACGGCGAGATAAATTCCATTTATCTAAATTTCTAGGATTTAAAATTTTTTTTTTTAAATTCAGGCTTCCTTTGATACCATCTGAACACAGTATTTTTCAGTATCAGTTTGGCCTGTTTCTCTGAGGAGATTACTTAGTGACTGTCAGCAGTTTAGCTTGACACATTTTAGTTAATATTTCTATTATTCTCTTCTGCAGTATCTTTAGCAGATACCATTAATAAAAATAGCACGGTTGGCTCTTACGTGTTGAACACATATTGCTGCATAGAGATAAAGCAGTCTCTGGCAGTCCACAAGATAATACTGCATCAAGCATTTTCTGTTTTACCCTTTCTGCAGAAGCATCAGTGTTTGTCCATGGTACTTTCTGAACCTCCTCAAGAGCCTGGTTTGAAAAAATGAGTGATGTTTTAAGACTGGGTAGATCTATAATTGTAACATTTAGTCATATGTTTTGAGTTTCTTGTTGGTTTGGTTTTTTTTCACACAGCTTGAATATGATAAAGTGGTTGAAGAAAAAGATGCAGAGTTAAAAATATATAAAATTAAAGAGCAAAAGCATTTATCATCAGAAAGAGCACTGGTAAGGAGTAATTTCCAATGTTAAATGATTCAGTGGAGGGGCTGATGTCCTTGAAGTGTAATATAATTATAAATGCCATATTTTACTTCTTCCTATTTAATACTTGGGGAAGGGTTAAGTGTCTGCTTTAGTGGGACTGAACAGTAAAAATTAGCCCACTAATTTGTTTGCTTTTATTTTCTTAGAGATCTTATTCTCTATAAAGAAAATAAAAACTCCAGATGTTTTGAAAAATAAATTGGAGTAGCAGTGTGTTTATGTCCACTCTTCCAGATGGTGTGTCATGTTCTGACTTCACAGTTTGAATAGGAAACTTTTGTTTTAAATAGTTAAATTCTGCCCTCTCACCCCTGTTCTCCCAAGTGTTTTAAGGTCTTACCTTGAACAATTCTGGTCAAGTACCTGTTTCTTAGAGTACTTCAATCTTTTTTAAACAAGCTAAAATGGAGCTTCAAGTATAGGGCTGAAAACCAAATAGAATTATCTTTTGTTCCTAATGAGTATCCCTATTAATTACTGTCTCACTTTGTACTGTTTTATTTTGTCTGGGTTGTGCAAAGTTAACCCTATCCTTTATTTAATTGTTTTTAGGAAAATGAGCTGTCATGTTTGAAAAGTGAACTGTCATCCCTTAAGGAACAACTAAAAGCAGAAATTAAAGAAAAGGTGGAGTTTTTTACTAACTGAGCGGGGTGGGTGAGAGGTGTGGCCTGGACTTGTGCTCTGGGAGAAGTTGCATAAAAAATGAAACTGACTAGAAAAATAATGACTTTGAATGCTGCAGTGGTCATATATTTGTGTAAACTTTGTAACAGTGTATGATTGTATACTGTGTTCTGTAATTACACCAAGAAGATTTTTAACAACTGAATTCAAATAAAATATTTACTTCCTATCACATAACTCTTTTTTAGGAGAATCTTGTAAAAGAGCACTCTCAAAATATGAATCCTGAAAGTGAAAAGAAACACAAGGTAACTTTACCTTTTTAATTAGTTTTAGAATTCGGTAGTATTTATATGTGTAGAATCTAATAGAAGTGGCATGATAATTTATTTGCATTCAACAAAAGACATTGGAATACTTTTAACTTAAACCTTTTTTAATTTTAGAAAATACAAAGTTATGTTCCTGAGACTCCTAAACCTCGTTTAGATCTAGACAGTGAATCTATTAATGTAAAAAATAAAAAGTCTCCAAATTATATTCCTATGGAAGTTAACACGGTGGAAAAGAAAAAAATGCCTCCTTCGGTAGTTGCAGAAAGGCCCTTGGGCAGTCCAACATTGAAGGTTTGTAGCTCCTAACAGTGAATTTTTCTAGTTGCATTTTTCTGACTGTATTTCTTACTTCTCTGTAGATGCTTATTTATTTTTTTTCCTGGGATAAGCAGGGATCTTAAAGGATGAGACTGTTCCATGGCAAAATTAGACAGCAGTTTGTGGAAGGGCTCCCAATGTGTCTTTTTTCTTGCTCAGTTACTAAATTTGTCTGTTATCATGGATCAGTAACAATTCCTGTCCCAGGGGGATTGTGAATTTAATAATGTCTCTAGAATTGTTTTACTTAGTCTTAAAAGTGTCCGTTTGTAAAGGCACTTTTTTCTCTGTGGAAGAGAAAAAAGCTTATATAGCTGTAAAAATTGTCAAAGTATCAAAGTATACCTGACTGCAGAACTTACCCGTCTTCCCTGTCAGAATTCCCATGTGGTTTTCATTTTGAAACAATAGAATCCGCTACCATTTTGATGTTATCTTTCTAAAAAAGCACTGTACAGGACCAGTGCAATGTTTCTCAGAAGTTTAACTTCTAGTGAAAAGACTATTATAAGTAAAACCAATCTTGATATCACTATCGGTCTTTCTCTGAAAGACTTTTCCTGCAGTTTTGTTTGTTTCCATTTTCTTAGATGTTTGTTATAGTCCACATGTAGTGGCTACAATTTAGAATAAACTGAAATTCTGCAGATAAGCATGAAGAACTTAGATACAATGTGCCATGAAATTCAGTTCTTCAGTTGTTCACAGCTTCCTTTTCATTCTCCTCGTTTGGCAACCAAAAAGGGATATTTCCACCCCACCCCACTTTGTTTGGGTCTTTGCTTCACATTTGGATGGAAAGATAATAGTTCCACTACATCTCTCAGGTGTCTTCTTGAACACTCAGACCGTAAACTGGGTCACGAGTTTGGGTTTAGATTCTATACTTACCCCATAAAATATAATGAAAAAAATTTAAAATTTTCTTTCCCAGACATATATTATAAGGACTCCTCCAACAGATAAACTGCAAAGTGGAAGAAGCACAAACCTGCCTTCAGAGCAGAGTATGAGGAAAAAGCAAAAAGTACTTATCCGACTGGATAGTGAGTCTGACAGCTCTGAGCACAGTGACCTCCTGGTAAGAGTCAGAGAACAAACCACGTACTGAACAGTTCTTTGTACTCACTGCTGTGTCTAAGAATGAAGATAAAGAATTTGGGCTTCCACATTCAAGCCAATATTTATGTACATATTTTTACTTAATTGGTTCTTTCTGGAATTGTAATTGTATGTACATAATTTACATTATTTTTATTGGACTGTTATGCCTCATAATGACATCTTAACTTTTTTTTTTTCATAGTTTATTATCTTTAGGGGGAAAGAAAAAGTGTTTTTTAATATAGTGTGACTAAGTAACTTTTTAATTTATTAGAGCATAGTCTCAGAAGAAGAAATGTTTAAAAAATTGTACGAAGATTATCCTCAGGCTTCACAATTACATTCCACAGCACCAAAAAAGGTATGTTAGCCTTTCATAAGATTAAACCAAACAGTTAATCAGATTGTTTACAGGAACTAATGGATGGCTTTATTTTCCTTCCTAGACACCAACTCCATCCAATGTGAAATCTCCAGGCTCTGCACTGAAACTCAAAACCATGAGGAGAATGCGTGAGGCAGGATGGACTGCCGTGTCCAAAATGGACAGGAAAAGAAAAATTAAAGAAGTTGTAAAGTTCTTTGCTTAAAATGCAGAAATACCCTGTGCCGTGGCATTACTTCCTAGTGCCACCCCAGGGTTGTTATTCTCTCCAAGTTAGTACTTTGTTGCATTTTTCTGTCATACTCAGTGTGTTTAATACTATGTTCATTTACTTTACACACAAAAACTTTACAGATCTATAACTACATCCCCCTGCAGAGTATTTCCCACCTTTCCTCCCTTGGGCTGCAAGTTGTTGGGACACAAATCAGCCAATTTTAAATTTTAAAATAAGTATGACCACATAGAAAGTTGTTTCAAAGCTGTGTCTGGCATTAAAAATTCTGGTTTTAAAGGACTTCTGTTCTTTTAAATGTACTCTGTTTTTCTTAATACATAATACTTAGTGAAAGAAATATAGCTGTTAAATGTATGCACTTTCACCTGAAGTCCTCTTGCTTTTTCCTGCTTTTTAACTGCTGTTAAACCTGTCTTTTTAGACCCTTTTAAGTTTTCAGTATGTTAAAATGGTTTTGAAACTTCTAAAATTTAAGTTTCAATAGAATTACTTGTATTTTAAAAAATTTCAGCTTCATAAGGAGTAAAATATGCACGTTATAAGATTGTGAAAACAATGTTAAGATGTCATTAAATTGTTTATCTGAAATATAAAGTGTGGGACTAAATGTTGTTGCTTTAAATATTTAAACATAGATAAAAAATCACCAGGCAACCTTCCTAGGGACCAGCAGCTTCTGCCACAGAAGTGTCAGGATAGATCAGAACATCTGTTTCCGTATTAATCCTTGATTAATCTTGGTTTCACAACAATGTCAAACCCTACTTCAGAGTCTAGAGATAACAAGAAAACTACATGTACATCTTAAAATATAATGAAAAATCAAAACCCCAGATTCATCTGAAGTGGGAAACAAAACATAGGTGTTGCATTCTTTTTGTGTAGTCTTATAGGTAGGCCAGTAGTTTGGGTTCCTTGTGTTGAGCTGTTGAGCAGTGATGTTAATAAGATTTGTTACTGTATGTAACTAACAAATATTGTGCAAAGATCTGGAAGAATATACTAGGCTTTCCCAGTGAGCACTTGAAAGCTAAAAATTGAAGTCTGTACTGCCCACATCCAGACTCAAACAGTAAATAATCAATTAGAACCTTGGTATTTTCCAGGGACATGAATCCATGTTATATCACATAATTCTCCTGATACTGTGAGTGTGTCCTGTGAGGTGTTGTGTAAATCACCTGAAAAATTACAAAAATATTGCCAGCAACACTCTCGAAAGCTTGCAGGAAATGCAAACCGCTGGGAAGGGCATAAAACCGTATCTGCCTGATTCTGTGCCTGATTCTATCAATGGACTGAGGGTCCCTGTACTTGTTCCCATGGCAACAGCCCCCAGCTACAACTCCCCATGTCTCTTGCTGGCACCTGCTCCTCATGTCCAGATCCATCACTGGTTGTGGACCCAGTTCCATCGCTGGAGCACCCATGGGATGGGGGAGAATCCAGAGAGTGAAAGAGACCAAACTCCTGGGCTCAGACACAGACAGGTCCATGGGGGAAGGGAAAGCGGTGCAAGGAAGCAAAACCAGGAATTCATTTCCTGCTTCCCACAGACAGGTGGGTGTTCATTGATCCCCAGGTGAGCAGGGCTCCATCCCAGGCAATGGTGACACAAATGCCATCACTTCCAGCATCCCCTCCTTCTTCCTTCTCCCCTCTCTTTCCAGACTGATTCTTATTCCACATGGTCTAGGAATCCCCTGGAGTGAAGTCAGGGTCACCTGTCCCAGCTGTGTCTCTACCCCTTCCTGGGGCTCCCCCAGCCCCATCACTGGTGGAGCAGAGCAAGGAACAAGAAAAGGCCTTGGCTCTGGACAGGAACAAAAACTGCCTGGAATTTTCCCCCCGTTTCCAGCCCAAATCCAAGCCTGGCCCCAGAGAAGCCCCTGGGAAGGAAGTTAATTCCCCCCAGCCCAAAGCAGACCCCGGTGCTCATCCCCCAGCACCGGGGGCCAACACTGTCAGTGCTGTACATGATGCCCAGGCAAGGAGATAATGCCTGAGCTCTGCAAAAAGCTGTAGCTATGCAGAAAGAAGTAGTTAATTTGTAACAGGGTACGTGAATGAAGCACTTTTTAGAAATCAGCAAATTTAGCAGAACAAGCTAACTGCTAAAAGCTAACTACTGACTATTTGAGCAGAAAATCTTAGGCAGCATGCGCAGGGAACAGGGGTGAAAAGTTCAAGCTCGAGGAAGACTTATGAGCCTTCCTCAAAAATGACCACCAGGAGGCTGACGACCACCTCGTGCAGAAACCGTGCATGTGCCACAAGGGCTTAGATATTCATGTAATTAGAAAATATGTTGCAATATGAAGGTGTCGTGTCACACCAGGCACCCACTC
>VZRO01002983.1:5937-32427 GCA_013397915.1 Daphoenositta chrysoptera
TTCGCCCTCACGCCCTTAAAGGGGCCGCGCCCGCAGCCCGGGGACACCGCGGGGACACCGCGGGGACCCGTGTGAGGGACGGAACCTCCTCTTCCCGCCTGAACGTGCTCCTCGCGATCCAGAGCAACCTCAGCTTCCAACGAGAGCGCTCCTTCGCGCTGTCACCAGCCGGCAGTGCCCGGTCACGGTCACCTGGATGGCACCGCCACACGGACAGCCCAGGCCAGGCCGGCTCGGAGCGTCCCTCACCCTCCTGGAAGCCACATTTCACCCGTGGACCTTCATCCTCCGAGCTGCTGCGGCTCGGGCTGAGGTGAGGTGAGGGCAGCCGGGCACGGCAGAACCGGCTCGCCGGGCACGGGCTGCTCCGGTTCGGCCCCCGGCAGGAGGGTCCAGCAGATCTAAAGGCCCACACGGACCTGGAGGAGCTGGTTCTGTGCAGAAGGGATCCAAATCCAAACGTTTTTTTCGCAGAAGGGGGGTTCTGCCCGTCTCCGGGGCTCCAGGGTGGTGCTGTGCCCTTGTCACGGAGTTCCACCTGCACCAACAGCGCTGGAGAAGAGCAGGAATTTTTCCAGCAGGAATTCTGAGCTCGTGGATGTGACGGAGGGAGGAGCGGAGCCGCAAGGATTCGAGCCCCGAGGGTTCACAGCGAGCAGAACCAGATCCACGCTAAACACAAAATAGGCTCTGAAATGATCCAAGTCCTGCCAGGAGCGACCCAGTGAGTTCCACACCACGGCCACATCCCAACATCCCCAGTGCCAGCTCGTGTGAGCCGTGCCACCTCATTAACAGTGATTAATTACACCAGACAGCCCCTGGGAAAGGACCCCTGGGCAGGATTTGGAGCTGCCCTTGAGCCAAGGGATGCTTCCACCTCAGACAGATCCTTTCCCACAGCTCAACACCACATTTCAGAGCCAAACCCCGGGGTGACAGTTCAGAAAGACCCAAGGCAAAGTTACAGACACTGATATCCACTGAAGATGCTGATAAATCCATAAATTACCCTATTTTCTGCAGTGCCTTGAGGTGAAGGGTGAAGAACAGCATTCGTGTGACTGCCACCACCACGTGTGACCCAACAACGGGTACAGGACAAGGTGGGTCAGGTCGGGTGTGATCCAGGTTGGAGCCCTTCACCAGGATGGATCCAATCCATGTTGGAGGATCCTTCACCTGGTTGGATCCACTCCAAGTCTGAGTCCTTCATCACATGAGCTTGGATCAAAGCCCTTCACCAGGATGGATCCAATCCAGGTTGAAGCCCTTCAGCAGGACAGATCCAATCCAGGTTGGAGGATCCTTCACCTGGTTGGATCCCATCCAAGTCTGAGCCCTTCACCAGGATGGATCCATCCAGGTTGGAGGATCCTTTACCAGGATGGATCAATCCAGGTTGGAGCCCTTCAGCAGGACAGATCCAATCCAGGTTGGAGGATCCTTCACCTGGTTGGATCCCATCCAAGTCTGAGCCCNTTCACCAGGACGGATCAATCCAGGCTGCAGGATCCTTCACCAGGATGGATCAATCCAGGTTGCAGGATCCTTCACCAGGATGGATCCACTCCAAGTCTGAGCCCTTCACCACATGAGGCTGGATCAAAGCCCTTCCCTGGGATGGATCTAATTCAGGTTGGAGGATCCTTCACATGGTTGGATCCACTCCAAGTCTGAGCCCTTCACCAGGATGGATCCAATCCAGGTTGGAGGATCCTTCACCAGAGGCACAGCAAAACTACCCCAGAGAGAACAGGACTCCCAAGAGACTTCTCTGGAAAACCCCACGCTCACAAAACCAAAAATAACAGAAAAATGGAGACAGGCTGGTGTTTCTAATCCAAAGGTTCTTGTCTTTATTCAAACCAGGGCTCGGCACTGCTCAGTGCCAAACGCACCAAAACCTTTTTGCCTGAGGGAAATCTACATCTGGACGAGGCCTCCGGAGCCCCGCGGAATTCCGAGGGGTGGGAAGCACAGAGCCCAGAGCCAGCGCTCCCCGAGAGCCTCCTGCACCTGCCCTGGCCCAGCTCTGCCCCCCAGAACAAACAGCAAAAAATACACTCAGTAGGTTTCTGTCAACTCCCAGAGTTTCGGAACCCTCCGCCCCAGCGCTGCCTGAGGAGGGAGGGAGGGGCTGCAGCTCCTCCCCCGCCTCCGACAGCGCTCACGGAAACCCTGTTTTAAATTAAAAAATAAGCCAGCATACATAGTAGAAAATTTCTCTTAAAAATTTCACAATCTGTAAATGTATATATTTTTTTTTTTCTTTTAAACATAAAAGTTTACAATATACGGTAAAACAAAGGCTCAGGAAAAATAATTTCAAAAAAAAGAAACCTGAAGTTTTGAATTAAAGCTGAAGACATTTTTAAAACCCTGTAATTTGAACCAGTGACATTTTCTTTATTTGTGCTGATGGGTTAGAGAAAGGAAAATCTTTAAAAACTGCAGTCCAAACACCCACAGCTCTGCCTTCAGAAGCCATCTGCCCCCACCCCGCCCCCGAAAAAAATTGTTGTTAGGTTTTTCTTCCATCAAGTAATGTGATTGTCACAAGTTCAGAAGTCTGGGATCCCGGGGTTCAGCTGGTCCCAGAGATCCCTGCGGGCAGCACTCCCTGATTGCCAGCCCGGGCTAGCGCCGGTAGGGGTGGAATCCTTGCACGTTGTGGTTCTGTCCCCGGCCGAAGCCGCTGCCTCCGGCGGGGGGGCCGCTGGACGGCTGCACCGAGGGGCCTCCGTAGGGAGGGGGCTGCTGGCTGGGATCAGAGAAACCTTGTCCAAACCCACTCAAGTCTTGTCCATACCCTGGGGAGAAGGGAGAGGCACAGGATGAGCTTCCAGGAGCAGCCACAGGGGTGAATGCCCATCCTCCCTCCTGGGAAGACGCCCCAGAGCAACAGTGGGAGAAGCAGCAGCTCTGGGATCCTGCAGGGATTCATTCGCCTTCCTCACAGAGGAAAAGGGGCAAGAAGCAGAAGGGAGCAGGTGTGCAGGAAGGGGGGCTGTGTTTGGGGTAAGCCCAGCCAGGCTGGCAATTCATCCATCTGCTCACAGGTCTGGGGTGGCTCACAGGGGGTGCTTGCGAGCAGTTTCGGTTTGGGTTGGGTTTTTTATTGGCTAAAAGCTGTCAGATCCAGCACGGGTTGGGTTTTTTATTGGCTAAAAGCTGTTAGATCCAGCACAGGTAAAGAGATGTGAGCCAGGAAGTTTTCCCTGAAATCTCCCAGTGCCTCAGAATGAGGGTGGAGTTGTAAGATTTTGGCTTTGCCCACTCAGCTCCATCACCTGGACACTCAAAAAGCTTCCTGCACTGAACAGACAATCCTAAGATTCCCTTTCAAAACACACATAAATATTGGGACCCGCACCACAGACCACTCTGAAGTGAGCAGAATTTAGGGATAGGGACAAAAAAACCCAGGTTTTCTTTCCAGGAGAAAAGACTGGTTGGAATTTCTGCAACCAACACAAAATTTACAACTTGATGTAAATTAAGACGACAGAGAAATTGAGAAATTTAATTCAAACTCCCGTAATTAAATATGACTCTGAATCCTGGCATCAGTGCCAGCCCCTGCTCTGAAAGATGCTATTAAGGCTCCTAATTACCAAGAGCATTTCTGCAGTGCTGCATCTCTCTGTGCAGGCTTGGAGCAGGTTTAACTCTCTTAATCCCAAACAAAGTCTCTTAGCACGTCTTCAGCAGTTCAATTTCGAGCTCTGCCTGTCCCTCAGGACTTGCTGGCACTAATGAGCACTGAAACACAGCGAGCTCAGGCTGTGGGAGCTCCAAATGCTCCTCCTGGCATTTGTTCAGACACAGATAAGCAGCCGCCCAAAACTACAACAGAATTGTTTGCCAAGGGGTGAGGCTGGGAGTGGAAAAACACAAACCTCGAGCGGCTCTCGCTGCACACGGTGGTGCAAACCACAGCTCCTCACAGCTCTCGAGTTGTTTGTGACACAGGAAAGCCACAGCCCACACCTGCAGTGCCACTCGGGACTCTCTGCAATCCCTGGGCTCGCTCCAGCCCCTCTGGGGGCTGGGCCAGTTGGATGGTTTGAGTGTCTGGCTCCAGAATCCGAGCCCGGGTGGATTTTTGGGATAAAGGCTGGCCAGGCTTTGGGGTGAAGAGTGGCAGGCACAGCTCAGCTGAGGGGTTTCACCCAGCCAGCTGGCACAGCTGAAGAGACAAAACCCCAACATCTGAGCCCGGTTCCTGCCTCTCACCCTGCCCAACAGCCCCAGGGAACGCCAGTGAACGTCCCAGAACCTGCCTGAGGCTCCTCCTCCCTGCTCAGCCTGAGCTCGGCAGTGGAGACACAGCTTTGGGGTGTGGCCTCAAGGGTGGGGAGCACACAAACCCATCCTACTGAGAGCTGAGGGACTGCAAGGACAAGCCTCAAGAGCGCCCTGCATGGAGATAATGAATTTTTAATTATTTTTAATTAATGTAATGAATTAATTTAATTTTGCAGGGTGAGTGTTAGTGCTGACACTCATCCCCAGGTGCACACACAGCAGCATTCTGGACACTGCCCAGCCTGGGTAAACCTTACACTGATCAGGGAACTCTGGAGCTCTTTAAAGCCCACAAGGTTTACACATTTATGGAAATCTATGCAAATCAGGGACACTTCCAGGGATGGGGCAGCCACAGCTTCTCTGTAAAACCTGTGCCAGGTCCTCACCACCCTCACAGTGAAGAATTTTTTCCTAATATCCAATCTAAACCTGCTCTTTTCCAGTTTGAAGCCATTCCCCTTGTCCTGTCACTACAGCTCCACGTGAAGAGTCCTTCTCCATCAAATTCTTCTCCATCAGATTCTTCCTAAACTTCCAACACATCACAAACTCTGGCTCCCCACTGGCTGTACAGGATTTGTACTTTATTTAGTAGGGTTCAACCCCCTTCAAAAAGAGTCTGCACAGAGACAAGTTCTGGCAGAACAAGAAAAACTTCCTCAAGTAACAAGGGCCAAAAACTATCCATGAAATCAACTGTGTTTGTAAGAAACAAATGAAAAAACTTTTCAAACTCATCAACATCAGAACCTGCTGCTTTATAAACATATCTTAAAGGCTCATCTTCCTTCAGAAGCTGCTTTACATTGCTGGAATCATGAATATTATCTATTTAAATAAATTTTGTGAAGTTTTCATCTCACAGCAGTTTCTGCAGGAACTTGAGGCAGCACTACCACACGGAGAACGTGTTCCAGCAGGGAACAGCCTGAATCCACAGGGCTTCTGTACGAAAAATCCCCTTCAGAAGTAAAAACTGACCAATTACAATCCCTTAAAAATACCCATTAGTACAGAGCTCTTTGGAGAGCACTGCTCGAAAACAGGACTGAGAAGAGCAAGATGAGAATGAGAATTCCCTCTGAGCTCCCACAGGGAGCAGCAGCAGAAATTTTACTCTGGAGCACAGGCACTTGTCTAGGAATTTTAAGAAGAAATTTATTTTTTGTAGTACTGTCTGCCTGGTTTAAAACTTGTTACCTCAGTGCCTTCTACCTCAAAGTTACCTACAGAGCACAACAAAGCTTTGCACAGAACTACACCTCCAGAGAGAGGGGGAAGGAATGGGAAAAGGGAGGAAAAGGCACCGGTTTGGATCCTTACACGTGCACTGCCTGTCTCTCCATGCTGCTCTTACTCTTGAAGTCTGTTCTCCAAAGTCTGGAGACACAAAAAAAGTTCACTACGAGCTCTGTGAAGCTCTGGGAGTGGAAAGTTTTAGATACAGGTTCGGGTAGAGTGGAAACTAGGAATTCATCCTGGCAGTGCACAAGCCCCTGAAGGTTATTTTACAGCACAAAAGCAACACTTTAGACCTAAGAAAATTCCCTCTGGCTAGAATATTGCATGATTTAAAGATGGCTTGAGCTGGTGGGAGCATTCCCATCCTGAGAGAAGTGCCTGCAGCAAACTGTGTCCAACACTCTGTACCCAAGACTGAAGGGAAAGGGGATGAAGTTCCAGCAGTTACTCACCAAACTGACTATAAGGGAATTCTGGCTGAGCAGTCGGGGGTTTGCTCATGTCCTGAGTTGCCTGAGATGGTGGTGGTGGTGGAGGAAAAGCGAGTGGTGCTGCCCCCGGAGTGGCAGGTGGAGGGGGGACTCCAGGGGGGGCAAACTGGTCAGGTGGAGGAGGTGGAGCACCGTAACCAAAACCTGAAAGGACAGAGCAGGTGAAATCAACGTCCTGCTTGGCTTAAATGGTTAAAAACATTTCTAAGTCTGTTAAACTCCAGGTGTTTGTGCACCTCTATACACTGGTCGCCACCAGGGCTCAAAAATCTCAGCAACTCACCTTGCACAGGCAGGAGAAATGTCCCCCCAAAGGCAGAGGCTGCAGCAGCCAGCACAGAGAAAGGGATAAAGCAGAACTGGGGACCAAACTCTGTGCTCACAGTAATGTGAGAAATGAGGAGGAAGCTGCATTATCCAAGATTTTAGGAGGAAAAAGTATCTTGAGATAACTGGGTGCTATTTTCCACCTTCTGCTTTAACCAGGTTTGTGACAGACTTTTGAAAAGGTGGCCTGAGAGGTAGGTGCTAAAATCCTATTTGTATTTCCAGCCCCAGTTATGACCTTAATTCCTTAAGCTCCTCCAAAAAACCCTGCCTGTGTTTGGCCCAGGTCACCAGCAGTGAGCTTTTTCTCTCAGATGTCCTAACAAAGGTGCACAATTTATTTAGCAACACAGATTGAAATTAGAGAATAGAAATGATTACTGCATCCAAGAATAAAATATTCCAAGAAAAGAATAATACTGTTGTTAATTATAGTTCAGAATATACAATCTGGGAAAAATAATTAAGGATAGGTGAAACACGGGGAAAAATCCAAGTCCAGCAAACGATGAGGAAAAGGTGAAAGCTGAATTTGGAGCTGGATGTGCTGGGGGGTCACTTACTAAATGGTGGAGGGGTGCCATAGCCCTGTGGAAATCCTTGTGGAGGCGGGAATCCCCCGGGAGGTGTGGAGACAATGTATGAGGTAAATGGTGGTGGTGGGGGAGGAGCTCCTCTGCCCGGAGGAGGGGGTCCATATCCACCTGGAAAAAGAAGAGAAACCCAAAAACTGAAGCAGATGAATACCAAGGAGCTGCTGCTGGAGTCAGCTTCCTCTAGATGGGGTAAAGCTGTTGGGTGGATTTCAAATGCAGGCTCAGACTTCTACGAATCCTCACTTTGGGAAATATTTGTCCTCCAAGTATCCCCACTGTAAATAATTGCAGTTTAGCATGTAATCCCTTGATAACAAATTAATGTGGCTGGAACAGCAGGATGTGTGTCAGCTCCCATTACTGAGCTGCTAAGAATCCACTGTCTTCCCCTCCGTTCTTCCAGGACAAACTCAATCAAGCTTTTAAATGTAGGTTAAATCCTACAGAAATCCACAAATCACTGTGAATGCCTAAAGAAGCTGCACCCGTGCTTGGAAGGGTTTTTTCCTTTCAGAATTGGTCCCATATAATGTACTTACCAATTGCCTGTCCAGCTGGCACCCACATCCCTACAACAGAACAAAAAAAGAACCTTAGACATCACCGAAGCTCCACACTCTGGAGCGGGGATGATGCAAGAGGAAGGATTTGGCTCTGGGATAGACTGGGTATCCTCCCCGTGTCCCTTACAGAGCTATTTTTATGGCCCAAGCAACATTGTGGGACTATTTCTGAATGTGCAATTCTGGAAAGACTCTGAATCATTCAGCAAATGACACTCAGAAGAGACAGCAGTTCCCAAACCCAAATCAGATGGAGCATTCGAGAGCTGCCACATCCCAAGTGCAAGAAACTATAGTACTACAGAGAACAAAACCCCGGAGAATCCCAGCAGATTACACATCCAAGGGATTCTTAATTTACTACCAGGTTTATCTGAGTTATTTTTGCAGTTTTTGAAGCATAAAAAAGCCTTTCCCATCCGTTGTGCAGCGCTGAGATTGAAGGATAAATGCGCTCGTGTCTGACATTAATCTTTCCAGGAGATCAGATATCATTCTCCCTACTAATCACTGCATGGAAAATAATGGGAGTTTCTCCGTTTGCAGATTAGCACATCTGTGCACAATGTCAACCCTCAGCTGCAGCTTTCAAGTTAATCAGCACCGTGGGGAAATGAGCAGTCCCTGAGCTGCACTTCCATCCATCGGAGCAGGGATGGAGCAGCCACGCTCCCTCCAGCCCCCCAGGTGAACATTTCTCATCTCTCAGAGCAAGCAAGTCACAGCAACTCAATTATCCTGCTGAATTTCTCCAGGAGTTATCAAAATTGTCTCTGGATGAACTCAGTGTATTTATCCTGCCTTTGGAATCTCGGGGGGGGGTTGCAGCCATCAAACCCAGGCACGTGGCTGCTCCCTGCACCAGAGCTGCCTGGTGCTTTCCCAGGCTCCATTAAGCAATAAAATCCAAAGGCAAGGCCATCCATTTTCCCCTCATCCCTTTCAGATTTTCCTGATAACTTCCTTTGAAACCGTCTTATCCTTGAAAAGCGGTATTTTCAACCAAATTTGTCATTGGGGTGTTGTGCAAGCCTCGCTCCACAGCTGGAGCCACACCTGGAGTGTTCCCAACACCTCCTCTGAGTCCCCCCAGCCCACGGGGATTCCATGAGAGGAAGAAAAGAGGAAGGAGAGAGACAAATCCAAAAGGAACAGGTAAAACACAGACCCAGACCCAGCACAACCCCACCACCTTCCGCCACCAAAACACCTTTTAGGGAAAAGCACTGAAAAAACCCAGAGGAAAGACTCGGGGGGTTGGAAATTTCCTCCTGCTATCAGCATCCAGCAGGGAGATAAAGCTGGGAATACCATCTAGGGCAGGAAACCAAAGTGCAGCGAGGTGGAGAGGCCGGAGGGGTGACAGGAGGGGTAACAGGAGGGGTGACAGGAGGGGTGACAGGAGGGGTGACAGCAGCCCGGGCAGTACCTTGGGGGCCGTACCCCTGCTGCCAGGTCGGAGGGGGCTGCCCTGCCCAGCCGTTGGCAGCGCTTGGCATGATCCTGCTCCCCCACTGGCTGGCCCCCGGCGGCCCCGGAGTCTGGCTCTTGCTGTCCCGGGGCTCAGCACGTTTCACCTCCACCTAAACAAACAGAGGGGCTGCTCAGCGGGGCTGGGGGGCTCCCGCGCCTCCCGTCCCCTCACACACACCCGCAGGTACACTTAAGACTACACTTAGCATCTTATGACTTATGTCTAAGTACTTAATTATTAAAACTTAAGGCCGGTGATTTACAATGTTTCTCAGGTACAGTGAAGGTGATGGTAAGACGTTACGAGTCCTACTGTCGAGGGATTTTGAGAAAAGCGTCCTACAAATCGCTTCGGTCTCGTTGGCTTTCATCTTAAAACAGCAGTACCCTCTTACAGCAGCTCTGCACTTAAAACAGCAGAATCTTGTATGTTAATGACAGGCTGGTTTCGTGTTCAAGACAGGAGATACGTAGATGATGTTTTCAGTTAAAAAACCAGAATTTTGAGTGAAGAGGCTGCTCTGAAAAAGGGTACTAATGCTTTAACCAAATATGTTTGGGGTCCATTTGGAAGTGACAGTTTAACCCACCCCAACTAACTGCAATTTCAGCTCTGCTCATACCTGAGAAACACACATTTTTTGATATTTTTTTTGTATTGTTTTCTTTTTTTTTTTTTAACTTAAGATTTTATTTAAATGTCTAATGGAAGATAAAGACTTACCTTCCCCAGGCTAACGCTTAAAGAATCTCAATTAACTCAAACAATGTCAGAGGGAATGGATGTGATAAGAGAATCTTACATTACATCTAACAAAAAAGTAAACAAACATGCAAGTAATAAAAATGGACAGTTGAGTCAATAAGAAGCAAATCTTCATACTGTGTTAAGTCAGTGACAAAACCCCTCCTGTTTTAAAAATTAGTAAGCCACAGTGCTTAACTTATTTCATTCCAAGATAAAACGTCCTAGTGTTCCCAGCCATGGAATAAGTGCATTTGACCTACTTAAAATAAGCTGCACATTCAACATAAACCTCTCAAAAAAAAAAAAAAATCAAGTTCTGATTTAATGAAACCCTCTCAGCACTCGCTGAATTCGAGGCTTTTTTTTTTTCCTTCATTTCATGATTAATTTTAATGGGTGCCAGAGTACAAAGAAAATAAATCTCAATCATCAATGGGCCTGAGTAGTATGGAAAATAAAGTATTCAGAATTCTTCCTGCCATGTCTTAAAAGCCATTCATGTTGGAGAACAAACAGGAAACAGGCACAAGGCAAGGACAAAGCCCCCCGTGCCCCCCCCTGCCGATGCCCCAAGGACATGAGACATGACAGTAACCAAATCTCTGTCAGCTCAAGGCCCTGCCAGAGAGGAACCAAGGGAATTTTTCAAAGGACTCAAATTAATGAGTCTTAACACATTTGCCTTGAGGGAATTCGGTTATTGCTTACAAAAGCAGAGGCCTTCTTGCAATTTTAATTTTTCTTTCCCCCCTTTCAACAACATATGGATTCATTTCAGCAATACCTTTTTAATTACCAAAAAGACAGAGATACCATTTTTAAAGCAGGCGTGATTAGGCAGTGAAGGAGAGCGCAGGGGATCTGGAGCTCATTAATCCTTGTGGAAGAATCCCATTAATTTTTCAGTGCACACTTGGAAGTGGGGAACTGCCCAACTGAGGACTGAAAATTCCCTGTGCAATAGGGAGGTTCAAATTCCACACCTGCCTAAAGCCCAGGTTACCCCAAGAACTGAGGCAGCTCTATTACTCTAAGCTAAAAATCCCTGAATCCTACTTTTTTTTTGCCACTGAAAGTGGGGGAAAAAAATAGGCAAAAATAGATAATTTCAGTTGGGAACTGGGTTTGTTTGGGGAACTCTGAGAACTCGGAGTCTCAGTGCTGTGTTCCAAAGCCAGCAGCAATGAGGTGACATCTGGAGGCTCACACTGGGCTCTCCATCCTCTCCCAGCACCTCGGGGATGTTTATCCTTTGTTCCCATTTAAATCTGCTGCTCTGTGGGATCAGCTCCCACTTCAGGGGCTCGCTGAAGGCAATTCCAAGGGCAGATCAGGGAATTTTGGTGGGATACAGGTGATCCATACACACCCCCACAGGATTTACTGCATCTGCTCACACCTGGGAGTGTCACGGGAGGAAAAGAGGAACCAAGAACTGATGTTCTGGATCCCACAAGCACATCCCTTTGTTTCCATTATCAGGAAATCCCCCACCCCTCCACCCCAAAACGAGTTCACAGCAATTAAAGGCATTATATAGTGCAAAACGAACCAGAACTCCACTGATATGCAGAATGTGTCCCCTGCTAGCTAAGAGAAGGCTTATGAAATATCAGCACATAAAAGACTTTAAAGACAATTAAAAACTCAATACAATGCAATAATTAAATGAATGTGAGAATCTTCTGTGTCTCCCTGAACCCCCTCACTCCAAGTTTAGCAGTTTTAACATTTACTTTAAAAACTGGATAGACCTTAAAGCTGCAAGGACTTAAATTTACCAGAATTTCCTGTGGTTCCTTTTTCTTTAAATTATTCTTTTCTCTATATATAAAACTTGGGTGTCCTGCAACAATTTATTTTGCTTTTAGGTTATTTTTTTTTCCACAGGTAGAAGCATGTTCCTTGCTGAGTAACATCAAAGGAGCCTAAAAAATTCCTCCCTATCCAACACCCGTTTGCTGACAACACAGTATGAAGATGAAACAACCAGAGGTCACTTAACTGCATTGTGGTTAAATACTATATAGAGTACGTGGGTTGGTATCAAAGTTTCACAGTAAGTGACCCAATTTTTTAAAAAACCAATCCTTCAGGATGTTTTTTTTTTCCTCCCTTTTTCTTTTAAAGTTTAAGATTATATAAAGCAGATTGTCTCACACCACCTCGAGATTTGAGCATTGAGTACACATCTGAAGGAGTGGTATCTTAAACCAAGCCTTGAACAACTCGGATTTCACTGGGATTCTGCTTTTCCAACAGCTGGAAATCACTGGTTTCTCTCCTTGCACCTCAGCAGTGCTCAAAGCAGAGGCAGTGAGCACCAGTTCATCCCAGTATGAGCTCTGCTCAGCCAGAGCAGCCCCCAGGTCTGTGCACACAAGGCCTCACCCCAAGCAGAGCCCACAGCCTGAATCCTCAGGCTTCCCTCCCTCAGGCTGCCCCCATCCTCACTGCCCTTCTCCAGCAAACTCAGACTTTCCCCACCTCCATGGATAAAGCCTTGAATTTGGACTGCTGTGCTCTCCCATCCACAATTAAATTGGATTCCCCAGTGAAATCGCTCGTTGCCCAAGACTTGGTTCTTTCTTAAGGTAAAATAAAACTACAACTACACACTTTTTTGCCCATGATGTCGTGAAAATGCATGTTGACAGCCTGGTCCACTGATTGTTCGTCCTCGAAAGTAATAAATCCAAAACCTAGCCAACGACGAAGAGTGAATCAAGGTAGCAGGGTGTTGTGACACAAAACAGGATGATGAACAGTATTAGGGGCAGACCAAGGGTTCAAGCAGGGGTTTCAGATAACGACACTTGTGTTCAATTGGCAAAAACTCTGA
This sequence comes from Daphoenositta chrysoptera, assembly GCA_013397915.1. Classification (NCBI taxonomy): domain Eukaryota; kingdom Metazoa; phylum Chordata; class Aves; order Passeriformes; genus Daphoenositta; species Daphoenositta chrysoptera. Next base: position 18,534 of record VZRO01002983.1, read on the forward strand.
GGAAATTGCAATGGATACTTCCTGTGAAGAGGCTTTAGTGCCTCGTCTCGATTGCGCACATGCAGCTTCGAACTGAGCTCGTTAACCGGCTTTTAATTTGATTTTATTCCTCATCCACCTACCAGGAAATGGAAAAAAACTGCTAAAATCAAAATACTTGTGGGACAGCAGATTAAAGTCAAGCAACTTTGCTGCTCCTCCCTTTGATTCAGCCTAGTTTCCCAAGGAAAACCTATCGTATATCCCTGTTCCCCAAAGCTGCAAAGCAACTTCCTCCCAATCCCTTAGCCCAGCTTCCAGTTAGGGAGTATTTTCCATGGAAAATAAGAAAGTTGGTTTTGAAATGTAGCTGTTAAAGCATGAGGAATTTTACCACTCCATGGATGAATGAGAAGCTTCAGAAACTAACAACCTACATCAGAGGTTCTCAAGTTTTCCACACCTTGGAGAAAAAAACGTGGAACAGGTGTTACTCCTTCCCAGCACAGCAACCCCTGTGAGGTGTTGCTTACACAGACCGTGGTGTTTCTGCCACGTCCTGAATCTGGTTTATTTCTTGTATTTCCTGCTGGTTTCCTTTTGAAAATCTACACAACTTCCCAGTCCTTTTCACCCCCAACTGCTCCAGCTCGCCACGGGCGGCTCATCCCTTCCACCTGACCACAGCCCTGGCTGGTGCCAGCCCAGCTGGATCCAGCAGCTTTTGATGCTTGGAGAAAACTCTGGAAAATGAGACAAAAGCTTCCCTTTTGGAGGTCACTCTGAGAACCACTGCACGTAGGTTGTAGCTGCTGATACAGCCGAGAGAGTGGCAAAATAGTGGTTAATCCCCCAGGACACGGCGGCTGCTTCATGCCATCACCCCCTGGCTGCTGGTGGGGACAACCCAGGGCAGGGAGGGACACATGCAGTACAGGAATTGTGCCATTCTTTGGATTAGCTACGGGGGGGAAGGGGGGAGAGCAATAAAAATTAGAAAAGAAACCCGAGGTGCGGCGTGGGAAGCGTTTATGGAACATGGATGCGGTTCTGCTTTTCTGAAACCCAAGATTTCCCCCTTGGTTTGCGTTTTGCTTTGCAGCTAGTGCTGACAGCAGCCAAATCTTGCTCTAAAGCGTTACAGAATACAGGATCTAGCACAGGAATGTCTCTCCACGCTTATCCAACTGCGTTGGGTAAGCCCAAAGAGGCCTAGTGTAGAGAAAGTTTATATATATATATATAAAAATACACAAAGATACAGGCCAAAATAGATTCCAGCAGGTCAAATTCTGCTGTCAGCAACAAGAGCAAAAGACATCACTAAAATAAACTGAAAATAAAAAGGAAAAAACTTGGCATTTCCCACACACAAGAGACTGGCAGTATAAACGAAGTTTTGTGGAGCTGTGATGAAAGCAGCCTCGAAGCTGAGAGCAGCATTTCATCACAATATATTTGTCTGAGTTAACCAGAAATCCGAGTGTTGGAGCCAAAGGAAAAGTGTTTGTATTTAAATCACGTTTAGTATTCCAGCCTTTGTCTAAAAAGAGATGGGAAAGAAAAACAATGGATTCCACCTGTATGTGAAGGTTGTTGTTAAATTTGATTCCAAAGTCAGAGGGGAATAGACTGTGGGATGGGGTTGAGGGGTGGAAGAGGGACAGCAAGAGGTCATTGAGGAAAGCAGTAAATAAATTTTAAAAAGGGGATTTAAAAGGGCCAGACATCAGAAGATAAGGAAGAGTGAAGAAATCAGAGTAACACAGCAAAACTCCAAGGTGAAGTTTAGAGCAGAAGTGATGAAACCCACCACGCACAGCTTTAGTTTTTGAAGGGCAGGACTCTGTTAAAGACTGGAGAAATGAACTGCATCCAGCAGGAATCCAAGAGGACCAGACCAGAGTGATGGGGCTGGTCTGCAGCCAAGGGAGGAGGAGAACAGACACAGCAAGAACCTGGAAATCCCTTCCCAGCTGTTGGCTTGGCCAAGAACAGGAACCAGGAGAAGCTGAGACTGCAGCAAAGCCACTTTGTTCCCTCAGAGATGTAACACGGCTGCTGCCTGGGGGTCTGGGAGGAGTTTGGATGAGGCAGAGCTGGCAGGACTGGGAGGAAGCAAAGATCACCTGAGACCAGGCAGCTCCTCAAGGACATCACCTCAAAATCTGGTGCCCAGGGCTCTCCTCAGGAGCTGGAGGTAAATGGATGCTACAGGGATTAGGAACAGGGATCATTTTCACTCCTCCTACCAGCAAACTGACATGCACTTCCAAATGAAGGGTGGTGAAGAGAGAAGGCAAAATTCAGAAGGGTCAGAGAGGAGATGGCACTGAAGTGGCCTCAGGAATTTTATCAAAAGTCATTAAAAGGATGAGGGGATGGAGCAGCAAGAGAACACAGAGCAGAGAGAGAAGGCAAGAGAAAATGTGTTCTGGGATGCACAACCAGGAGTACCCAAAACAAACTCGAGGAATTGTTCCTAGCACCCCCCAGGGACTGCCAAAGCCATTTTGGGAGATGGCTGTTAGTCAGCACACTAAAAAAAGACTGGAACAGCACCAAAACGAGAGGCAGAGAGACAAGATTCAAGAAGGGCTTAACAAGTCTGATGAATTAGGGAAGGAAGTTTTCTGTGGCTGGAGACAAGACCTTTCCCCCACCTGGCACTTGTGCTTTTCACCCCAAGCCCTCCTTTCCCTGTTTTGTTTTTAGTAGAGCTTGAAGCAGAGAAGCCATTAATTGAGACAGGATTAATCCAGACCAGGCATGAAGTTTTAGTACCTTTTGCTCAGAGGCTGCAAGGCTGGGATTAAATATTGCAAAGATAGAGATGATACAATAATTACTGAAATATCTCAGAACTTCAGCCCCAAATCACATTCGGATGCCAGTGCCTTTGTCTCCTCTATCCAAAACCAGCTGCTCTAGAGCATTGAAACAGATGAATTTATGTGCTGCTTAAATCAAAGGTATCTGTTGGAAGAAGATTAGGATAGCTAAAGCAAGAAAACAAAAAAAACAAATATATTGAAACTTCGTTTACACTCCAATAAAAGACAAAGCCCGTCCCTCCTCTGACTGCGGAACTGGCCTGTACCTCTGTGATAAATTATCACCTAGAGAGAAGAAATCTAAAGAGATATCGTTAATCACAGTCAAACAATTCACAGAGAGAAAAGAAACAAAAAAAAGAACTTACTTAACATTACCATACTTTACTATGAAACACTTAAATATGTCACTAAGGATGTATGTCTAAATTAAAAATAAAACTAAGACTTAACAGCTTAATAAATATGAAGTGAAGGATATATTTCTTAATAATGAGGCAGAAGAGAAATGAAAGTTCAGATGGCAAACTATTCTCTAGCATGTCCAACATGCTACAGGGTGGGAGCACAGCTAAGCTTCACGTGCTAAAATATTGCCTCTTCCTTGGCAAACAGATGGTGGATGCAAAGGGACATGGGTGACATGGAACTTGCTTTATATTTTGACCAAAGGTTCCCAGCTTGATTCAATATCTAGTGAATCTTCCAGGTTTTTGGGTTTTTTTCCCCTCCTCTTAAAAAGCAGTCTGGTATACAGGGATTGTATATCCCAATTAAAAAGATACAGATATATATTTCAGAATTATTTTGTGTTGTTTAAGAAGAGTTTTTCTTTAATTTGAGGTGAAGCCATTTAACCAAAACAAAAAGCAGGTGATGGATGGATTCTGTCCTGTCTCGTGCTCTGGCTGGAGCACCCCCCATGCACTTACAGACCCAACGTACCTTTCATGTGGAACAGGAGGAAAATCTGCTGATTTTTTTCCCCCCTCAAAAGTACCTTAAGCCACAGGAGTGGCTTGAGAATCAAATTTCATTCAACTATAAAAAAAAACCCCAACCCATAAATGAGCATGAAACATCTGAGTTGAAATGCACAGACCCAAGTGAAGCTGGAGATGAAGAGTCTAGACTTGAAGTGATGTTTGCCCAGCAAATTATTCTTTTTCCTGAGGCAACATAGGGGAAAAAAAAAAAAAATCTACCTTTTCTGATGGTGTGAAATAGTTTGCCATCTGACTATAGGAGAGTATGAAGAAATTTCAAGGACAAACTAGATCAGCCTTTACCTCGGGGCCTCTGTTTCTCTGCGTCATAGATCATTACAACTTCAGTGACCTGGAAGAGAGAAGGGAAATTCTACTCACTGTGCTACCAGGGGAGGGCTGGAACAGTCACCACCGGCTGGTTCCTGCTCTCCACCCACAAAGCACAGTTCAACTGCAGCCATCATCCCAGCAACAGCACAAAAACATGGAATATTGCTCTTCCTGGGAGCTTAGAAAGCCTGAGTTCATCTCTATTGTCTCATCACACTTAACATTTTAGTTTAACATTGAGGGTTTGCACTGTTTATAGTCACTCTATGGCCTATTGCACACCCCAAAGGTTTGTTTTCCAATAACTCATCAGTGTAGCTTTTTAAAAGATGATTTTCCCCATTTTTAACCATTTTGACTTTCACCATGAAAAGCAGCTTGAGCTGCAGGCACCTTTAGGAATGTGCAGGGCTCCTCTGAATGAATTACTGGAGCACAAGTGAAGCCCAGAGCACCAGTTAAACCAATGCTTTAAACAGCTTTACAAAACCCCTCTAAGTTCTGGATGAGCAGTACCAGTGTGATTTTAACCTAAAAAAAGAAAAAATGGAAATTGCAAGCTGTTCAAGGGCTTCGAGATTATTCTTCTCAGAATAAGCACCACCGTGAGCTACAATTTAAACAAAACATGAGGTGTGATGTTTATGTCAACATTAAAACGGCTGAAGGGAACTGCTCTGAAATCTCTTAGATGCAGAAAAGTGGTCACAAAATGGGTGTGATTTTGTGGAAACACATCTTCAAGACAATCTTAGGGTATTTTTACTGGTGAGTAAAAATGAGTTTAAAATCTGACACAATTTTATCTTTGCTTACAGCTGGAAAACATTTGGGTTTGAGTTACTGCACTCACTTGAGCACATCCTACTGGATGCTACCAGCTGGGGTTTGGGGATCCATGTGGGGGTTATGCATGGGACAGTGCCAGATTTGTCCCTTCACTGGTGCATTTGGATCCTCTTCTTCACCCTGGCCTTAATAACCCAACAATTACCAGGGCTAAAAACCAGTGCCTGCCTTGGGCTCTTCACTCTTGTGGCCACAAAACATTGGTGAGACTCCAACTGCTCCAAAAGGGACTCGTTACAACTCCAGAAGACTTTCTGATTTCTATGCTATGAGTAAAGTGCTACTACTTACTTTTAAGGGCACTTACAGTTGTGGCTGTTGCCTTCTACACCTGCAGGACATACCCTGTATCTCCCCAGCATCCAGGGCACAGCTGGAAAGCCAAGTCTGTGAGGAAGAGCCTTTAGAAACTACATTCCACAGCTGTGGAACGTGCTCCCTGTTTTTATTATTAGTCTACTGCAGCCTTTCAAGCTAAAGAAACAGTTGTTAGCTGTTGCTTTTTGTGTTTTAAATAAATTAACTTAATGGAGTTTTAAACACTGATTTAACTGTTGGTAAGAATTTGTTTCTCGATAAATCCTTTGCTGCCACTAAGAAATGTTAGAGAAAGGTTATTGAAAGAAGTATCAAAAACCACACTAAATGTCAATCAAGTTAATTTCTAACAGCACAGTCCTGAATTTAACTCAGGCAACTTTTAACTACCTCAAACTTATTCACGGCTGAATTATTTAATTCGGTGGTTTATCATTGTAAAGGGGCAGTGAGAACTGGGATAAATGGAAATTAAAAAAAAAAATCAGAAGATAGAGTCATTTCAGTCCAAGGTTACAAACTGAATTTAAAAAGGTGCATGAGGAGCAGTTTGTCTCAGAATGGAGGTTCTAGGGACACCAGAACTGAAATTGCAGATGGTTTGAAAGCAGGTACTGCTCCCAAAATAATGGCAGGAGACTCAAATTTAACCTATCTGTACACATAATCAAAGACCAGGATCTTAAAATTCCCATTGAGGGACTCGCTGTTCCCAAAAAATAATCCGCAGACATTTTTAATTGCCCAGCTGGAAGGTATCAAGAGAAGTGGGGGGGGAGGGAAATAATAATAATAATAAAAATAATCATTTTTAAGCCACCTCAGGAGTTTTTGGAAGAAAGGACAGAATAATGCATCAGGGTAAACTTAAACATGAGGAGACAGAAGCAGCAAAGTAAATTCCACACCAGCAGTAGGTTCTGCCAAGGGACATTTCCAGATGATGAATGTTCATCAGTTTCTCACAAAATGCTTCGCATGCCCCTCCAGCAAATTGTCCAAATTACCCCCAAATGTGACAGCTTGAGGAAAAGTGAGAAGAGGCAGCAGGGAGGGGAGGCACCTTCCCCCCCAGGACTCACCACTCCGAACTTCTTGAAGTATTCCCTGAGCTCTGTCTCGCCACAGTTATGAGGAATCCCACCAACAAAAATTTTATTGGATTTATTGTTATCGCTCCTGGATCCTTTCTGCTAAATCAAGGAGGAGAAAATTCAGTCAGAAGGACAGTAAGGTTGGCTGCTTCTATCATTTTACACTGAACCATGAACAATGGGCTCTGGCAGGCTCAGGGGAAGAGCTCCAGCCCTGAAGTCTCCCAGCCATGAAAGGGAAGCACGTTCTGAGCTCAGGTTCAGTGTTCCCTGTTCTTCAGAGGACCAGGAATGCAGGGCCTGTGCTCTGAGGCTCATTTTACTCATTGACTCATTTTACACTGAAAACTGATGAAGCTGCAGGGTGTGGAGAGGGCTGGAACAGCATCAGCCCTGCCAGTGCCTTTCCAGACACTGCTCTCAAATCTGAGAACTCCACTAAAAGCATCACAAAGAGCTTAAGAAACACCACACCCAAAATGACACTGCTCTGCACAGAGCCTGCCCATGGAAATCTAAGTAAAAGACAACTTTTAGAAATAAAACTTCCACTCGAGTTCTGCATACAGACTTCTGCCTTTAAAACATGGATATAATCCAAGGGAATTCAAGAGAACTCGGACAACAGGAAGGACACACAGGGATCTTTCCTTACCCATCCTTCCTTCGGTCGTGTCCGCTCTGGCTGCATCCCCCGAGGTGTACATGGCTTTGGATCAATCTGGAAGAAGTTCCAGTTTGGTCAGACCTCAGCAGGCAGAATTTTGCTCTAAAAGTTACATTTCTGGCAGCTGAAGCCAACACTGCTGACATGCAGCTCCTGAGAGCTCAAAGCAACACAAGACACGGAGTTAAAGCTGCCTTACAATAAATCATTTAAACCAACAACCAGGTTAATTCTGACATTCTGCAAATAAGGAGCCAGAATTTAAAGCAAATCTTTGAATCTGGTGCAGGAAAAAAAAAAGCAACTTACATTTCGGCCATCTAACGTATGAGGTCTGCTGGCCAGCACTGTTCCCACACAGTTGGGATCTTTAAATTTGACAAATCCAAATCCTCGAGATTGATTTGTTGTTTTGTCTTTCATTATTACACAGTCTACAACTTCTCCATACTGGGAGAAGTAGCTACGAAGAGTTTCTGTTAAAGAAAAAAAAGCAAGTATTAAACAGAACCAGATATTAACAACACCAGACTGTGTTTGCAATTATGAGGCAACAGATCAGCAAACACGGAAAACAACTTCAAACTCATCTTTTGAAAATGATCACATTTTACTTCCTGTAAACAAATGGTACATAACAGTTTATTTCCACTCATACAAATGGAAAATAGTAGGAAAGTGTTTATAAAAAGGGTTGTCTGTTGAGCTGACAAAAACTTCAGCACCAAACAATATAAACATAAAAGTATTAACATGTATCTGAGCTGTCTCTACAGAAAGTTTTGTTAATTAGCAGAGGAGCAGGAGACTCTCAGCCCAATCTCCCCACCACAGCAGTGGCTGTTGGGAGCTCCTGGCTGGGTTTTCACAATGACCCGATGCCTGCAGGACACACTGCTCACCTTGTGTCGTGCTCCAGTCCAGGCCACCCACGAACAGCTTTCTGCAAGGGAAGCACAGGGCACGTTTAGGGCTACAGCAGATGCTTCATCTTATTGAAGGCACAACTCAGCTCTTCTGGACATTTTTGGGGGTCCTGTGGCCTCCAACACACCCTACAAAGCTGGCACTGCACTCAAAGCCTGATTAAACCAAACCCTTCCTCCATCCCTGCTCTGCTCCTCCCTCGCTCACCACAAAACACTCGCTTGGCTGCCAGCACCTTCTCGTGGGGTGAAAGCAAAAGTAGAACTGCCGAGCTCAAGCCCGAGACAGAAGTCAAACCTGTGCAGCAGGTACTAAATAACAGAGCAGCACTAATCCAGCATCAGTTGTGAAACCATTGTACAGCCCAGTTTCGAGATAGCGCCGAGCAGATGAGAAAGTCATGGCTAAACCCCAAACTAAACTGCTTAAAACTGATTCAACTCTTCCTTTGCAAAAACCCAAAATGTGCAGGGTTTCATGTCACAGCATGCCCAAGTACCTGGGTAGGTGCTAGAGGAGCTCCGTGCTGGGCTGCTGGCTCTGCAGCTCTTTATCAACTCCTGGGTGTGACAAAACTTCTAGCAGGCATTTACTCAGTAATTAAAGGTTGGTTATAGCCACCTCAACGCTTGGCCCTTGTCAGTACCAAGAATCAACCCCAAAAACCCCTTCATAGCTGTCTGCAGCTGCCTCCTGAGGAGCAGCATCAACCTCTGCTCTTGGGACCAGGAGCAGGACCCAAGGAAGGGCTGGAGCTGTGCCAGGGGAGGGTCAGGCTGGGTATCAGGAAAGGTTCTTCCCCCCGAGGGTGCTGGCACTGCCCAGGCTCCCCAGGGAATGGGCACAGCCCCAGGGCTGCCAGAGCTCCAGGAGCCTTTGGGTAACGCTCTCAGGGACAGGGTGGGATTGTTGGGGTGTCTGTGCAGGGCTTTGATGATCATTGGGGATCCCTTCCAGCTCAGGAGATGGTGTGATTCTGTGAAAAACTCTGCTGTTAAGTGGTCCATGGCTCTGCACAGACAGTTTATTTTTGGGGGATGCCCTCCATCAGACCTCAAAGAGAAAAAACGCCTTCTGCTTTGTCTTCTACTCGCCTTCACCTATAGCCGGGTACAGCTGAGGGTGGTGGGAATTCCTGCATCCTCACTTACACTGGCAAAGTTGAATTTCTCCTCATAAAAAAAAATACTAAACTTCCTCTCACCTGCTCTTTTCAGGAGCAGGTAACGGCAGGGAGAGCCCAGTCACCCCCAGTAAGAGCTGCACATGCAATGGGAGCATCAAGGAAGTGCAAGCCTTACAACTGGAAGTTCCTGTGGAGCAAGGCAGCTCACTGACAAAACCAGCCCGTCCCTTCCCACTTTGATTCACTTCTCTGTGACAGCACATCGTGTCACGACCCTTCTGCACCAGCCAAAGTGACAAAACCCAATACTACACAGCACCTACGAGCCTTGCTCCATTGAGGCACATTCTGTAAATAAGTTACAAGCTGAGACGTGACACGAGTCTTGTCTTTCACAAAAACAGACCGACTGTTAAGCGCTGATCAAAGCGTCTCCTTGAGCAGCCAGAAAACAACTGAGCTGGTGACATGCAAGGCAAAGACAGCCCTCAGTGTGACAGCAGGCAGGGCTGCATCTGCTGCTGTGTTAAAGGACGTGGCACCCCTGCCCTGCCCTCTCTCAAAGCAGCCCTGTTTTCTGCGGGCACGCTCGGGATGACCAAGTGTAACAGGTTAAGTTTAATTCACAAGCATTAAAACAACAGCACTGAAACATTAAAACAACAGCAGCAGCCGTGGTTCAGTTCACTACTTTGTGTTTGTGAGATATAAATATATAAATTAGGAGAACATGACAAAACAGGCTTAAAAACGTCTATAAAATATAAAGATAGTTTATTGTTACTAAGATTAAATGAAAAAAAAACCAGAAAAATTAAGAGAATAAGAAATAAACATTCCCCTCCTTTTCCAGTATTTCCTCCTGCACTCAGCTTGCATCAAGGATAACAATGATGGAATTGGGTTCAGTATTAGGGTACTTAAAAAAGTTTTTCAAACTTAGGGGAAAGAAAGAGGTCTTCTCTTTGCTCAACCGTGGTTTTTTAAACTGCTACTTGCAAAAGTCCTGCCCGCCCAGAGAAAAACAGTCTATTGCAATGAAAACATATTCATCTCTCCTCTCCCATGGTAATCTTACAGTCTTTTTTATACTGCAGACATGGGCCAAACATGGGGTGTTCTCGTTTTAAGGATAAGCAAATTCTAGCCTGAAATTCACAATTTTCCTCTTCACAAAAATCTCTAAAGAAAGTCTTTACTTTCTGTCCACAGGCTGCTCGCAGAATTCTCAAATCCCCCCATATCTTGTAAATGGACCATTCTCCCCCCCACCTCCTCCTCCTTAATTGGATTAAAAAGCTGTCAATTAATTTCAGCTCCAACCCACGACACCAAGTTTTCCTCAAGGATTGGAAAAGTGCCCCCAGCTCCCTCTGGCTCCTGGCACGGGCTCAGGGCCTTGCTCAACAGCAGTTGAAAGAAAAGTTCACAGCAACAGGTCGTGTTCTGGGAGCAGCCCAGGTGGCCCCACTGTCCCTTCAGCACCTTTCCTCTCCACACAGGACACAAATCCCTCTGCTCCCCGTGCCCTTATTTCTAGGGAAAATAACTAACTCTGATTTCCTAATAGCAAAGTAAAAGCAGCTGATCTAATGCTATAGTCACAACAAAGTTTTGGTATGTGTTGGCGACATTTTCTTGACCAATCAAATTTGAGCTTATGGTTTGTTTTGGGGTGGTTTTAACTAAATTTGATAGCTTGGTATACAAGATTTATCTTTTTTTTTATCAGTGTAAAAGTACCAGCTGTGTTCTGCGAGAACACCAAGCTGTTTGCAGGGAGGGACGTCACTGAAACCTTCCAATTCCACCATGAATTATTTGTAGTCACCCTACATGGACCGAAACAGCAAAGCTGGGTTGTTCAAGGCCAGCTCCAGGAGCCCTGCTTTACACACAAACTGTGGAACACCAAAAGCCAGGAATCCTCTGCGGTTTGAAGATGGTGAGCAGGGCCAGAGTTTACAAAAATACAGATGTGGTATGGTACAGGACAGCTGTGAGGCAGGATGGTTGTGTGAGTGCTCCTGCTCCCACGCTCAGCTGCACCACCAGCCCTTTCCCAAGGTCTTACCCACGCCCCAGCCCAGAAAACTTTTGGTCCTAACAGTTTATAGGCTGGCAGTTAATTAATTCAGAGAAACATATAAAATATCCAGAGTTGGAAGGGACCCACAAACATCGAGTCCAACTCCCAGCCCTGCACAGACACCCCAACAATCCCACCCTGGCAGCCTCGGGGCCGTACCCATTCCCTGGGGAACCTGGGCAGTGCCCAGCACCCTCTGGGGGAAGAAAAATTTTTTCCTAATATCCAACCAAAAGCTCCCCAGGCAGAGCTGCAGCCACTGCCTCAGGTTCTGCCCCTGGCCCCAGAGAGCAGAGCTTGGTGCTGCCCCTTGGGAAGAAGCTGCAGACCGTGGTGAGGTCGCCCCTCAGGCTCCTCCGTGTTTTTAGTTCACACCCCCATAAAGCTCCGAATTTATAGACTGGAGGACACTTCAGTCCATCCCCACCGGAATGCAAAGCCACTCCCAGCACAGCCAGGTGACAACACAAACCACCAGCCTGTTTTTTGGGCAGTGAGACCCCGACAGGTGCTGCCCTGAAGCAGCAGAATTCCCACAGGGATAACTTCAGGAGCAGAAAGTGGGATAATGACTCCTCAGAAGTTGCAGCTGTATAATAAGTTTTAACCAAGTGTTCCGCCTCACTACTTCCTGTGAGAATTTTAATTGCTAATTTATTCTTTGTTGCTATAAACGCACTTGCTGCTGGAGCAAATCATCCTAGAATTAGTGAAAAAGCATGTATAGGTATTTTAAAACCATTAAAACTCAACAAAAGAACAAACTCTTTGCCTACATAATTAATCTGGGGTTTGATTAACACCTTTGATTAACACCTCAGCACAGCCCCCCATCAGCTGCAGGACAGAAGGACCAAGATCAGCACTTTCCTTCATCCACTTCAGCCCCGGGTACTAATTAATTACAACAAATAACACTCACAAGGCCCCTCCCTACCCATGCCAACACACCTGCAAGGCTTACAGCTTCCTTAAGTGTTTTTTCTCAAAATTTCTGCCTAGAAAAGCAGCTGAATTCATAACTTCCCATCCAGACTTGCCTCTCAGAACAGCTCTAAACCAGAGCTTCCTTCCCAGGGCTGGAGCAGCTGCCGTTTGTTCTACACCCTCACCTTTCCCTCTGAGCACTTTTCGGGGAGGAGAATAAAGAAAATTTCCCTCTCTGATTAACCTCCAATCCTTCCCAATCTGATTACAGCCTGTGACTGGGAACAAACTCTGGGACAGCCGAGCCTGCTCAGCTGATGATATTCCATGGAATAACCTGGAACATGGTGCTCACCTACAGCTCGAGAAGTCAGACCTGATCAGGTCTCTCATAAGGCAGCAGACTGTGATTAAGGCCCAGGAGCAAATAAAAACACTTCCAGAGCAAAACCTACATATTTAAACAGGCCTCATGCAGTGTGTGTTAGAATTAGATGATCTCTAAGGTCCTGTCCAACCCAAACCATTCCAACGTGATATTCCAATCACTTATCCCGCCTCCTGTATTTTTAGGATTTACAAATTAAGAACATGCAGTAAATAAGCAGCTTACAAAGCAGAGCAAGCAGCACGGGACAAGTGGTTCATGTTTGTAGTTTCAAACAAGGTGTCCAGTCCTGATGGGCAAATTCTGAGCCAAAACTTGCAGTGGGAGAAGCAGTCAAGGATTTTTTAATTTGGATTTTGCTGCTTCGAGTTCTACCATACCCGAGTCTGCAGTCTGATAATTTCAATGTCACCAGGGTACAGCTCTCAAACAGAGTAACACTGAATGGAACTGGATGTTCTCTGAGGTCCCTTCCAACCCAAGCCTTTCTATGACTCTAAAAGCACATCAGAAGAACCAGACCTGTGTCAGGTTTTCGGTTTGAAGCCACAAAACCCCCGGGAACGCTTAAAACCGCGATTTTCCTGGCTGGAACACAATCCCGAGCAGAAGACAGCAGAGGGGAGCTCGGGAGGGCAGCCCTGCGGGGGGACACGGAGGGCGAGGGGAGGCTCCGGGTGCCGCCTTTGTCCCACCATCTTCTCCCTCCTCCACCCCAGGCCCCTCGGGGCGGCCCTGATGCGTCACCAAAGTCCCCAGGGGGGTCACAGAAGCACAGAACGGACCCTCAAGCACCATCGACTCCCATTCCTGGCCCTGCACAGACACCCCAACAATCCCACCCTGTGCCTCAGAGCGGTGCCCAAGCGCTCCTGGAGCTCTGGCAGCCTCGGGGCCGTGACCATTCCCTGGGGAGCCTGGGCAGTGCCCCACCACCCTCCGGGGATAAAAAACTTTTGCCTGATATCCAGCCTAAACCACCCCGAACACAGCTCCAGCCCTTCCCTGGGGTTCTGTCACTGGTTCCAGAGAGCAGAGATCGGAGCTGCCCCTCTGCTTCCCCTCACGAGGAAGTTTCAGACTGCGAGGATGTTTCCCCTCAGTCTCCTCCAGGCTGAACACACCAAGTAAACCTCAACCGCTCCTTCTAAGGCTTCCCTTCACCATGTTCACTGCCCTCCTTCGGACGCTTTTTAACACCTCAGTATCCTTCTTATATCGTGGCGCCTAAAACCGCACGCAGGACTCAAGGTGAGGCCGCACCAGCAGAGCGGGACACTCCCCTCCTTCGACCGGCGGGCTGTCCGTCCGCCCCGCGTCCCCGCGTTAGCTGACAGGAGGGGAGGACACGAAGGGACACGAAGGGACACGGGGGGA
>VZRO01002983.1:43898-54847 GCA_013397915.1 Daphoenositta chrysoptera
TCCCCCCTCCCGTGTCGGCGCCACCGGCGGTGACGGGCGGGGGGCGGAGCGCGCCCGTGCAGCCGAAATAGCTCAGTTGGGAGAGCGTTAGACTGAAGATCTAAAGGTCCCTGGTTCGATCCCGGGTTTCGGCAACCGCTTCTTTTCCTGCCGGGACTCGGGTTTGAAAACGCTGTTTTCACCCCAAAACACCCCCCGAGGCTCCAGGAATCGTCATCGCCTTCCCAAACTCTGCGTGTGATCGTTTTAATATCGTGGAAACACACGCGCAGGCAGGGAGGGGTGAAGCACTGTGGGATGTGACAGTGGATTAATGATAAATATTATTAAAGATATGAAATAAATACGAATTGATAATAAATATGAGTTAATGACCTAACGTTGAGCATTGAGGAGGCAGCTGAGGGAACGTGGATTAATTAACACTGCACAATCACAAGCAGAATGTGTGCACCTTTTAAATAAACCACAAGAACAGAGTTCATTTTCCAGTGATAAATAACGTGAAACTGAGCCAGAGACAGGATTTTACAGCTTCATCTGACGTATAAAAACAATCTCCACCTGCTGTAAAACCAGAGTGGAAGCACCTGCCTGAGCACCACCCACCAGAGATGAAAAGAATTGAATGAAAGCAGCAAATCTTTGATGATTCACATCATCCCACTTTATTAAATCCACGTGATTCGTACACGGCGAGGCTGAGCCTGGTGTCCAGTACCAGCGAGTGACCGGTGGGGCAGCACTGGGAAAGGGGGTACAAGGTCAGGATGATCCCTGGAAGTGCCCAAAGCCAGGCTGGAAGGGGCTTTGGAGCAACCTGGGATGGTGGAAACCCGAACCATTCCAGGATCCCACAGCTGTAGTGAGGGCAAGGTGAGGCAGTTCTGCAGGATCTTGACAGCACTTGAGGAATTTTGATTGAGAAGGGAACACGGTGTTGACAGAAAGAGGGGAAAGTTGATTCCCCATCTCCCAAATTACCTCGTAGCACCAGGATGAGGGGCAGGAAATCCCTCCCCAACCTCTCACCTCTGAAAGGAAAGTGCCACTGGCAGCTCTGAGTTAAGGCCATCATTAATTTTTTATACTATCCCATCAAACTCATTATCCCTCCTCACAAGTTTTAATAAAACCCTCCCTTCCTGGCCTGTCCCTGTAATTGAGGTACTTGAGATAACGGGAATGAGCATTCCGTGGTGAAACTCATTAGAGAGCACAGAGCAATTAAAAGTGTAATTAAAATATATTCAGATAATTGCTACAGCCAGGATAGACATCTGGATCCCAATTTAAAACTTCTTCATTTCAAATCATCCTGGGTTTTACTGGACAAGCAAGGAGATCACATTTCATTATCACAGAGAAACCCTAATCAGGGGGTTTTACGTATCATTTATCATTATTCATCATTAATTAGTTCTTGGTGACACTGCTTCCATGTGCCACGGCTCCAGCAAAGGTGGGCATGATTAAATTGGGAATTTAGATGAGAAAAACACAATTAAAAGCCTCCCTAAATCCACAGCCTCAACAGAGGAAACAAACCAGCATTCCACCGGTTCACTGTTAGAGGAAACACAAATGTTGTTGTTTAAGCAAACCTGGATTCCCTCCACATGGAATTTTACCTCTCACAACAAACCAAAAAACCCAAAGCTTTGTGATCTGGGCACCAACCTGATGTCCCACCCTTGGAGATTTGTGCAGCAGGAAGGGGTGAACCCCCCTGGGAGCCTTTCCTGCCAGGAACCCCCTGCTTTGAGCAGGAGCAGCGAGGCCACCAGGCACCACAAACCAGGAGCAGAGCCCTTCCCAAGCCGGGTGTTTGGCTGGAAGAATCCCTGGGGATGCGGGTGGAGCAGCAGGAAGCTCTGCACAGCACCGGGGGGCTCTGCCAGCCCCCCAGGAGGGCACTGAGGGACGAGGATCCAGCAGATCTGACGGATCACAGGCAGCTGAACACGGGGAGGCCACGGGAAGCAGCAAGGGCTGAGACCCAGCTGGGTCTGGGGGCAGAATGTTTGGGAATATACACACAGATTTTACAAAGAATGCCACGGTTTATACAAATCACCACTGGTTATTTACACCTGGCCCGGGGCAGCCCCGGCCACTCCTCAGCTCTCCGCAGGCTCCGGCTCCGTCTTGAGCTTTTTGCTTCCCAGGACCTGCTCGTCAAATAACTCTCTCTCTCTGGAAAGAAAAAGACAGATTTTTAAAATAAATTTTACAGAAGATACTACTGTCCAGATTAAATCATCTGGACTAATTAAGGTTGGCAGTGTGGAGTAGCTCAGCTGGGATATTTTCCACGTTTTGTCCCTCACAGGAGGAGGACACCGAGCTCTCCTGCCCTCACCTCAAACCTTTTCTGTATCCAACAGTAAAGAAGTGAAAAACATTGGGAAATACTGAAAACAAATCTACCTTTTGCTCACAGGTGGTCCTTTAATGTACTTCTCCTCTGCTTTCTCATAATCGATGTCATCCACAGCAGCAATGGCACAGATGATGGCCTAGAAAAGCATTGAATAATTAATCATCATAATCAATAAACAAAACTAAAATCACAGCCAGGGATTTGAAACTGCCTCAGCTGAGCATGTTTTGAGAAAAGGGTTCCTCAATCACTTGGAAAACTTGGATGAAACAGCTTGTTGTGTGCCTGAAATTCTTAAATAAATAATATGAACTTGTTCTGCATCATCCCCAGGGGAGTGTTTTTATCCTCGGATTAAAATATTCTTCACAGTAATTTTGTTTCTACACGAGTTAATGTTCTCCTGGGAAAATTCCTGGGAAGAACACAAGGTATCTACAACAACTGTAAAAACAGCCAACACACAACTCCCCACCTCCACACACACAAAGGACCGAGAAAACCCTGACAAGTTGCCAAATTAAAACAAAAACCCCCTAACAAAGCTTTGAAAGCGTTTCAGAAGTAATTAAAATAAATCAGAAAACGATCGGTCTGCCCTTAAAAACAACAAACTACCCAAAGCTTCTCCTTTCTGTGCTTAAAAACCAGCATTTGAGTGACTCAGGCTGTGGGCAGGGGTGAATATTCCTGCCTGGCTTGGTTCTGGGAACTCTCCCCACGTCATTCCACAGGACCCACGTCACACCAAAGGAAATAAATGATGATATTTCACGTTGTTTATCACTTCACAGTGATATTCACTTCACAGTTAATTCCCCCCTCCTTTTCCATGCTCCCTCACCTCGGGCAGAAGCACATCTGAGATGAACCTGATGCCATCCCCCAGGATCTGGTGCAGGTTTTTGGTGTCCATCTCCCTGTACACCTCCTTCAGGTACCCAACCACCAGGTCCAGCTGCTCCTCATCCTCCAAATAAGTCTCCACACAGGTCATGTAGCGGCTGGAATTCAGGAATTTCTTCAGCCAGCGGGATTGTTTCCCACTTTTTAAGATCCCCAGGAGATGTTCTTCAGCCCCTTTGGTCTTCACTATGAACTCCACCAGCTTCTTGTTCTCCCTGTCCCTGGCAGCTCTGGTCCTGTCAGGGAGGAGCTTCCTCGGGGGTTTTTGGGGGGAAGTGTCTGAGAAAGGCTCTCCAGACCCTTTCTCCTCGGTGTTTGGGAATGCCATCTGCACCATGTTCTGGTATCCCTCTTTCCTGACTGGGTAGCCTGAAAAAGAGACCACAAGAATTTATATTTTGATGTACAGAGAGTTTTCGTATCTGTATCAATAGAAAATAAGGGGTTTTATGGCTGAGAGAAGTTTGCTTCCTTCCCTACCAAAGAGGTAAAAAACTATCACCAAAATATTTATTTGCTTTAAAAAAAATTAAAACATCAGGGAGTTGATATGGATTCTGCAACATAAGGAACCAGTCACAGCTCCAGCTGTTCTCTGGTTCCATGGCCTGATTGTCTTGAACATTCAGCATCTATTTAATTTAAATAAACTTTTAATTGTAATAATGGGGTGTTATAAATTTCTCAGCAGCACCTCTCTGGGTCTGGTGCCAAAGCCACTTGTGTGTAAATGCTGGAGCTCCGTTCACCCAGGCAACAGAAAAATTCCAAAAGGGAATGGATTCACTTACTGATATCAGCAGCAAAATACTCCAGGAAGGACCCGGTGAAAGAATGACAACCTAAAAACCCAAACCAGAGTCAGTGATCAGTTCCAGACAGCCCAGGAATCACAGCTTGGGCTTCCCTTTCCCTGATGGATCTCGGGATGAGATCCCAGAGAAGCTGCCCCATCCCTGGCAGTGTCCAAGGCCAGGCTGGAGCAGCCTGGGGCAGTGGAAGGTGTCCCTGCCCGTGGCAGGGTGGCACTGGATGGGCTTTAAGGTCCTTCCCACCCAAACCAGGCTGGGATTTGGTGATTCCATGGTCTCCTGCTCCTCCTTACCCACTCGGATCCGATAGTCCAGGATCAGCTGGAGGCACCACTCGATCTCCCGGGAATAGTTCTCCTTGGCTCGCTCCTGCAAAAACAAGGAGGGTTTTCTGTCCCAAATCCAGCAGCTCTGGAAGAGTTCCAGCCCAGGACACCAAGCAGGGCACAGAAATGGTCTGTGACAACGAATCCAAGTCTCCTCACAGTAAAACAGCTCCTGCTATGGCTGTCACAGGGATGAGAGGGGCTTTGAGGGGGTCAAGCCCCACATTTCTCCCCCCTGGCCATTTATATCCTGGATTTCCCACTGTGTTTTCCCAACCCCTGCAGTTTCTGGGATACTCACTATGAGCTCCTGCTTCTCCTCACAGTCAAAGTGCTTCAGGCTCTTCAGAGACACTGAGAAACTTTTAAAGAAACACAGTCAGAGCTGCAACTCAACTGCCTCATTTCCCTGTTTGTTTACTGCAGTTCTGCTCCTCCCTGAAAATCCCATTTCCCAAGGAATCAAGGAGCACAAATTTTACCAGTTTTTGCCCCCAGAGTAACTTCAAAGTATGGAATCTTTAAACAAATGAGAAGTACCTGGTTTGGAGCAAAGCTAAAGGCAGCCCAGTGTTTCCAGAAAGTTTGGGCAGCTCAAGGAAAACCTTGGCTGCATTCCAGGGAATTTTTTTGGTTTTGTTTTCGATTCCTCAGGAGCTGCCTCAACCTGCAGCATGACAAAGCACCTGCACCCCTCACCTGAGCCAACCCCTCCCTCCCAGATCAACCTGGAGGGGACTGTCCTCACCCTGCACCAGGAAATGGGGGCAGGACACGGAATAACAGAGACTGGAAGTTCAGGATGGGATGAAAATCCACATTTTACCCTTTTTTCTTCTCATTTGTGGTGCCATCTATGAAGAGCACGCAGGCCCTCCGGTGCTTCCTCTTCACTGCCTTCACCTGGAGAGAGGATAAAGCCTTAAAAATCCTAATCCTGACAAAGAAGGGATTTTTTTTTTTTCCGTGGATATCACCCAGTACAACCCACACTTAAATTTTTCCTACTGGTGCAACTTTCTTTTATTACACAAACATGAAAAATTCAAGTGGAAGGAGCAACCAGGTACCCCCAATCGAGCATTTTTAGTGCACAAAGAGCCTCTCTTTTCTTTTTTCGGGAACAAAGTCCTGCTCCATGACAAAAGAATTGGGATGATCCCCTGCTCCGGAACAAACAGCTGTGAATTTACCACATTTTATGTGCTTTTATCCCAAATTTACTTCTATAAATTTTGAAATGCTTCTACTGGAAGGTTTTGAACATTTCCAGGAAGGGCAAAAGTCACTGCAGAACTGGGAATTGCTCCTTATCAGCAGGATATGAGGAGGCAGGAGCTGCTCTTACCACTGCTGGCCAGTACGGATACCGCCGCAGCTTGCACCACACCAACATCCCTTCCTCGAAGAATTTGGGTTCTGGCATGAAAAAAAAGGGAAATTTTCCTTAAAAACAACAAAACAAGACAGATGCTGCCCCTGTCTTCTCCTCCTCCACGAGAAACTCCAAGAGTTTCAGTGCTTTTACAGTGATCCCAAAACGCAGCACGGGGAGGTCTGAACAGAAACCCAGCAATTCCAATCCCAGGCTCTTGCCCGGTTTCAGGGATTTGCATTTCATTCTGCAGCAAAAAGCCTGATGGAACCAGGAAATGCGTTTTATCCCGAGCCTGGACACAGCTGGATCCTGGAATCCCCATGGATTGCAGGCAAACTGAAGCTCAGAGAGGGGGAAGAGCCTCGGCCGTGTGCTGATGTCTCACCTCGATGGGACAGAACGCGGGGGAAGTTTTCCTCCTCTTCATCCACCAGAGGCGAGAGCGGAGGGAGGCTCTCCGAGGAAACTCTCCTTGAACACATCCCCGAGGGTTCCAGCCCTGCCAACGGCAGCAGGATCCAGGGGTTAGGGCAGGATCAGCTTCGGGGCAGGTGAGACACACCTGGGTGTGACCCAGAGGGGACAGAGGGTCTGTCACACCTGTGGGAGTGACCCAGAGGGGACACGGGGTCTGTCACACCTGTGGGAGTGACCCCAGAGGGGACACAGGGTCTGTCACACCTGAGTGTGACCCAGAGGGGACATGGGGTCTGTCACACCTGAGTGTGACCCACAGGGGACACAGGGTCTGTCCCACTTGCACACTCCTAATTAGGGAATCCTAACTTCCTGCTCATGTGGAAAAAAGAGGAAAAAGGGGAAGGAATGGGGCTGGTTTAAAGACCCTGCACTTGCTCATTTAGAAATATAATTTAACCTCAACTTATTAGAGATCAGCAAGGGAAAATAAGTGTGAGCTCAGAGGGCAGGAATACAGCTTTCCGTGGAAAACCTGAAGCAATTCCAGACAACCCAGACACCACCCAAGCCTTCCCCAGCACTGAAGGGATCAGCATTTCTGCTTCTCCAGAACAGAAACCAAAAGGAATCAAATCAGCAATTCAAGAGCCGCCTCCCCAAGAGCAAAGCAACATTCCAAGATGAGTTAACACCCACATGGGATGAAGGTTCCCCTTCCCCAAGGGATTTGCCCACCTTCATCCTCCTCAGAGTCAGGGGCTTTACTCCCAGCCAGGCGTGAGGGATCCTGGTTTTCCTCCTCCAGAGGCTGAGGGAAGGCCCCAGAAGGCCCAGGTGAGGATCCAGGGTGGTTCCTGCATTTCCTGTCTGTGCCTGAGGCCACACCTGCCCCATCCAGGTGTTTTCCACCCTCTGCCTCTCTCCCTCCATCCAGCTGCTTTGCCAGGCTTTCACTCTCGCTGCTGATGCTTTTCTCCAACTCGTCTGAGGCACTTCCACAGGAGGAATCCAGGAAAGTTCTCCCAGCTCCTGTCTTCCTGGCAGCTTCAGATTTAGGGGGGAGAGGCACAGACCCCTCCTCAGGAGCCACCCGTGCTCCATCCCGGGGGGAATCATCCCTACGTCCCCTTTTCCTTCCTTGCTGACTTCTTCCCACCTTTGCCTTACAGGAGGCTCCGTTCCTCGTTTTGGGCTGGATTTTCCTCTGTCTGGGTGATGATTTTGGTTCTGCTTTTTTGCTGCTGTGGCTGTCAGGGGCTGGTGCCACACACGAGTCCCTGGCACCGCACCTGGAAGGGTTTGTGCCACCCCCACGGGCTCTGGCAGGGCTTGCTCCACTTCCATGTGCTTTGGAAGGGTTTTTCCCACTTCCACGTGCTTTTCCACTCCCCTCTGGAGCCACAGAACCGCCCTGGCTCCGTGCTTTGGGATCATCCTTCAGCCCACAGTTATTTTGGGGTTTTATTTTCCTCTTGGCAGCCTCGGGTTCCGGCTTTTTCGAGCGAGAGCGCAACAAGGGGCTGCGGGAGGGGGTGGGTGGGGCAGATCCCACATCGTTCTCCTGGGAAAATTCGGGATTTGGTCCTTCTGCAGGTGGCACTCGAGTGCCTGAGTCAGTTTGATGCAGAATATCCAGGGCAATTTTAAGGGAACAGCGATATTGCAGCTCCTCCACGGCCTCACTCATGTTTTTCTTTTGCTCTGGTGAAGAAGAACATTCAATATATGAAATTATCCTCGTTATTCTATCATAGACAAAAGGTATTATTACAGAAATAATAAATGTTACTTGTAGTTTTTCTTTTAAAGTGCGATTTTTAACCCTTAAATCATCCACGATTCCCAAGGCAAAGGGTAGAGACCACAGAGACCAAGCTGGAGGTGCCTCGTTTGGAGGGAAACACACATTTCTTCACCATCCCTCCAACAAACCACCCCAGGGAAAAGGAAAACGATCCTTTTTAACCAATTTTCCAACTTCATGGAAAAAAGGAAAAGAAAATAAGTGAAATACAGAAGTTTTATCCCCCAGGCTGAGTTTCTGCGGGTATTTTTTAGGGCTGAGTTTCTGTAGGTTTTTACACCCAGAAAAGACACAAAAGCAGCACCATTTAGGGCTGACTTTCTGTAGGTTTTTACACCCAGAAAAGACACAAAGCAGCACCATTTAGGGCTGAGTTTCTGTAGGTTTTTACACCCAGAAAAGACACAAAAGCAGCACCATTTAGGGCTGACTTTCTGTAGGTTTTTACACCCAGAAAAGACACAAAGCAGCACCATTTCGGGCTGGGTTCCTGCGGGTATTTTACACCCAGAAAAGACACAAAGAGCGCATTTGGGCCCCTCCCTCCTCACCCAGGGTGCCGGCGATGGCCTTGATCCGCTCCTCCGTCAGGGGAACTGCACTGGCAGAGCTCACACTGACCCTGGAACACAACAAAGGTGACTGGAACCAGCACCCAAAACACTCCCAGCACCACAAAACTGCTCTCAGCCAGCAAAAAAACCCCCAAATATTCCCTCTCCCAACCCCTGGTATGGTTAAACACCTAAACCCTCTGCAAATCCAGGATCCCATCTCACAGGCACCTTCAGATGAAATTATTCTTTTCTTCCCCTTTTTTTTGGGAACAAAGATACTCAACTGCTTCTCCAAGCCAAGGATTTCAGCTTTAAATCCCATCCTTTTCGTGGTGTCAACAGGGCTGCTCCCAGCAGCTCCAGGTTTGCACAAAACCTGCGTTAAAAGTGAAAAATCTTCATTTAAAATCCTTGACCGACAACAAAACTTTGTAAGAACAGCTTGACAGTGCCTGGGAGCAGCCTTAGGATTGTGGAATGATAAAATCCCAGGATGGTTTGGGTGAAAAAGGGACTTAAAGATCATCTCATCCCAGGGGCAGGGACACCTTCCACGGTCCCAGGGTGCTCCAAGCCCTGTCCAATCCTGCTCCAATCCCTGATTTTGGACACTGCCAGGGACGGGGCATCCAAAGCTGCTCAGGGAAATCCATTCCGGGGCCTCCCCACCCTCACAGGGAGGAATTTCTCCCCAGTACCCCATCCAACCCAAGTGGGAAATTATTCCCCCCTGTCCCACCACTCCCGGCCCTCTCCGTTTTTCCTGCTGGCTCCTCCAGCACTGGAGGCACCTCCACAGATCAGCCCAGGCAAGTTCAGACACGTTTGCCGGGACCTCTCCCTTCCTTCCTGCTCCCTTTCGGCCCTTTCCAAGCAACAGCCAAAAACATTTCCTCATTCCTCGTTACCTTGGCTGGCCACAAACGTCTCTTCCACTTGCAGAGAACATACTCTTGGTCGGTCATGGCTGAGCTTCACGTGGGAAAGGGTAATTCCAGGGTGTTCTGAGGAAAAAGAAACCAAGGGAATAAAGGAGTCACCCACCGTGGTCCATTTTGGCCTTCATTTTTGGAAGGAAATACAGGACTTAATCAAACCTGTTATTCCAGTTATTATTGTTTTACCTTCGGGATCGCTGCACTGATATCACCCTGCAACATTCTCCAAAATTATACCTTAAATTCCTTTTTTTCTGTAGAAACTGCGGCTGCCCCATCCCTGGCAGTGTCCAGGGCCAGGTTGGACGGGGCTTGGAGTAACCTGGGACAGTGGAAGGTGTCCCTGGGGATGGGACTGGATGGGCTTTAAGGTCCTTTTAACCCAAACCATGCCAGGATTCAAGAATTCCATAATTCCAGGAGCATAAGTGGCTGTCATTGAGCGTGTTGGATGACAAAAATACTATCAGGAATTTAACAACGCAGCCATAGGCCTGCCCCATCTGCAGCTTCCCGCGACCAAACCCTGAAGACAGGGAACTACGCCCTAAAAATAACACGCTGCATAGACTTCAACACGTAATTCGATCCCGATTTTTACACACGATTTACAACACCAACCTGAGCAGAGCGGCCTCAGAGCCTGTTCCTCAAAGGCTTAAAAAACAACCATATTAAGGATATGAAAGACAAGCTCTTGCTGTACTCACGCGGCCGGGGTGCTGGGATGGCCGGGGCTCCGGGATGGCGGCCCTGCGGCGGCGGAGGGAAGGACGAGGGGCCCTCAGTGGCGGCCGGAACGGCGGGGCCGCTGNGGCGGGGCCGCTGCGGGCCCCCCGGGAGGCGGCGCGGGGACGGCGGGAACCGCCCGGGCCCGACACCGGCGTGAGGGGAGGGACGGGACCCAAAGCTCCGCTCCCACCGTGAGGGGAGGGACGGGACCCTCCCCCGGAGCTCCTCCGGTGCGGGGAGTGACCCCTCGGCAGTCGGTGAGGGACGGGGCGCGGCCGCCGAACGCCGCCCGGTGAGGGGAGGGACGGGACGGGGCCCCCGCAGGTGCCGCGGCGTGAGGGACGGGATTCCCAAAGCCCTCTCCGTGAGGGACGGGATTCCCAAAGCCCCCTCCGTGAGGGACGAGATTCCCAAACCCCGCTCCGTGAGGGACGGGATTCCCAAAGCCCCTCCGTGCGGGATGGAAGCCTGCAAGCGCCCCGGTGAGGGGAGGAAGGAAACGCCTCAAAACCCTCCCCTCACAGGGGACGTCAACCTCAAACCTTCCCGGTGAAAGGAGGAACGGGACCCCTGAAAAGGCTCCCCTGACAGGGAACGACACCCCAAACCCTCCGTGGTGAGGGGATAAAGGGGACGCCTCAAAACCCTCCCCTCACAGGGAATGCCACCCCAAACCCTCACGGTTAAATGAGG
>VZRO01002985.1:0-70695 GCA_013397915.1 Daphoenositta chrysoptera
CTGTCACTTAGCATCCCAAAGATGATGGATCCTACGAGAAGCCCAGCCATGGAGACAGACTGGGAGATGTCATTAAGGATCGCTCTGTCACACACCAGGTCAAACTGGAGGAAGGAAAACACAGATGCTGTTGCTTTTGACAGAACCCAGCTGCTCTCTGTGGGTGGGCAGCCTTAATGGTCCATGGTGGATCCAGGATCTGGGTGCGTGAGCTCTTGCTCCAGCCCCTGGGAGCAGAGAACCCCTCACAAGAGGTCTTCATGGTGAGCACTTAGAACACAAATCAGTGGTGGGACAGGCATATGAGGTGCTCAGCATGCCTGTGCATCCTGGTGCACATCTCCTGGGTGCTGGGATCTGCAGGATTGCCCTCCAGCCCAAACATCCCTGAGGGAGCCTCCTGTTTGGCAAGTTTTGTTTAAAGTAGTACCTGGGGGTGAGAGCTGTATCAGCTTTCTTCTCTGGCTGAAAAGGCAGGACAGGGTGGAAAGAGGAGGAGGGCAGTGTTTTTTCTGGTGAAGGAGGACCAGCATAGGAATGGGAAGGGATGCAGCTGCTGAAACCTCCAGAGAAGGCTTCTCTGAAATGGACTTGGTGCTTCAGGGACACCATGGAGTCTTTGCAAATGCCAGAGGCTGGACTTTCTCCTCTGTTCCAGCTCAGAGGAAAGTACTTAGGGGAAGATGCTGGAGCTGTGAGGTAGGAAAGGAGGGAGGAGGAAGGGAGGAATGAGGGAAAGTGAGAAAGGACCCAAGGTCCACAGAGGGAGAATCACAGAATCATTTACATTGGAAAAGACCTCCAAGATCATCAAGTCCATCCTTTGACTGACCACCACTTTTCCAACTATAAGGTGGGAGATAAAGCAAAATAGTAAAGTTGAGGATGCTGATAGACAAGGCATGGGGCAACCCATTGGGATGTGTTGTTGCAGCCCTGAAGATCTCTGGAGATATCAATGACAGAAATATCAGTGACAAGCACTTGGAAGGCAAATGTCTTTCACAGAGATGATGTGAGTAGAACCATGCCAAAGAATAGGGGAAACTGTGGCAGGGATACCCAAAAGCTCCCTCCAGGCGGACACATGATAGGTTCAAGGGTCTGGATACTGGAAAGGGACAGATGGCAGGCAGAACACGGGCTGGACTCACACCCCCACGGTCACTGCCTGTGCCCTCCCCAGGTATCTGCATCATGGCCTTCCTGCAACAACCTCCCAGGGATTACAGCTGCCATCTGTGTGATGGAGGCAAAATCCTGCAGTAAATCTCAGCCTGACTGCACCACAACTGGCATTGGCTGACCAAACCACAGGCCAGGATCTTCCCATCCCCTCCTTTCCATGCCACTGTCTCATCAAACGGTGATTACAGACCTCGGTCAGCAGGGACGGTGGCTGTTCTGAGGGGTACACCCAACCACTGCTGCACCTCTGTGTGTCATTCAGGCCGTAGGCCACGATGGAATCCAGGTCCCAGTCCACTGGAGAGTACATGGAGCACTGCTCGAACTCCCCGTCCGCGCCCCGGGGCAGGGTGAGGTTCAGCTGCTCTTCCTCCGTCAGGTTGGGGCCGACGGCGCGGATCCAGCTGGTGTCACAGTGGTGAGGCACTTCCACAACCATGAACAATTGGGCAAGCATTTGGAAAGGCGTGAGAAGTAGTGGGAGGGAGAGGAGCAGGATCAGCAGTTTCTGATACAGCCCACACTCCCCCAGAGCACTTAAAAGATCTCCAAACTCAGCCATTGTGAGCACCTCTATGGCCAGGCCACACTGGTGCCTATGGCTTAAATAGGTAAATATTAATGTTTAAACTGTGAAAGCACTAAAGCCCTAATCCGGTGTGATAAAATGAGCACTTGTACTGGCACACTACTCCATTATGATGATACAGTGCAGTCCTCCAGGCTGCACTTTGTCACCAGCCATTCCCTCCTTGCTCTTGGAAACAGAACAAAGGTGCCAGAGCATTGCCACTCTTGGAGATAGCATAGTGACAGCTCATCCTTTTCCACCTTGGAATGTGTTTCAAGGTCTCCTGAAGGCAACGGTGCTGCAGCACAAGGTTTTTGTCTGAGGCATGAAGTTGGGATTCTACAAATGAGGGTTAATTTTACTGGGTGTGGAGAAGCCAAAGGAGTTAATTTGCTGCTCCCATTAATGGTTTAATGGCTATATAACACACCCTGGAGACAGTATATAAGAGAAGCAGAAGAACGCTTCTCTGGATCAGGAATTATGGCTGGTTGTCCAGTAGACTTGGTCCTGACTGCTGTGTCCCAAGATGTCTGTTTTTATTTGTAGAAACCCTGCTTAGTCATAAAACTAGATCTAAACTACAGTGTCTTGGTGAGAATCCTAAAATAGAGCTGGCTTAGAGAGTACCCTCAGGGAAAAAAGCACGTCACACACACAGACATACAGAGCACGCAGGATTTGGGAAACAACAGCACCTTGGCTGTGCCTGAGGTTCTGAGATCACTTGGAAAGCAGATTGAGGTGATTTCTGCTGCACATCTGAGCTGCTTCATGGGTAGACTCCCTCAGTGGCTTGTGTCTTTATTCCTGGTAAACTGGGTAACTGGATTGCCTTCAGTGTGTGAAATTTTGTGTGTAATTTGGCAAAGGTTGGTTTTACCAGAGCTCCTGGCTGCTTTTACCAGAGCTATGAACACATCGCTATCTTTCTCATTCTGAGTCTCCTCTCAAATTCTTTGTCTTTCACTCTCAATGCCCGTAATACATCTGAGCCTCCAACAAAGTAACTCCTGGGTCGCACAAGCCTGTATTAGTGTTTCATGAGTGGGAATAGCTCTGTTGTGCTTATGGAAGGGAGAAAAGGAGTAGAATATACTTTCCCCTAAGCTGGAGTGGGAGAGTGAGATCATACTGGTTAGTGCTATTGAAGTAAAGGAAGAGATAAGTAAATGTTAGTTGGAGTTGTGTAAATTCACACCAGCACTGTGCATTGATCATCTGCACACACCACACAGCCAAACATCACTCGGCTCTGCATCCACATCCTTGGATGGGAGGACTTGCTGTTATTCAGATATTTCTTGAGCAGGAGGTTGAGCTACACAACCTCCAGAGGTTCCTTTTACCCTAAATCCATCTCTGGCCTTTTTGTGGGAATACTTGTCTGAGGAGATCTGCTCTGGCAGATACATTTTTACCCTGTCCTGCCTTCTCTATCAGTGTTCAACAAACTCAAGTCTTCAGGCTCACTCTGTTGTGTGTGGCTCATGGTCTTCCCTCCCATTCCTCAGCCCCCAGCATCTCCTGTGGCAGAGCTCCAATTTCTGACTATAAAACCTCCTTGGAGGTGACCCACACCTAAGTGAGTCTCACGTGCTAATGCAGATGTGACTTCTTCCTTAACGCTCTTCTTCCAGCCATGACCAGACAGGCTCTTCTGAAGCCCTGGGGAAGCTTCAGCCCTTTGTCACCCTCAGATGACATTTCTCATGGAAAGATGTTGTTTTCATAACTGTCTCCATCATCTGGAGCTGAGTGGGTCAATCCTACATGGTGGAGATCTCTCAGGGGCAAAGGCTGGGGCAGCCCTGCAAACTGCTTCTTTCCTGGAGCCCCACATGTAGGGATTCTGGGTTTATTTCTCTCTGTCCAGCAGCTCTGCCCAGGTGGATTACTAAGGCTTGCAAAGCCTCTTGAAAATGGAGAAGCCTCTATCAGGGGGCATCAGAAACCAGCAGGTCTCAGGAGAGGCCTGAGATGAACAGCTGGAAACCTGTACATCCATGTCAAGGACAAAGGAGGGGGAGCATCCTAGAGAGAAGTTCAGAAAGAGAAACCAGTGCCTGGGAATGAGGCCTAGCACAGGAAATAGAGCATTGATGCATTAATTCATGGACTTGGCTTTTCTCTGTACATCAGGAGTGACAGTGGCTGGAGACCCCTTTGGACACCTCTGTGCAGGGGTGAATTGTGGGGAAATGGATTCATACCCACTGACTGTCGTGCTCCTGCATTTTCCCTCCTCCTCTCAGGGCTGGCAGGGAGAGAGCAGGTTCATGGGTGTCATCTGGTAGTGACAACTCATTTGGGGCATCACTCTGAGCACCTTTTGCACAGGTGACAGAGCCACCTACTTCCCATTGCTCCAGTGAGAGGTGTTTGATCTCTGCAAGCCTCCTCTCCATCTCCAAGGATCTCCAAGCCTGGCCAGGTCTCAGGCACAGCTCTGAGATGGCAGTTGCTTTACCCAGAGCCCCTTGACCCACCCCAAGGTGAGACTGATTTCAGCATCTGATGAGTCATATAAATTTCAAGGATATCCCTTTTTTCCCTGATTTATGTTGATTGAGCAGTTTCCCTGCACAGAGCTCTGATACTGCTTTGCAGCAGACACAGTCATTAAGCAGCTTTATTCCTCCAGCAGATCTGACAGAACCAGGGTTATTTTGGCACTGGTGAGACAGGTAGGTTGTTGGGGTATTCAATTTAATTTAATTTAATTTAATTTAATTTAATTTCATTTCATTTCATTTCATTTCATTTCATTTCATTTCATTTTATTTATTTCATTTTATTTCACTTTGTTTCATTTTAAAAATGAATCATTTTAACACCTTTATCTTTTGTTTTTTAACAGACAGCTGATTAAAACATGTGAATTGATATGATCTATGACCCTTTTCATTGTGCACATGTTCATGCTTTGACCCTCTGGGGTTTTTCGTGAGCTTGTTTATCATTAGTATAATTGTTAACTCCTATAACATTTATGTTAGGTAATATTTATGCAAAGGGCAGTCAGGGAGGAGCAGTGTGCAATGGCACAGGGAGAACAGATGTAGCAATGCCCCCACACCCCAAGACTTCAAGACACCAGGGTTTATTTCCCCCCTCTGCCCTTCTGACCTTGGCAAGGTCATTTCACTTTTTTTTTTTGCTTATCATTTTACAGCTGATTTCAAGAATCACTTTTGGTCCCATATCAGCTAACTTGTGCTGCAGGGAAGGCTGTGTGTCTTTTTTAACATTTTTCTTTTTTCACCTATATAAAGAACTCCTTCTCTGAAAGGTCATAATTTAACATCTCCAAGTCTTCAGAAGACAGACTGTCATCATCTTCTTCAGCTCCTGATGTTTTTCCGCTCCTGTTCATTATTTCAGAAGCCTCCTGGCCCATTTTGGTTGAATCAACATCAAAATGATCAAAGACACTCCAATTAGAGGTTTCAGAAGCACAGCTGCTGAACATGTATGTTGAGGGAAAATTGTCATTCTGTGTAGGGAGATGCTCTTTTGTGGAGCCTTCAGCATTGAGACCCATTCCAAACATTTCTTCTGCTGCCTTTGGAGCCTGGCGCTGTGGATCCAGCTGCAGCAGGAGTTCACAGCTCTGAATCCCTTCCAGGTCTCTAATATTAATCTCATCCTGCCCATCAAGAAGTGAGAGGCTGGAGGTGTCCCACAACTCTAGTGAGGCATTTGTTTCTGCTGAGATTTCCTGGAATAAATCTGAAGGATTTGGATCAAAGAAAGGTGGAGTTTCTGCCTCTGAGTTTCGCAAATCTGAATTTGGAGTTTTATTTGCTATAATTGGGAAATCCTGTCCTCCAGAAAAGAACAAGTTACTGTCCCCCAGAAAATCCATGTTGCCGAACTGAAGCTCAGCCTCCTTGGGTAACCTTTCTGAATTGCCTGGTGAAAAAAATACCCCATCCTGTGCCACTGTGTCCTGGACATTCAAACTCAACAGGTTCTGGGTTTCTGGCAGATAAACATCACTGGGAATCTCTTCCCTGGTGAGACTTTTGCTGTTGCAACATGCAGGCATGAACTCTGGAGGAAGCTGTAGTGGGTTTGTTCCACCTTCTGAGATTCCTGCAGCTTCTTTCTGGTTGTCCTGTGGTGGCAGGAGAGGGGGCCAACAGCTGTCCTGTTGCTGCCAAACCTGACTATTTAAAGACTCTTGGTCATGAATGTCAAATTCAGTTCTCTCACATTTATCATGTGACACACTAGTGCCAGAAGCTGACAACAGGACATCAGTCTCCTTGCCCTCAGCAGAGCCTGAGAATCTTCCAGAGCTCTCCTGGATATGTTTAGGGAACACCTCCATCTTTCCAGGCTGTGGCAGGTGATCATTCTTGGAGGTCTTTTGCTTTGCTTGGCTGGTAGAACTGAGGAGGCCCTGGGCTTTTTCTGGCATGCCATCAATATTTGCTTTTTCTGAGGATCCTGGAGGTTTTTCTTGTGGACTCTGCTTCTTCTCTGAGGAGTGACCAAACAAAGTGGCAAGGGCTGACTGGGACTTCGTGGGTTTCCTCTGGGTTGTTGTTTCTTTCTTGGGAGCTCCGCCTTTGTTTTCAGAGCCAAAAAGTGTAGCAAAGGGGTTTTTCCCAAGCCTGAAACCTTTACCTGATGTCTCTCTACAGGCTTGGCTGCTTCTGGCCTCCTTGCTTTGAGCACCAGTCTGTGACACAGGCACAGTGCTTTCCTCTGGGAGTTTCAGATCCACTTTTTCTTTACCTACTGGATGGCCTCCAGATTGGTCCAAGGATGTATTTGGTTTGGAATATTCTGATGTCTTGGCTGGTTGCTCAGAAATGTGCAAGGTGTTTTCACTAAGAACTTGCCTGGAATCCTTTGACTTGGAGTTGTTGACTTCATCATGTGAGGGGCAAGTGGCACAAGTTCCTTTCAGAGGTGTGCCTGTTGATACTGGAAAACCCTTGCTAGGTGATTTAATATCATGTCTCCAAATAGCCTCTTGAGTGTTACTTTTCAGTGGGCCACATGTGTCCTGAGGTTCTGTTTCTTGTAAAGAGGACACATAAAGAGGAGCTTCATTTTCCTGAGATGTGTGCTCAGGACTGGGCTCTTCCAGAGACCCTGACACACTTACTAGTTTCTCTTCTTTTGTATTCTCAAATTCTGCCCCTTTGTTCTCAATTCCAGGCAAATCTCGTCTGCTGGATGGCTGCATAGCTTCCCCCAAAGTTACTGGCCTCTGTTTCTCAGGGAACTCACCGCTGTTTGCCTTTGATTTCTCATTCAACCTTTCAGTGATCTCAGGTGACACACCCAGCCCGCCTAGCTCCAGGGACCCAGAAGATACAGAAGAGATCCTCAATACACCAGAGGGGGAATGGGCTTCTTCAGCTTCTTTTTCAGGGGGATCAACACCCTCAGCTACACATTTTAGCTCTGTACCTGTGGTGTTTCTGGTTTCGGGCTCTTCTGGCACACGAATGGTCTGTGTGCTGTTCATTCCCTCTCCAAGGCGATGCTTGGCCCCTGCACTATCTGGGGTGGCTACGGTCGGTTCAGGCTTGTCATCTGTCATTGTGCCTCCTTTGCTGGGTGTCCTCAGAGACCCACAGACCTCGTTTTGTGTCACTGGGACCTCTGTGTCAGTGAGAATGCAGCCACCTGTGCCCCCCAGGTACACCCACGAGGTGGGTTTAGTGCTTTGGCGTGGGGGGTGGGGAGCAAGTGAGCCCCGAGGCAGGGGTTTCACAGGCTCCAGGACACGAGGGAGGGAGGCACAGGCAGGTCCTCTCTTCAGCTGGGCTTGGCCCTGCTGGATTGCAGCCACTCGCTGGGACACCTTCCCCCCTTGCTTCCCTTCAGGCACATCCCCCTCCCCAGCCTCTTCACGGCCTCTCTGCTCTCTGTTTTTGGGCCAGGAACACACTTGCTCTCTTTCCTTGGTGTAGGTGATGCCAGGTAAGAATCTTCCCTTCTCCCCTGTTCCCTCCTGACCCCTGAGCACCATCCTGCCTGCCCTTCGGTCTGCAGCCTGGTAGGTTTGCAGGCTCTGTGCAGTCTTTTTCCAGGAACACACTCCATTTTCAGCTTTT
The DNA here is from genome assembly GCA_013397915.1 of Daphoenositta chrysoptera. Taxonomy (NCBI): domain Eukaryota; kingdom Metazoa; phylum Chordata; class Aves; order Passeriformes; genus Daphoenositta; species Daphoenositta chrysoptera. The sequence continues at coordinate 7,840 of VZRO01002985.1, forward strand.
CCATCGACAGCCAAGGCTGGTTCTGAAGGTGGCCAGACTGTTCTGAGCTTGTTCCCTAAGAGGACAGACCTGCTGTTCCTGTGCTCAGCCAGCTGCAGATCACACTGTGCAGGTTTCTCTCTTGTTTCAGTCTTTTTGGCCCTGTTGCACCAGTCCCGGGGCTGTGGTCCATGCTGAACGTGGTGGTCCTCCAGCCTTTCCATCTCACTTCTGCTTCCAGCCACAGCCATCAGCTTGTAGTGAACTTGGCAGTAAAACACCCCGTGGAGGGCAGCATAGTTTTGCAAGCTGGAAAACACACATTGGCACAGCTGTCAGTGGCTGTGTGGGAGGGGAGCTGTAGCACTGATGGACAGGCTTTCAGCAAAATCATTTTTCAGTGGGGAAGGGAGGGAGAGGGTTGAAGAATGAAACCTTTCAAAAGTAGTGTTGGCTTTCTCAGAATATGTTTGATTTTTCTTTCAAACACCAAAACACATGAAAAATTAAACATTTCCTTGCAATGCCTCTGGGGGCTGTAGCCCAGGTTATGTGCAATCCCTTTCTCATTTACAAGCCAGGCTTCATACCAGCACTTCATCTCTGCCCCTGTATGCACAGCGTGGACCTTATGGGTAAAAGTGCCCAGGGCTCCCATGATACAACAACTGCAGAATGGGAGGAAGTGTCTGCAGAGCTGGGGGCTACAGGATTTCAAGCAGCCTCACAGGAGGTGGCTGTCTCAGCAACTGACAAGCTGCAAACAAGTCAGCATTGTGCCCTGATGACAGGGAAGCCAACTGCATCCTGAGCTGCATGGCCGAGAGAAGTGAATGTTCCTCTATATTTGACTTTCGTAGGATTCCATGTGAAGTACTTAGTTCAGTTTTGGGCTCCTCACAGCAAGGAATCCAGCAAAAAGCCACCACAGCAGTGAGGGACCTGTGTCATCTGAGGAGAGGCTGAGAGATGAGTTGGCCAGGTCCTACCAGGAGAAGGTTAAGAGGGAGAAACTCACTGCTGTGTGTGTCTATTCTATGGGAGGTTATAGAGAAGACAGAGCTGGAGTGCTCTTGGAGGGGGGAAGTGACAGGATGAGAGGCAATAGGAACAAGTTGTAACACAGGGAATTGTGATGAGATACAAGAAAAACCATTTTCACTGGTGATCAGATGTTCAAAGAGGGGCCCCAACTGAGACTGTGTAACCTCCAGCCTTGAAGCTACTCACACTTCTCCTGGACATGTTCCTGAGCTCCTGCCCTCCTTGGGCCTGCAGAAGGCTTTCAGAGGTGCCTTCCAGCCTACCTGACTCGATGTGATGCTTGGGGACGTGACTTAATGGTGCACAGTTTTGGGTTAATGGCTGGACTCCATGACTTTAGAGGCCTTTTCCAACCTTAATGAGTCTATGATTCTATGAACATAGGAGGTAAACAAATGACTCCTCCAATTACATTTCTTATCAGTATTCCCAAACTGTAAATATTTATTGTAGTTTCAGCTTACCCTTGCACCACCATCCATGCAGATTCCTGATCCAGAGGCATCTGCAGGCTTGAAGTGGGCAGAGTTCAGCCTCCAGTGACAGAGAGGCAGATGGAATCAGGGAAACTGCATGCCCTTCTTCTCATTTCCTGAGTCCTGCTCTGTCAGAATTACCCTTGGGCAATTTTGATGGAAACTACTTGGGCATCCCTTAGAAATAAATGCACCTGAGTCCTACCACTCACCTCAGCTTCCTCCCGCAGACCTGACAGCAGAAACACGAGCGGTGCACACAGACCTTGTCAGTGACCACACGCTCCATGGGGTAGACAGGCTTCAAGCAGAAGGCACACATTTCTTTCAACATGGGCTGAAGAAGGAGAGACTGAGGTTAAATAACTGAATCATGACCACCTGCAAAGGGATCTACAAGGTAATTTACTGTATCTCCTGCTTGCGTTGCATTTTCTTGTTGTTCTTTTGCAGATCTGTAGTGCGAGTTCAGATTCTTATCTGACTCAATTTGCCTGTCGTCTTGGATGGGTCAGTGTTAATTTTCAGTCAGAACAGAAAGACAGAACACCCTTAGATCTTTGATGACAAAAAATACGTTCATTGGATTGAGAGTAAATGACTCATTCAGTTGAATCATTTAAAAACCTTGAGTGAGGTGAGAAATGTTGCTCTGACTCAAAAACTCTGTGCAACTCCTGGAATCGCTGGTATCTTATGGCTGCTCACACAGACACATAGTCCAAACCCTGGAAACGCAGCTCATATCAGCGTAAAGCTTCCACAGCTCCATGAATCTGGTGGTTTTCTCCACTATGTTTACTGTCTGGATTGTGTTGTGTGCCACGACCTGATTCCTCAAACACCTCTTTATGTGAAAAGCCCAGAGAATCTCTCTGGAAAGCATTGCCAGCACCAGCCATATTAGTGGAGAGAGTGAAGGGAAAAAGAATCTTGGCTATCAGCCCAGCTGCAGATATAGCTCCAGGTACTCTGCATGGTCAAGTGACCCAGAGGGTGCAGGTGGCAGTGAGGATGTCTCTGGGCACTCCTCACTGTGGTGCAAAGCAAAGGCTCAGCTTAGCTGGTGAGTTAAACTGAAACTCAGGTTTTTCCAAGGCCCCAGAAGGAGCACAGCTGAGCCCAGCCTAATTCTGACAGGTCAGTGCTCTGAGTACTGACACTCCCTCACATCAGGGCAGCTCTGCCTCTTTGTAAGAGGTTATTTGCCACAGTTTTGCTGGTGGTCTGTGATCCCTCTGGCTTTCTTTCCAAATGTTCCTACCTTGATTTGCAGCATTGTCAGCTTACAAAAAGGCAAGTTTACTTTCTGCTCTCATGTGGAGTGGGGCTGATGGCCAGATTTTAGCTTTGAGTAAACAGTAGTCCAGAGAATTTGTGGATTCCCCATCCCTGGAAGTGTTCAAGGCCAGGTTGGAAGGGGCTTGGAGCATCTGGATCTAGTGGAAGGTGTTTCTGCAGGGGGATTGGAATGAAGATGATCTTTAAAGTCTCTTCCAACCCAAACCATTCTATGACTGTGTTTCCATTAAACAGGAAAGGTGTTTCTGTATCTCAAGAGATGAGTTGACAAAAAAAAACAAGACAGGGAACAAGAATCCTATCTTTTACTTGCAACACACACCTGGGAGGCCAATTTTTAACTTTTTAACTTTTAACTTCATTTTGTCTGGACGTACCATTAGGGTCAGGTCATCTTTGTTTTCCTGTGACAACACTTTCAAGAAGATGAGCTTAACATCTGGAGGTTTCTTCCTTCCTTCTAGAGGGAAGCATACAAAAAAAAATCCCTGTCTTTCCTTCAGTCTGCAACGATCCCACCACCCCTCTGCTCTTCCAGTCCTCTGCAGAGAGCAGGCCATAAGTCTGTGAATACAGAAGTAATGGGTACTCCCAGTATACTCAGTGGAGGTCCAGTTAAGGGAATCTACAGGGTGATACATCTACCCTGAAACAAGCCCATGTAGTTGTACAAAATAGATCAGTTTGCAAGGGAAAATTCACCAATGTGACTGCAGAACTTCCTCTGATGGTGATGAGCTCTCACCCAGCACAAGGGTCTGTGTCCAGGCAGAGAAGAGAGTAACTCAACATGTCTGTGTTGTATAAGAAAAAAGTGCTTTCCTTTAATTGTGACCAAAGAAGGAAGCAGAGCATTTTAGCAAACAAGCAGGATCTCTCTCCTCTGTACTGGGAATGAATGTCTGTACTCCTGAGTGTGTTTCCAAAGTAGGATAACCTTCTATAGGGGGTATTGGTCTTTTTCATGGGGGAATTGATTTTCAATGCTCACTGTCTGACGCAAGGCAAACACTACTGCTCTTCAGAGGTGTATTTGGCTGCCCCAGGAAAAAGCCTTCCTAATGGTGTGGAAGATAGAGAGGTGACTAGAAGAGATTGAATGGCACTGTGGGCAAGGAAATTATCCTAAGGCTTCTGTGAAAAGCAGTTACAGGGTGTTCTGGAAGGCTCTTCCAGCACACTGCTGATTACTGCAGTGCTGAAAGTTGTAGCTGGATTATGGCTTATCAGTTGTTGCCTTTTTCTCCTCGTGTGAATTAAAACCTTTATATAGCAGGAGAAGTCAGCCTGAAAACGCCTGTGTTATTGATAAGCAGAGAAGCTGGGGAAGGGTCTGGAGCACAAGGTTGGTGAGGAGCAGCTGAGGGAGTTGGGGGGGGCTCAACCAGGAGAAAAGGAGGCTCAGGGGCCACCTTCTTACTCTCTACAGCTCCCTGACAGAAACATCTAACCAGGTGGTGGTTGATCTCTTGTCCCAAGTAGCAAGTGACAGGACCTGGCCTCAAGTTGTGCCAGGGGAGGTTTAGACTGGGTGTTGGGAAATATTTCCTCACAGAAAGGCTTGCCAGGCATTGGAACAGGCTGTCCAGGGCAGTGGTGGAGTCACCACCCTGGAGGGATTTAAAGGATGTGTAGATGTGGCCCTTGGGACAGGGTTTAGTGGTGCATTGGCAGTGCTGGGTTAATGGTTGGACTCGATGTTGTTAGAGAGCTTTCCCAACCTTTCTGATTCTGTGATTCCACGATGAGCACCAATTTTTCAGATTGAAGACTGAGTGTCCTCAGGGAGGCCAGTGACTGACAGAGCTGGGAAGGGCAGTACTTTTTGTGGACACTTCAGATGAGGCCTATTTCCTGTCCACTGCTGCAGGGAACCAGATCTGTAGCTGAACTTGTCCTTTGACCACTCAGGAGGTACAGTTCTGACAATACCAACTGTCCTCTGTCTCCTGGTCTGGGTAACTCTCCCAACCTGCTTATTTTTGGAAATATCTACTGTGTGAGAATGCAGAGACCCACCAGGGTAAAGAACAGTGAACAATGTCATGTCTTATACCCAAAAATCACAGAAAAACTGTGACAACTCATTTGGGATCTGAAAGTTTGTATGTGCTCTGCTGGTTTATTATTGCAAAGTCTGAAGCACAGGGAATGTGAGCTGATCCTTCAGCTTGTGTTTGAGTTTCAAATCTTTGCATTTGTTTTTTCTCTCCAGCTCTTTCAGTGTCTCAAGAAGCCTTGTATGGTGCTGAAATAATGCAGCATCTGTCTCCTCACCATATTTCAGTTCCTAGATAGTGGAAATATCATGAAAGAAACACATCTTAAATGATCTTAGCTTCATAAATGGCTCTTTGAGACATTTAGAAATCCTGTAAAACCAGAAACACAAACAATAAGATTGGTATTTTTAAGCAGTGGCAGTGCAGGATGTTTGGGTTTATTTGAATTTATGTGGAGTAATTTTCATTGCCCGAGCAACCTGTTGCAGCTTACTAAAATTGCTCCACAGTTGTCCTTCAAGAGAAATGAAACAAATGTGTGATGGAAGTTGAAATGCAAACAAACAGGGGTAAGAAAGGAATATTGGAAAAATTTTTAAGAGGGTCTCCATATAACTAACTCTCCCTTATTTCTGCAGTGGGTCCTACTAAAAGAATTGGGAAGGTCTAAGTGGTTATTTTATTCTGATTGCCTGAAAATAGATATGCTCAGTTTATTATGATCTGCTCTTCCAGCTCAGCCTTCAGTGTGCAACTGAAAATTATGTTCCTATTCTTCTTTTGGCATGTCTTTCAAATTTATGGGGTTCTAGACATAAAACAATGAGATCTGGGTATGTACCTCTTTTCTGGGGAGGAAGCAGAACTCCAGCATGGTCTAGAACACCTTGAACAAGGTCTTTGTGATGCAAGATGACAACTGCTATATAGAAACCTTGCTATGGGCTCAGGGATGTGGACTGGTAGACTCTGGACAGTCCCTTCCTCTCCCAGTGTCCTGCTCCTAATTCATTAGTGTGGGCTCTTTTTCCTCAGAGGAAAAAGGAGAACATTAATCGTAGCAAATTACTGAATTTTTAGTTTTTTCGTTGAGGTTACTGTCCCATTCTCAGAAAGATAAAGTGGTGCACTGAGAGACGAGGTGGCTGGCTATAGTTCAACCAGAAGGTCTACAATCTGAGCCAGGCTGTAGGACACAGCTCCACAGCCTCACCTCAAGTCCTTTGTCCAGTTTTGGTCACCACAATAAAAGAAGGACATTAAACTATTAGAGAGTGTCCAAAGGAGGGCAACAAAGATGATGAAGGGCCTTGAGGGGAAGCCACATGAGGAGTGGATGAGGGCACTTGGTCTTTTCAGCCTGGAGGAGACTGAGGGGAGACCTCATTATGATCTTCAACTTCCTCATGAGGGGAAGTGAAGGGGCATGGGCCAATCTCTGTGACCAGTGACAGGACCTGAGGGAATGGCCTGAAGCTGTGTCAGGGGAGGTTTAGGTTGGATGTTAGAAAATGGTTCTTCACCCAGAGGGTGGTTGGGCACTGAACAGGCTCCCATGGAAGTGGTCACAGCACCAGCCTGAGCTCAAGAAGTGTTTGGACAATGCTCTCAGCACACGGAGGGATTTTTGGAGATTTCTCATGCAGGGCCCAGAGCTGGACTCCATGGTCCTTAAGGGTCCCTTCCAACTTCGGATATTCTGTAATTCTGTGAGAAACAATCTGGTCCCTCTGTAGGCTCCTCACTTTCCCCCACACCTGGAGTGAACTCCTTGCTCACCCACCCATCCCTGAGCTGAGTGTGAGGTGAGTTGAGGCACGGCAGTGAGTTAAGGGCTGGGTCATCAGCTGCTCCTTCTTGTAAGACTTGTGGAGGCACAATACCTCAGCTGCCTTCTCCCATGGGGAAAATGGCAGCTTCAAGTGTCCAGACCTTTCCTGGTGTGCACATCCTACTCAGGCTCCACACACCTACACAGAGTCCTGGTTCTGTATCATCCTGGACTCATTTTTCAGATCAGAGTATGAACACTGTTTGTTGAAGGGCTGGTGATCCACCCACACTCTAAAGAAGATGTAGACCAAACCCCTCCAGTGACACAGAGAGCTCTCAATGTGTGGTTCAACTGGTCCATCAAGAGATAATTTCTAGGCATTTTGAAAGGAAACAAGCACTGAATAAAAGAAACTCAACCAGACCAAAGTATTTTTAGAGGTAATGTTTACCGTCAGAACGCAGCAATAGAGGTTAAAATAAAAAAAAAAAACCACAAAATATCTAAAATCTTGAGTTGAGAATGTACAAAACAAAGTCATAATAATAAGAAAAATTGCTTTACAAAGTCTCAAAATGAATTTAAACAGTAAACATGTAGGAAAGTATGGAAAATCTAAAATAAGGGGTTTGTGTATACTGAATAATAAATTACAATTCTAGAAATAAAGAAGAGAAACCAGTAACCATTCTGACTCAAGAATCTTTCATAGCGTATTTCTTTGGGGGAATGGCATTGATAGTAGCTGTAGGTCTTGGCTTTACAATTTCCAGCATCATCAAACACTTTCCAGGAACTGAAAAACAAACTGATAAATAACTCCCCCAAGTCCAAGAGTGAGAACAATTCAAGATTTTTTTTTTCCTTTTCTTTTCTTATTGGCTAAGAGAAAATCTATCCAACCCACCTATCAATATGCGCTTGTGTATATGTATGTGTGTGTGTAGGATGCCCTTCTTTGAAAAAGAAGGTACCATAAAGTTGTTTGTTTGCCAGTGACCAGATTGATTGGTTCTTTAACTGATCCTACCTATCTTTCCTTCTGCAGTGGTTCAGAGAAGCCTGATGCAACACCTCCAACAGCCCCCACCAAACGTTCTAGGGAGAAATACCCTAAGGTGCCCATGGATGGATTTTTCCCTTGTGCTTCTAACAGTGCCAGGACTCTGGGTTGTGGTGCAGCACCAAATCTGTCGGGTTGGCCAGGTGAGGGCTGTTCTCCAGTGTCAAGGTAGACTGCACTTGTCCTGTCTGTATGCAAACACCAAGACGATGACCCTGAGAATTCTGTAGGCTATAGGTAAATCCCTGTGTGTAATGTGGATAAAATAGGAGAAATATTTATCGTGGCCTTTCTCTTTTGTCTTATACAGTCCTCTCTTGCTCTCCAGAATCTCCTATTTCTTCGGCTTGGAGTTGCCAAAGGTGACAAAGACCACTCCTGGCTCCTGAAAACTCCCGTTGCTGTGGAAGTCTTCACCTGGGCTCTTCAGGTACCTCCGAAACACAGGTGAGGCAGATACCTCATACCGGGGATGAGAAACCACATCGCACGTGGAAGACGTTTGTGTCTCAGATTGCTTAGTGACTGTGGTGGACGAAGTGATGATTTTGTTTCCAAACTGGTCCATTTCCTCATACTGCTCCATGACAGTCCGGGTGGCTCCGTAGAGCTTGGACCCGTCGGGCCCTGTCTGCAGCTCCAAGATGCTTTTCTGCCTCCGCGGATTTTGTGGGCTGGGGACATTCAGGGAGCGGTATTCTGAAAAGCTGCCTTTCATCCCACAGTGGCAGCTGTCTTTGGAGGTGTCCAGAGAGCACTTCTCTTTGTCACTGGTTGGATGGTTGGCATTGCCAAGCATGTGCTGTTTCATCGAGCTCAGCCCAGCTTTTGTTTCGACGGGGTCTGGCTTCTTCTCGAAGGGTTTCGTGTCATGCCCAGCAGACCCTGATGAGGGGTGGTTAAAGGAGCTAAAGCTGTTCTGAGCAAAAGCATCCCTCTTTCCTGGAGAGTCAAGGCAGTCTGGTGAAGGGCCATCCTGGGGGGAATGTGCTGTCCTGGGTGATTCCGCTGGTTTCCTGGCAGCAGACTCAATGGAGATGTAGGAAGGTGAGGAGGGAGAGCTAACACGAGACTGAATGATGCGGGGGACCCCTAGCTCTGCCTTGGCTGCCTCACTCTTTTCTGCCACCTTTGCACTTTCCACAGTTGCTGCTTCCCCTGTCTCCAGCATAACTTCCTCCTGCTTGGCTTTGCTTGAGACAATGCTGATTTTACGGATATTGCTACTGCTCACAGAGCTTTGGGTACTCCCCAGAGACTCCTTGAACAACCCTGAGAGCCCAGCAATGTCTGACTCAGACTTGAGACTAGAAACAGAATAAATAGCTTTCTTGATGGCCTCCTCGATGTCCTGGATGCGGGCAAGTGTCTGCTCCTTCAGGTGGAGAATCTCAGCGCTTGCTCGCTCCAGGTCCTCAAAAACCAGATCCACTGAGGAGACACTGTCAACGTCCTCCTTTGCCTCAGCCTTGTCCTGTTGCTTGGCCTTCTGGCGCACAACCCACTCGGGGACCTTCTCAAAGAAGCTCTTGAGAGCTTTCACATCCACTTTGCTCGTCTCCTCCTCAAACTCCCTCACTCGGTTCAAGATCTCTTGCAGCTGCTCCTGTCTCCTGAGGTTCTCAAAGATCTCCATAGCCTCCTTGGCATTGCCTTTCATGATCTCCTCCTTGTGTACTGACAACCTCTTCCGACGCTCGTCTTCCGTTTCTCTCTTTTTTTTTTCTCTCATAACAACCGCTGGCTTCTCCTGGGCAGGTGTCTCTGCCTCCCTGTCAGGACATTTCTGTTGCCTGCTATTCCCCTGCTGGTGCTCCTCAAAGGAGTTCATTGACTGCTGATGGAAGGACATTGAATGAGACATTTGCCTCCTCTCATGCACCTGCTGCATGACTCTCTGACTATCCCACAATCCATAAGAACTAGATACACTTTCCCTTTCCACCTTCGATAAGGCATTTTGTGCAGTGCCGTCTCCTCCCTTCGGAGGGGTGATGTGGCTCACAGGGGAGGTGCTTGGCTCAGTTTGTCCTGGTACATTCTGTGTTTGTGCTCTGCCAGGACAGGTTGGAGAGGACAGCAAAGAGCACCTGTTCTCCTCTTGGCACAGCTCTATCTGCCTCTGAGCCACCTCACCTGGGCATCTCCTTGGAGCAGCTGCTTTATCACTCATCATTCCCTGCTTGACTTCAAAACCAACCACTCCATTTTTCATTGGCTTTGAAGTCTTAGCACTGTCTGATTCTACATTTCCTTGTCCTCCTTTGCTGGCCTTGTACCTTTCTTCTGCTATTTGAAGAGGGGTTTTGGCAGTGTATTTTGGCAGCTTTCTCTCAGGGTTTATACCCTGAACTGTGACAGACTTCTTCACAGATGTCTCCAAATTGCAGCATTTTGTCTGAACCTCCTCATAGCCTGTTTGTTCATGAACTTTCATGCAGCTTAATCCCAGCTCTGTGGGGGAAGGCTTTGGCTTGCTCATCTCCCTCAAGCCTGAAGGTTTCGGAGGCAGGGGTGGAGGGATGGGTTTAGTTGATTTGCTTGTGCTGTTATTTGCAGAGGCAGAACGTGCCTCGTGTAAGAGGTGCTCAGGTTTTGGAGGGGGAACAGGTTTTTTCCTGGGTGGGGCAGCAGTTTCTGGTTTTGGAGGAGTCCTGGGCTTCTCTGCAGGAGTCTGATCACTGGGTTTGCACGACAGAGAAGGGAGAGCAGGAGGAGGGGTCTGGAGTAGTGCAGAACATCCTGGGGCTTCATCTTTGCTGGTTGGTAATAGAAGGGCACCTTCTCTTGCTGCTTTAGTTGAGGGTGGGCAGTGCTCTGCTTTCATCACAGCAACTGAGGGAGGAGGAGGAAAGTCATTATCAGCCTGCGACCCTGAAGCCACTACAGCAGTCTCGTTACTAGCGAGTTGAGTCTCATTTTTCTTTTTACACACAGAATAGGACTGCCCTGCATTTCTGTATATCATAGCAGCTTTAAAATCCCCTCTGGAGACATTAACGTTAGACTTTTCCAGTGACTGAAGTGTGGCTTTTAAATTACCTCGGACAACGTCCTCCTTTTCTACCAGGCGCTGTTCTGTGGAGGCACTTTGCAGTGCTCTGATAGCTGTCTGCACATCCCCTCTGACACCAACATCTCTTTCTTCTTGCACTGATTGCTCTTTGGAATCAGACTCAACACAAGGGTTTATATAGGTTTTCACAGGTGTGGCAGTATAAAGGCCATCCTTAATGCTAAAATCTCTACTGGGCACAACTTGGATTTCCTGGCTCAATAGTTGTCCTCCCTGTACTTCCTCAGAAGCACTGACCTTTTTGTGTGATGCTATGCTCTTCTGAGACACCCTTGTGTGGGTCTTGGATGCCTCCTGGACTCTGGTGGTGGTGGTCCTGGTGGCAGTGCTGCTGCTCTCCTGCTTGGTGGACGAAGAGTCCTGTTGGTGTACGGTTGATTGAAGGGTCGTGGTCCCCTGTGAGCTGACTGTCTGCTGCCTGCAGGCTGTGTGGACCTCCTCCCTGTTCCTCTGGAACTTGCTCTGAACGTGGTGCTGGATGTTTTTTGCTTCTGCTGTCGCCAGCCTCAGACTTTGCATTGCAGCCTGAAGATCACTTCCCAGGGCCTTTTCTTCTGCCTGAGTCTGGCTGGCTTCCCTGGTCATCACACTCTGCTGTTTCCCATCCACTTCTGCCCTCTGAGCTGTCACTTGGGTTGGAAGTGTGCCTTGCATCATAGGTTTTGGTTCCTTCAAATGGGCAGTGTTGGCTTCTTCTTTCTCTGCCTTCTTGCTGGCATCTGCAACCCTTTGGATTGACTTTGTAGTCACCTTAAGCCCTCCAGACAGAATTTCTTCCTTTCCCATCACTGTGGGCAGGGGCTTCCCAAGACATTGCACAGGGGTGCCTGTCACACCTGCTGCATGCACAGCCTCTCTCTCTAACACTCCCTCTCTGCCCGTGCTTTCACATACAAATCCCTTTTTTGCTCCCTCCATAGCCCCTGGCTCACCTCCTGCAATTACTTTCTCTATTTGTTCTTTATTTGGCAAGACATGTATGTTAGCCCCCTGCACAGCCCGCGGGGCACTATCGTCTGCCCCCTCCTCTGCTTGGGAAGAGATGAGGGATTGTATCTCTGACTCCTGCTGGAGATTTTTCAGATAGCTGAGGTCTCCCTTCTCAATGCAGCTTGCAAAAAGTTGGACATTTCCCTTCTCATTGTCCTCACGCTTGATGGTGGCTGCTGCCTTCTGCTCCTGAGAAGAAGCCAACAGATTCCCAATAGTTGACTTCACATCCCCCTTGACGACTTTCTGCTGGACAGAATGGAACAGGAGGGAGTAGAGAGTCATCTTCACTGATCCTGACTTTGTCTCTTGTAGGACCATCCCCTTTTTGATGGAAGCATCTTGACTGAGCAGACCCTGTAAGGCCTTGGCTACGTCTCCACTCAAGTCCTCTTTGCCTTTAACAGCTTCACTCTGGTCCAGCAGCTGCAATGGGCTTACTTTGATCTTGCCCTCTCTGTCCTCCTCCACCAGCACACTCTGTGCTTCCACGTTGGTTCTGTGGAGGAGCTGCAGCATAATCCTTTGCAAGTGGCCTCCCACAATCTCCTCTTTCAGGATCTCTGGAGCTCCTGGGCTGCTGAGCTGGTACTTCACCATCTTCACACTCTCCATATCATTAGCTTCAATGAGGATCCCATCATGCTGGATAGCCTGGCAAGTGCAGAGAGTCTCTAAAGTCTCCTTCATGGTTCTTTCTTTCAGTTCTATTTCTATGCTACCTTCAGAAGCACTGAATTTATCCAGGGGTGTGCTCTCAAAGAGCCACGTTGTGCTTTTCACATCTGCGTGAGGGATCTCTTCTTGGGCCCCAGCACTGGCAGTCACCTCTGTGTCCTTAAGGGTGTCCATGGGCTGTGTTTCAAACAACCAGGTACAGCGTTTTACATCCCCTTTCTGGCTGTCCTCTCTCTGCACTGTGCTCATGGATGAGCTTCTCTCTGCATCCCCGTACAGGGAGTCCACAGGATGGTTCTCAAAGAGCCAAGTGGATGTCCTCACGTCACCCCGCTGCACGTCACTGACACTGACCATCCTCACGTACTTCTTCTGGCCCACTTGCTGGGACTCAAAGAGCTGCTTGTTGGACTGAACATCTCCCTTCTGCACATCATCCACTGTTCTGGGCACAGACAACTTTCCCCCTGAGAAGGAGTCAAGAGGCTCTGTCTCGAACCTCCACCGAGCAGTCTGGACATCTCCTTTCTTGATGTCCTCTTGGGTGACAGCCCTAATCACAAACACCTCTTCTTCCTTCTTGATCTGATCCAGGGGCTTAGTTTCAAACAACCACCGGGCACCTTTCATGTCACCTTTCATGATTTCTTCTTTCTGCACTGAGGTGACCTCATGGTATCCCCCCTCTTTGTCCTGGATAGCGTATAAAGGTTGGCTTTCAAAGAGCATTGTGCAGGACTTGACATTAGCTTTGCTCATTGTGTCTTTCTGTATCTTCTGGAGCTCTGTCTCGTCCACTTTGTCATGGATTTGGTCAAGGGAATAGGTCTCAAATACGAACCTTTTTCCTCCAACATCTCCCCCCTTGACATTTTTTTCTGGAGGGATTTCCTGGATGCCCTCAGAGTTGTCCTTCAGGGTGTCCATGGGGTAGTTCTCAAAGAGCCACGTGAACTTGTGCACAGACCCGGCTTCAATTGTTCCAGCATCCTTCTGGGACTTTGGCTTAGTGGCTGTGTCCAAGGGCTTGGCTTCAAAGAACTCTTTCACTCTGGACACTTCCCCAGACTGGAACTCCACACGACTGGAGTACCGCATGGTTTTTTTCCGGTCAGCTTCACTGACAGTGCTGCTGCCCAAGGGTTCAGTCTCAAACAGGTGCCGGACGGTTTTGACGTCCACTCCCTGTAATTCCTCCTGACTATAGGCCTTACTGACTTGCAAATACTGCTCCTCCTGGCCTTTCAGGGAGTCCAGGGGCTGAGTCTCAAACATCCATGTGTAGGACTTCACATCAGCTTGGGGCACACTGCCATCCTCCTCCTGCTTCTTCTCAGCCTTCTCGTACAGGGTGTGCATGGGCTGGGTCTCAAACAGCCACCGGCAGGTCTTCACATCCCCCTTCTGGGAGATCTCCCGTTTCACTGAGGGATGCTTCTCCCCTTCCGTGGCTTGGAGATGAATGACATCCATGGGCTGTGTTTCAAAGAGCCACTTGGCTGTCCTGACATCACCAGCCACCACCTCTTGTTTTGTGATCCCCCGTATTATATCCACTTTCTTGATGCTTTCATCAAACTGGTCCAGGGGCCTGGTTTCAAACATCCACTTGTAGTTCTTGACGTCACCACTGATGATCTGCTCTCTGCTTACAGAGGTGACTTCATGGAAATTGCCAAAGCTATCCTTGATGGCATACAGGGGTGTTGTCTCAAACAGGATTTGGTTGGCTTTGACATTTCCAGCTGGAATCTTCTCCTCCTCTTCTTTGGTAGCGGGCTCAGCATCACCCTGCTTAATGCTGTCTAAGGGGAGAGTCTCAAACAAGGTCTTGAAAGATTTCACATCCCCTTTCACTACCTCTTCCATGCTGGTGGCTGGAATTTCTTCCTCAAATGCCTTGGAGATACTGCCAAGGGGACAGGTCTCAAAGACGTGTTTTCTTTGCTTTACATCTCCCTTCTCCTCTGCTGAAAGCTCTACTTTCTTCAAACGTCCCACCTCGAAATTGTCTTTCAGTGTTTCCATTGGCTGTGTTTCGAAGAGCCAGAGTGTAGATTTCACATCACCTCCAATGACTTGTTCTTTGGCTACAACACTTTCCGAAGCTTCTCCTTTCAGGGAGTCGAGAGTCTGGGTCTCAAAGAGCAATCGCTGCTTAGTGACATCTGCCCCTGTGACAAAATCTGTCGAAGCCTTGAAGTCCTGTTCTTCAACTGTGATTTCTCTGATGGCATCCAGAGGCTGAGTTTCAAATATCCACCTCGCACCGCTGACATCTGGCCTTCCAATTTCTTCCAGTGAAATCCCACGGATTATCTGCACTTTGGAAGTGTCCTTGTTGATGGTATCCAGGGGCTGAGTCTCAAACAGCCAGCGAGCCGTCCTGACTGCGTTGGTCTGAATTTCTTCTCGGCAGACAGACTTGATTTCATGGATAGTCCCACTTTTGTCTCTGATGGCACAGAGGGGCTCTGTTTGGAAGAGCCTGACAGTTTTCTTAACATCGCCTTTAAGCTCCTGGATTTCTGACTTGAGTTGTAGGATGCTCTTCTCCTCCACTGAGGAGCAGCGTCCTATGGCATCCAAGGACTGTGCTTCAAAGAGCTGTTTGGCCCCTTTCACATCACCTCCCTGCACAGGCTCCTTGAGAACTGCTTCCTGCACCTCGGTTTCATCCGAATATAGTTTGTTTAATGTGTCCAGTGGTTGGGTTTCAAAGAGCCACCGGGCAGTGCGAACGTCCCCTCTGGCAAGCTCTGTTTCCGACACCTTGGCTGATGCTGACAAGTTGTATCCATTTACGGACTGGCTTTCAAACCTCAGGGAAGTGCTTTTCACATCCCCACTGGGAATGATCTCTTCTTCTGTCAGCTTCTTTGTGGCTTGGTGGTCCCCAATGGAGTCAAGCGCCCAGTTCTCAAAAATCCAGCGCATGGACTGAACCTCTCCCGGGAGAACTTTATCCAGGTTCACAGAGGCCTGTGCATTGGGATCCTCGGTGTTAAGCATTTCTGCCAGGTCCTCAGTCACAGCTTCTTCCAGGTTCTTCCTGAGCTCGGGGTGCATGTGCCTGTAGAGCCTCTTCAGCTCGTTCACCTGGCGCTGCTGGTAGAACTTGGAGAAGGCTTGCTTTGGAGGAGGCACAGGGAGTGCATTGAGATCCTGACCCCCTGGAGCCATGACCTGGACTGAGCCAACGGCTGGAGGGGGAGGCAAGTCATCTTCCATTTTCTTGATGGCAACTTTAGATGATTTCTGAGCTTCTGACATCTTTGGGGAAACAGTTTTAAACGTCAGCATCACCTCTCACACCCCATTCCCGTGGCCGTTACTGGAGTGAACGGCAAAGGGAAAAGCCAGCAGGGGAAGTCCATGCACCCAGTAAGCTCCATACCTTTAGTTCAGTAGCACACAGCACTCCAAAACATCACATCACTGCACACGCTCCAGGCTTGGTGTTAGCCCGCCCTGGTTCCACAGCAAAGCGAGGTCTCTAATCCAGGTGAGGTGGTTAGTCTACAATTCCCAGGATTCAGTCCAGCTAGAGCACAACAGAAGTGCCCGATATGGACTATGCCACCAAGAGAGAGTGACCACAAGAAGGATAAAGCTGATGTAGAGAAGTCAGCTAAAAGTTAACTTCTCCCTCCTGCTGCCCAGTGTCCAGGACTGTTGTGTCCCCAGCTGGGGACCTGCAGAGAGTCTGGGAACAAAGGATCTGGGTGCAGGAGAAAGCTGAGGAGCTACTTGTGAAGACATCTCAGGAAGAAAACGGGGAGAGGGAACCAAAGTGTCAAACTGAGCTGATGGGGTTGGGTGGTGAGGTAACATGATAAGCTTTTGGTAGCACTATGGGGTGCCCACTGCTCAGGAGGGAGAGCTTGGGGAAGGATGTTCATCTGATTAATGATTTCTTCTGTTGTGCTCAGGAGTGTACTCCACATCACCATTTGCACAAGAATAGATGCACATTTGCATAGTTGGAGACTTAAATAAAGCTCTTCTGACTTGCAGACTTGTACATGCAGGAGGCTAACTAAGGTTTGCAAACTGCAGTAATCAGCAGGCCAAAATCTCTGCTGCCTTAGAGGGAAAAGCAAGGCTGAGGGACCAGAGGCTGGGGTGACTCCTGTAGCTGGGGGCCAGGAAAGTTAGACCTGTTTATACTCAGACTGAGCTCATCTCAAATTCACAGCAGTGTTGGTACAGAAGTGAACAGAGTGGACTGTGGTTGTCCAGCTTCCCTCTGAGCCTCCCTTTCTGCAATTTTTCTCCTCAGTTTGTATGTCCTGGGCACTGAACACTCAACTGAATACCTGCAACCTGCACTGCCTGGGCATTTATCTGCAGAGAAAGTAGCTGAAGCCTTTAATCATTGTCAAAAAGAGACAGTAATCCTGGTGGCTTTCCTTTCAGTAAACAGATCTGCTGACCCTTGGCATGCCTGTGCAGTTACGTCTGCAGAGTTATGCCCGGAATATTATTAGTTGTTGCTCAAAGCAATGGTGCACGGTGTTATTTCACTCTGTTACACACAGATTGTTCTGGCTAAAAATAAGTTTTGAACATTAGTAAAAGAAACCCACACTCAGAACATCAAAATCAGCATATTTTGCAGCGAGTGAAAAATGCAAATCTTTTGCATGAGCCAATGTACTTGAAATACTTTTTTTAAAATAAGGGTTTGTTGGTTTTTTTTTGTTTTTTTTTTTGATCTGTGAAGAACTTCTGATATAGGGGAAGGGCAACTGAGCAGCTGATAGCTATATTCAGTCTGAAAGTGCTCCTGGCTGCCTTGTGTGGGTATTTAGATCACACTCACAGGCCACAAATATTTGGTTAGATAACAGTGCTTATCTTAAACATTTCCTACCTTGCTTTTTTTCTGTCTGTGGGGAGAGTGAATGGAGTTGTCCTTCACAGTACTCTGGAAAAGATATGAGGAGAAATGCCATTAAACTGTACAGGAAGACACATTATCCGCATATATATTTTTATGTACTTACATGTAATAATGTGTATATCAATGACAGAGACCTGAAAACCATGCAGATGTGGTTTTCTGTTTTGGTTTACTGGCAGTTCTGTACAGTTGAGAAAACAATTTTATTCCAGGTTAATCAGAAATATGTTTTCTAAAGTCTCAGTCAACAAATAAAACCTCAAATCAATTTTTTTAAAGTAAGGGGAAAAACAAAACTAGCACTGATTTTTCCAAAGTTTGATTTGGCCTGTATTTTCCCTTATACTTCAATATTTAAAAAAATAAAACTGATCTGCATTTGTAATTGCATTTTGAATTGTGTAATTTAAAAAAAAAAAATTTCTTGGTTTTCTAACTAGTTGTAATTTTCCAAATGCAGTCTCTACTTATTTATTTTCAACTGGGACTTCTTCATCTGGACCTCTCCCTGATACACACTTGAGATACTGAATCACTGAACAGGAGTCCCATAAAAAGTTGAGGGTGTGGGGAAACATGAATGTGCCTGCAGGAAGGGTCCAGGTGTAAAATCCCATCCCATGTTACTCCTGGATCACCAGTGGAACTAGAGAAATGGGAAAAAATGTGCCTCATAACCCTTATAACCTGAATTATCACGTGGCCTGATGATCAGCCTGGAGTGGGGGATTAAATCCCTGGATCCAAGACTAAGGGATATAAAAAGAGAAGCACAGGGAGGTTGCACTGTAAAGTTATGCTTGAGTGTGGCATATATGGACATATATATATATATATATATATGTAAAAATATATATATGTGCATGTGTTGGAATGAGGATAGCATGGAGATGTACATGTTACTCTGTACTAAATATTTCCTCCAGGGATGTATGTGAATATAAATGTGGAAATAAAATGGAAATCTTATGTATGAGTCAACTGTACAAGCTACTGAATGTAGGGTGTGTGTTTGTGTGCTTGGTGTGTGTATGCATGTGTGAATTTAGTAAGTATGTGATACATGTCTGGTTTTGTACACATTTATCTTATATTTCCAAGTGACGAGAGGAAAATGGTCATTTTTGGGAAACCAAGCGCTGTTCCTTCAGCTTTACAAAACCAGACACGTTGTCTCTCACCCTCTCACAGCCCCGTGCCGGGACGGGACATTGCTGGGATGCCGCTGGTGGCTGGGGAGGGGGGGGACCCGGTCCTTACCGGCTGTGCGGGGCTGGCGTCAGCAGCAGCAGCTGTCTGCCAGAGATACAGAGCCGACAGCTCCTTCACGGAGGGCGCACAGGACCTCCCTCGTCCTTGCTGAAGTGTGTGGCTGGTGCTGCCCGATGGGTCTAAAAATGACCGTGCCCGATCATCTGAAACAGGGACAGACGTGTGTGGTGAGCCACAGGCGGGAGGGCAGGGCCAGCATTGCTGTCCACGGGCTCTGCCAGGCCTCTGGCACCACACACCGAGTGCCCCCACAGCCCCACCCCGGCCCCCCAAAACTTAACACCACACCCTTCTGGTTCAGGGAGAAAACATGGGCATTGCCATCTCCGTCATGGCTGAGGTGGATGTTGAGCCGGGATGAGAGTGACACGTTTGGCAATGACCTGATGCTGCCATTCCTGCATCCCTGGGCAAGGCCATCGCCAAACACGAGTGAGTCAGAGGACGTGGAGGAGCTACACATACTCAGCTTGAGCCAATTCCCACTTTTTTTGCTCCGTGGCCACACCACTCTCCTATGGGTGTGCCTCACAAGCAGTTATATCCATTTATCTTTGCCTCTCCCCTGGGAGCTCATTTCAGGAGAGATGAAAAGGATGAGGCTTGCCCCAGAATGTAGCAGGGAGCTCTTGGTAGAGCCAGAGGACAAAACCCTGCTCTGAATTTACAGACCTGATATTTTGAGCTGCACCAGCTTCCATGGGGTCCCCAATGGAGCTTCAGTTTTTAAAGAAAGAGGCAACTTCAAAATGTAGCTAAGACCTTTCTTTTTGTGTTAATCTGCCAGGTATGAGGATGGCCATTTCCACCTCCCATCACAACCATATATAATATTTAGAGCTTTACACCCACAGGTTGCATCTCAGCCCTCCAGGTTAGTCAGGGCTGTAATTTCTCTGTTGCCACTGTAAAAACACGAGAAGGTTCTCCCGTTCTCTGCAGGGCTTGCACTGCTGCATTTGGATTTAGTGAGGTATTTGCAATGCTTTCTGTTTGAACAATGGTCTCTCTCTCCACAAATCCAGCCATTGCACAGCCAGGAAAGGGCTAATGTACTTTTTAATACATGCACACTAGAAGCACTGTAGCCATTCCAGCATTCTTTGCCCTCAAACCTCAGCCCCCAAATAACGAGAATTAGAAAACAACAAACCTAATGATTCTTTGTGTTCTGCATTTAAGTTCAGATTTTCAAGTTTTCCTCTAAAATACTGAAACAAACTTACTCTGGTTTTATTTTAAACTGACAAGAGGCACCTTTGTGCACTGAAGGTGCTTCAAATGAAATACCGGTTTCTATAGGCACAAACATGAATAAAAGAGCCATGGTGATAAGAGCAGCGGGATGTCAGTGAGTTGTCAGACCTTGCCAATTGTGCTGCTGGAAGATGCCAAACCCCAAGATTTCTGTTGGCCTTCATTCCAGCTGCTCCTGAAGATGTGCAGGCATTTTGATGCAGAACCAAGGCTGGAAACATAGGAAAGCAGTGGGATGCAATACAGATTTAGCTGCCCAGTTCTGCTGGAGGTCAGTGGGACACCAGAGCAGGAAACAGAAGAAGATTTTTTTTTTGTTTGTTTGGTTGGTTTTTTTTGCTAAATCTTCATGTAAATACAGCATCTCTCTCCTGATTTCTGCTGTCCACAGCTTAAACATTGAGGCAAAGGGAATTACCTGTCTATAGCCACTGGAGCCAGTGGCAAGGCTGGGGCAGACCTGCTGCATCCTGAGAGAGGCTGTGAGGTTGCAACCACCCTCTGGTTGAATCATTTTCCCCCACTCTGCTCAAGACACCCCAAACTTTGACTAGGTCCTGGCTTATTGAGATTAACAGCATCCTGGAAATCAGAGAATGGTTTCTGTTGGAAAGAACTTTAGAGAACATCTTTTTCCAGCCCCTCTACCATGGGCAGGAACACCTTGCACGATCCAAGGTTGCTCCAAGCCCTGTCCAGCCTTGCCTTGGACATTTCCAGGGATGGGGCAGCCACAGCTTCTCTGGGCAACCTGTGCCAGGGCCTTACCTCCCTCACAGTAAAGAATTTCTTCCTAATATCTAACCTCAATCTCTCCTCTTTCAGTTTAAAACTGTTCCCCTTTGTCCTAGGGACATCAGGAGGGTTCTTGCAGCATGTGCTGAATTAGCTGCAGAAAGCTTTGGGGAATCTGAAAAAATTCCTTTTGAGGAATTTGAAAAATGTTGCCTGGGAATCTCTTTCTTTCCTCCTGCATTGCTGAATTACCAAATGGAAAGGCAAAAAGGAGTCCAATCAGTCTGGCAAACAGAAAGTTTCTGCTTTGCACGGTAATGAGATTGGGTTAAGCCCCCCAGTAAGAGCAATGGGGAGAACTGGGCACAGTGGGTCTTGCTAGCTTCAAGGTAGAAAGGAAACCAAGCACAGATTCGCAGCCTTTCTGGCTGGGAAGATGAACACAAGCCCTTGAATGTCTTGAACACCACCTCATGGCAAGGCAGGGACCCTGCCTAGGCTGACGTGAGTGTTCCTGTGACTAACCACTCCAGTGTGAAGTGTTTAGCAAAAGCATCCCCGTGTCCATGAGCTGGGCTGGTGATATTTAATGGTCTCCTCCTGCCCCAGGGCATGGGTGTGCCTGCTGAGATGATACAATTTAGGTAGTAACCTATAGGCTTGTTAGATTCACATACTGCTCAAAGAAAAGCAACCTGTCCCTCCAGCCATGAACAAATAATGCAGCTGAAGGAAGATTTCCAGTTCAGGCAGTGGAAAATAGCACAGTGTCAGTGTTGCCCGTTCCTTCACCCGTTAGCTTGGATGGATGAAAGGCCACAGGGCTTGTTTTAACTACAGATATAATTAGATACAAGCCGTTCGTTGAAGGCATCCCCTTATCGCTGTCTTTGTTTTCTTTTCTTGTTTTTCTTCTTCCCTTCTCATTTTTGACTTTTTTTTTTTTTCCCACAGGCTGTGCACAGCCCTGTGTTTGCTTATCACTTCTCACAAAGCCTCCTGCCGTGGAGAGGGGCTGCTCCAACCTGCTGGGCTGGCTCTGCGCTTGCACCAAGTCTGGTCTCTGCCTGATGAAACAGGCTGCTGCCACCCTCTAAATCGCTAATTATAGATAAGAGCCGAAGAACACCAGTTCGTGCCGCTAACGAGAAGGCTGAGCTGTCACTTGTGCATGGATAGCGGCATCCGAGCGGCACCGAGGACATCCCGGGAGCTGGGAGCAAGGTGCGGCTTCACAGCATCCCCTGGGAGGGAGCGGGGAGCTTCCCAGCTGGAGATGCTGAAGCACAGCTAAAGGTCGCCATGCACACCAGGCTTAGGGTGGTATTTGTTGTGTACGAGGTGGAAGCTCAGCCTGAAACCTGTGCCGGGCTCCACATTTCTGCCTCGCTGAGCAAAAGGGCTCCGCTGGCGCGCTTGGCATCCGCTCCGGCGCTGAGTGATGCATCCCGCGCCGCGCTGATTGACTGCACGGACTGCGGCCCCGGGGGTGTTAAACACGATACTTCAGGCATTAAAGCATCCCCTGCGAGCTAAAATAGGAGGAAAAGATCTCCTGAAACCCCCCCTCCTCCCGTCCCACCCAGTGGCTGGCACCATGGCCGACGGCGCTGCTGTCCAAATGAAGGATACAGCGAATGCTCCTCCCTGCTGGCATTTGTCGGCAAAATGTCCTTCGTGCCAGTGTCTGGCGCCGGATGAATCTGCACATTTTGTGTGAGGGGCTGCAATGTTAGGATTGCCCATGAGGAGCAGCTGTCGGGTTTCTTGAGCTCTTCCCGTGCCCCACGTTTGTGCAGGTCGGGCTTGGTTTACAGGCTCTCTGTCCTGTAAGTCACACCCCAGGCAGGCAGGGAGGGCTGTGGGACACGGCCACTTGCAACAGGGGAAAATAATTCCTTGTATTCGTTTGCACTCACTGATCTTTCTAAACACAAGGGGAGATGGCAAGGCAATGGGGGGAAAAGACTCTAAAATATTCATCCAAAAGTTCATTCACTTCCTCTCCAGTGATTGCCCATAAAGCACTCAACTCCCTGTCTCCTGCTGGTGACAATATTGCAGGTCTCTTGAACCAGAATCATCTTACACCTGGCAAGGTGTAAGATCTTACACTTCCTAACAAGTGGAAAACAAATCACCAACAAAACCTCTGCCCTCTCCCTCCCTTGAGAAAACCCCATCTCACCAGTAACAGGGCACCTCTATCTCACTCTACTTTCTATTTAAACCTCATTATCCTATGAACAAACAACGCTACCCACCTGCTGGTGTCCACCACCTCTGCTGCTGGCACTGCTTCACAGCCCGGCTCCCACCACCAACCCCAGTGAGCTACCGAGCTCCTGAGTCACCTATTAAAAAAGGAAGCTGCAAGCTCAGCACCAGTCCCCCGGGTCGCCTGGCCAACCACATGTCATCAGCTGTGCTCCCAAAATCAGCCGCCCTGAGCAAACACAGCTGCTAAGCAAAGCCCTTTGTGTCGCCCCACGGCGCTCCGGGAGCGGGGGGTTGTGTAACAGGGCCTGGGGTCGGGTGGGGGCTCGCACGAGTCAGGGGAAAGGGGTGGTGGCCCTGTGGGACAAGTTCTGCCAGGGTGCTGTCCCTCTCCATCGCTCGCTGAAGGGAGCAGGGCCGCAGAGAGCATCTCCTCCCAAATCCGGCGTCCTCCATCCCCTTCTCTGAGCCTGACTGACGTTGTTGCCCTGCAGGTCAATTTTGGGTTTGCCATGTTGGCTGCTGGGCCTGGCATGTCCTGTGCCGTGGAGCACAGATGTGTTGTGTTCTCCCGCTTTGGCTACGCCGTGGTTCAGGTGCCATGAGATGTTTGGTTCATCCCGTGGTGCAGGACCCAAGCCCAGCAGTCAAAGGCCAGGGAGAGCAAAAGGACCCATGTCCTGGAGCTCCTCAGCACCAGGGAAATCAGGGCAGGAAAACAAGTGATTTCTTCAGACTGTGAAAGCAACTTTCTCTTCCAAGGGGATGGAGGTGAACTGACTAACTAACAAGGAGATGCTGCTTTGTGGCACTCTGGGCTGGTTGTTTCCTGGAAACTGGGGGCTCAGACGGTCACTACCAGCTCAGCCTCCTAACCCAGGAGTGTGTGTCACCCCTGTGTGACTGAACGTGTCCCCATTCCCACCTGCTTTTTCCTGCTGTTCATTCCAGTGGAACTTTAGCAGCTGACTGACCTGTCCCGAAGCTGGAAGCACATCCCTGCAGATAGGGACCCCAATTCCTAAACACCTCTGCCCTTGGATGTAGCAGCTGCATGTACAGAATCACACCTGTCCCATCCTCCTCCCATTTTTTCTCCCCAGAGAATCCATTCCCTGACAAAAGGGACTCCTAAATACCGGCACAGCTCCACGGCTGGGCTGGGGGAATTTGCACGGATGGGTGAGCACCCACAAAAGCTGGCTGGGAAACCAGTGCTGCTGCTTAATCCGGGAGCCAGGGAGCCCATTGGGGGTGCTCAGTCAGGGGGGAAAGGTTTAAATCTCTGCCCTAACCCCTCTGCCAGCGGCCCTGGTGCACAGGGAAGCTCTGACAGAGGGGACACATGCTGAGGGAGGTGTGGGAAGCAGGGCAGGCTCCCTGCTGCCCCCGTTCAGAGGCTGCTGAAAAGGTGAGTGATGCTTCAGTGGTGGGTGGGCAGGGAAGGCTAGTCCTGGGAGGGTGAGGATTTGGGCAGGGGACAGCATCTGTATTTCTCATTGCCCTCACAATCCACTTGTGAGGCTTTAGAGAATGTTAAAATACTATCTGGTTTTTCCGAAGGAAGGGGAAAAAAAGATGGGAGAAAGGTGCAATGGGGAGCATTGATGGGATTTTAGGCTCTAGCAAAGACTGAGGACCAGTCATGCCCTAAAACACCCTGCTCACCCTCACAGGTGCTCCCTCCTGACGCCCGGATCACACTTTGTTCTCTTTGCAAACTGCAGTACTTTCTCCCATTTTCAGTCCTACAAAGGACTGTGTGTGTTTGAAATTCAAGCTTTTTCTTTCTGCCATGGATCGGCCCATTCTGTGCCAGAGTGGCAATTGTAAACATGTTCTTTTTACACAGAATTCATGTGGTTTATTACTGTTTTGGTCCAAGAGTACCTGTTTGTTATAACTGTGTGGGCTAGGAATTGACCTTTAAAAGTGAGCACTGAGATTTTCACATGCTTACCTACCAACTCAGATGTAAGAACAGCACTGATTACAGATGGATGATTAGCGTAAATCATACAACTTAAAAAGGATTTTTTTTGTTTTTCCGATTCCAAACTTTCATGAGTACACCTTGTCCTTTCAAACGAATTTGTCCAGCATCACATACAATAGATCCCTGATTTGGAGGTGGGGAGCACTGCTGGTATAGAACATAAATGTAATGACTAACACAAATCAAATAAATAGACATCATTCCCTTTTGAAAGGGTTTAAGAGAGATTTTGCCCTGTCTGCAAGCCGTATCTTGCAATTATTAGAGGAGCTCTGGTACATAGAGTTAATAGGTGCATTCTGGGGTGGGAAATGGGCTGAAAATAAAACCACCAGAAAGAGAGGAAGGTGCTAGACAAAGAAGTAAAATAAAATAAGGTAACTAAAGACCAGCTGTGTTGAAGAGGAAATAAGATTTAAATTATCATTTCATGCTTTAGGAATTGTCTACTAATTATAGTCAAATAATTAACATTTTGCACATGTATAAAGTAGCATTTGCAAATCTGAGCAGGCAGGAGGTAGTGAAAGAAAAAAAATGTGTCTTGTTTCCTACCCTTGATTGTCAAAATCAGATCTCTTTGCAATTTTCAGCACCTCCAAACTGAAGGTTCATGATCTTTGGTCACTTCTGCAAATGTTTTTGGCTCTTCGGTGTCAGCTGGAATTTCTTTGCAGGAGCAGCATCATGACTCCACAGGTAATTTAAAGAGCTTCTGAGAAGAGTTGGGAAAATTTAGCCTCAGGCGGAGCTGAGTATCTGCCCAAAGGCAGCTCGGGGCTATTTCTGGGCTTTGCAAAAATCCAGGAATGTGGAGGACTCTATTCCGGGCACCAAAAAAATGCCAAGAAGCTCTGCTGAGAGACAGCTGCGAGTGGCATTGCTGTTTGGGGACACGGCCTTCCCGAGTGGGCCAACTGCTGTGGGCTCGTCTTTCCTCACAGAGGGTTCCAGCATCGCCCCATCACCCCACGTTTTGGGTACCAAGGGCCTGGAGGAGGTGGGTGCAGCCCCGACTGTCCCCTCGGCATCGCATTGTTCCCTGTGTTCCTTTGCTTAGCTAATAAAGGTTTAATAAAGGCCGAGTGGATGTTTAGCGGCTCTGTCCCCGCCTGTGTGTCACTGGGGGTGTCCAGCACTGCCCCTGACACATTGTGGATCACACCCTGCTCATGCCAGCACTGTTCTGGTACCCTCCAGTGACTCTTTATCTGCTATTCACAGAGGGGTTTTTCACTGGAATGCTGGTAAACACCCCTGCTTGACATCCATTCCCCTGTTTCTCTATCTCCCCTATCCCATCATCAGCACTACTTTTATCCCTAACCCCTCTCCCATCACCTTTTCCCTCCTGCAGCACAGCTTCTTCCCCCTTGCAGCCCGGAGTTCAGGATGACCCCATGTCACAGCAGCTTCCCCCCCTCTAAAACCCCCTTCCCCAGAGAAAACAACACCGAGCTCCCCACTGGAACAGCCTCATCCTGGGGAGAGGGCTTCTTGGCATGCCACAAATACCAGACCTTTTAAGGGAAGCCCTCTTCGACCCCTCTGAAGAGATACCTTGGGAATGTGTGTGCAGGCAGGAGCCCCGAGAGCATCCCCGGCCTCACATCCTGCCTGGGATGCAGGGCCCGGCTGGGATCAGGGCAGTGCTGGGCATCTCTGGGCATTTCTCTGCCGTGCCATGGTGT
Organism: Daphoenositta chrysoptera; assembly: GCA_013397915.1. Classification (NCBI taxonomy): domain Eukaryota; kingdom Metazoa; phylum Chordata; class Aves; order Passeriformes; genus Daphoenositta; species Daphoenositta chrysoptera. Next base: position 34,299 of record VZRO01002985.1, read on the forward strand.
TTACGTGGGGACATTGCAGGGATGCCACACGCCCTGAGGAGCTGGAAGGCCCTGCCTTGGCTTTCTATTCTCGTCCCAGTGTTTCCATGCTGCTGTCGGCTCTTTATCACCACAGCCAAGAAAACTTAATACTGTTTTGGATGAAAGAGTCATACCCCAAACCAAATTAGCAGTATCCTTTAAAGAGAAAACCCCAAACCCACTTGTAGCTACTGAGGTTCCTGGGAATTTCCATTTGTTTCTGGATAAGGCAAATTGCCAGGGAGAATATGGGAGAGGAGAGAAATGGTTGGCTTGAAAGAGTAAGGTACCAGTAAAGTACAGCACTTCAAGAAAAGATTCCTACTACTCTATTCAGACCCAGTCCTGAGACTTTCACCAGTGCTGAAGATGGATTTTCTCCCTCCTAGTAACAGGTTTAAGGCATCCTTGGCTGGTTTCCTCCCAAAAGGAAGCATTTGTATCCTAAAAAATACTGAGTCTATTCAAGGGCTGTAAACATCTTTTAAGATGTTCCTACAAATTTCCACCCATGCTGAATCTCTTAATTGCCACTAGTGGATCATCTACCACTTTGCCTGGACAAGAACATGGATTTTTATATTTTGCCTTTTCTCACAAAGTGATATCCGTACCTAAGGCATAAAAAAGGAAAGGCAACTCCACTTCTTTTTCCCTAAATCCCTTTTTTCTACCAAAAATCTGAAACTACCTCACTTATTTTTTTAGATACAAAGTTTTGGGTGAAAACTGAAGAGGTGGAGGGAACTGGGAAACTACAGAATTTCTGTTACTCTCACAGCCACCAGCATGATGTGAATCTCAGAAGGAAATACCAACCATTGACAAATGCATGAGCTGAAAAAATACTGCTTTCAGCTCAGGTCAGGGCCCTCCCACAGCGACCGAGGGGCATCCTCAGGGCTGGACCTGCAGTCCTGGATCTCCTGCTGACCACAAGACAGCCCTTGGAGCCAAAAGGCAAATGGATAATCAGGTGTGAGACACACACGTGCACACACAGGGGCACATTTCTGCTCCATCTTAGGGTGGGGCGGGTTTTTGGAGTGTCCTTCCACACACCTGAGCACAAACAGGGAGTGGGGCATGGCCATATTAATGCTGCTGACCCCAAAGGCTCCTGAAGCCCTTTGTTTGCCTCTCTGGAGACAGGGATTGAAGAGAAAGGGAAAGAAATTCCCTCCTTTAGCAATTCTTCCTGCCCCCTGTTCCCAAGGGCTGTAAGATCAAGCAAAGCTCATTTCCTTCTGTACAGTCCATGTTTTGCTGCCTGCTCACTACCAGTCCTGAACGGGGTTTGGGTCTGGAAGGTGCTCCCTCCACCCCCAGCATCCCTCTGATTCAATTGAATCCCATACAGATTCTTTCCCCTTTTTGTGCTCAGAGTGACCAGAGTCACAGTAAATAACAGTATTTTTTTTTTTTCTGGGAGACAGCCGACACTGAGATTTGTCCCCATGAATTTAGGCTTCAAAACTGTGAACTTCAGTATTTTAGGACAGAAGGAAAGCACACAGGTACAATGCTCTGTTTCTGTCTAGAACATACCCTAAACCACGGTCTTGAACCGAACCAAAGCCACCACACATGGAACACCTTCTGCAGCACAGAGCAGAATTTACCAAACTCTGGGCCAGCAGAATAAAATCCATGGCTTTCCATGAGCTGCAACACCCCTTCCGTAGCGTGAAACACTAAGCATCCTCCTTTGCCTTGCATTTTAGGATCAGTCTGAGGTTCATATTCATGGAACACTTCACCCCACTCTAATCTACCCCAAAATTACTTACAGGGAGGTCTCTGTAGTCCCAACAGGTGTGTCACGTCTCAGACAGCCCCAGTGGAAAATCAGTGTGAAACCCAGGGCCAGGCAGCCCTTCGTGTATCCCAAAAGGAGCCCTGCTCCACACCCCACACCCTCGGTCCCGTTCACTGCCTCCCAGTGGTCTGGCAGCTGGTTTTATCTCAGAGTGCTGGGCTATGTTGAGAGGATGAACCACTTGGTCTATTTTTAGGGAACAGTGAAATTGCTCTTCCACCAGGCTGAGTCAATCACGAGCCCCAGCAATCTCGCACAGGGGTTGGGAAAGGCTGGAGCCCTGGCTGATTTTCAGAATTTATTCATTCAAAATACCCCTGGTGTAACCTGGTACGGGATGGGGGATGCATCCAGGCAGTGGTGCAATGGGTAAGAGGCATTTCCCTGACTCACTGTCATGTCCTCAGGCTGTGATCCTCACAGCCAGGCCCCTCTGGCACCTATGGCCACTGCCAAAGTTTTAAGAGAAAAGCTGGGAATGTGACTGGCATTAGCTACATTTTCTGGTTCCCTATTTCCTCATCAGTTCCAGTATTTTAGAACCAAGAAAGAAAAAAATTACTTTGAGAAAGTGACTGAAAGAAGGACAGCCACTCTACCTGCTTTATGGTAAGCTGGGAATTGCTTCCGTCCTTGCAGCAATGTGGTGTCACAGGTAGCTGCTCTGGGAAGTGTTTGGAGAAGGATAATAATAAAACACTCAACCCTGGAGGTCTCTTGATGCCCTCAAAGTCCAGCTGGGTACTATTTTTAGCAGTTTAATGGTGGGTAAAACTGAATGCCAGAGCTGGGGATGCTGCCTGGCCAAGCTAATTTGCAAACACAAACATAACCAAGGGCTCTGAGCGTGATTTTAAGAGTCCACCTTTAGCAGGCTGGGGTAGCAATTTAACTGATGTACCCAGTAATATTGAACCAGTCCCAGCTGTTCTCTCTTTGGTTTGCTTTTCTGACACCTTTAGAGAGTGAATGTTTGAGAACATCACCCCATGGCAATGAAAGATGTGGGTTGGCTGTGCCAGTACCAGAAGTCCCCTTCCCCTGAGATAAAACACTCCACGCTCTTTGTTCCAAAGGGCCAAGCAACTGATGCTGATTTTCCAGTTTCACAGAATCCCAGAGTGGTTTGGGTTGGAAGGGACAATAAAGATCATCCAGTTCCCAACACCCTGCCATGGACAGGGACACTTTCTACTAGACCAGGTTGCTCCAAGCCCCATCCAGCCTGGCCTCGAACACTTCCAGGGATGGGGCATTTACAACTTCTCTGGGCAACCCATTTCAATGCCTCACTACCCTCTGAGTAAAGACCTTTTTTCCTAACATCTAATATAAATCTCTTCTCTTTTAGTTTTGAAAAATTCCCCCTTGTCCTCTCGCTATGTGCGCATGTAAAAGGTTCTTTCCCTCTTTTTATAAGCCCCCTTTAAATACTGGGATGTTTAAGTTTCTTCATGCACTTCTCCTGAATAGTTTTGCTGGATTTTTACAGGGGTGTTTGGAGGGGCTGCTGCCTGTCTCTTTTCCCTGTGGGTCTGCAGGCATCAGTCCCTGGAGAGAAAATTACACATCACCCAGGCTGCAGTTCAGCATGAGGTGTGGTTTCCTTGCCAGTGTCATGTGACATCCCATCCCATCCCAAGCCATCCCATCCAGCTGCAAATGACCATCTATTTTCACTGAGGCTCCTGGAAGGGTCCAGCTCCTCTCTACCAGAGCCCAGTTTCTTTAACCATCCCGCAGGGCTATGAGTTGCCATTCCCCTGCTGTCTGTGTTAAGCCCGGTGCCTCAGGAGATCATCACCTCTGCTTCTGTTGTGGTCTCTGTGTTCTTTGTTGCTTCCTTCAATAAATGAACATCAGAAAAAGAGCTGTCAGGAGGGTGCTAGACAGGTCCTTGATGGCCAGCCAGGTGGTGGGGCAGGGGGCTGGGGATGGCAGGGGCTCTCAGCAAACACACAGGTAGCACCAAGTGGGTGCCAACGGTGTCTGCAAACACAGCAGCACGCTGGGGACTGAGATATCTTATTTATCCCGTGTGGATGCAGGGATGTAAACGCAGGAGGTGAAGGGCAGAGCAGATCAGCTCAGCCAGCAGCTCACCGTGGGTGTTTGTGTGTCCTGGCCTGCCTGTGCCCAGCAGGAACACACAGGGTGCGTGCGTATATTTGTGTGGAGTTCTCTTTTCATCTGCAACATATACGTGTTCTGTCTGCACACATGGCTGGCTGTTCACACTCCTGCTGTCTCTCTCCACCCCCAGGTGAAGGACCTGCTCTGCTGTGGGCTGTGACTTCCATGTGTGTCCCCATCAGTGCCCCTGCAAACTGCTCCTGTGGCCCTGAGAGATCCCAGCTACCTGACAGTTCTGCACAGCTCCTGGGAAAAGGGCTTTGTCCTCCTGTCTGGAAGACAGCAACTAATTAGGAGGCAGGAAATGAGGAAAAAAAAAAATTACTGAGGCATTGGGATTTTCTGAGAGGTGCTGAGAGTGTGATGGGAGGGATCAGCAGCCTGGGGGTCTGGAGCAGAGGGCATCCTTGACTAGGATGGGGTGGCTTTTGCTGGAAGCCCAGTGAGGAGGGCGGGAGGGTCTTAGCAAGGGAAAGGCTCTTTAGGTTAGATTGAGTGAAAGCAGAGACTGGGGCTTGCAGGAAAAGCCAATTAGGAGGGACAAGCTTGTCTGCTTTGATTGTTGGCAGAGCTCAGGCAGGCTGATCAGCAGAGGCTGATCCCTCCCCTGCCCTCCACGACTGCCTGGGAACTGCTGCATGCTCCCATGGCAGCCTCCCCCAAAAAAATGCCTGTGACTCCAGCTTCCCTAATCAGCTGTCACAGAAGCTGGGAGAGGTGACAGGGGATGGGTGGCACGTCCTGCTGCCCCTTCTTTCTGTGATCTGGGGGGGACAAGATGGATCTCTTGCTTAAACACCCCAAGTTTCCCTCCTGTCCGAGCCGCAGAGGCACAACACAGTGAGAACTGCAGGTTGGCCACTTACAGGAGTCCTGACATTCAACCTCCTGCCTGTCATGCCCGTGAAAACCAACTGCTGAAAGGGAAATGAGCTTTTAAGGATTGTTACAGCTGCAGGAGCCTCTGTCACGGCAAGTGCCAGAGCTTCCTTGAACTCGGAGCCGTCTGTAGCATGAGCAGAGCCTTTTATCTTAAATCAGCATTTCCCCCCCGCCTTTCAGACCTTTCCAGTTCACTGGCGATGTTCTCCCGAGCCCGTCTGCTGAACAGCGCGATGCAGACGGCGGGATGCTGGCTGCAAAGCCCCGGGTCATGGCGAGAGGGAGGGTGGCAGCCTCCCCCACCGCTGGGGCTGGGACACAGCGTCCGGAGCATCCTTGCGGAGCCCGATTTTGGGATGGCAGTGAGGCAGTTCCGTGGTCGCTAGATGGCACCGCACCCCCTCGCAGCAGAATATGCCAGCAGGCAGGGGATGGAGCCTCCCCTGTCAAGCAAACCCTTGAACCAAACCTGGCTCTCCCTGCGTGCGGGATGGGGGACCCCACTGCTTCCTGCCCTCTCCTTCGCCTCCTCTCCTTGCTTTGAAAATTCCCCTTGCGGAGAGGTCGAAATGAACATAGAATAGAAGAGAAAGGGGGAGGAGGGGTTCGCAGGTGGTTTGGAGGCTGCCTGGATGCTCTGTAATTTGCAGTCACCTCAGGCTCCTGTTTCATCTTTGCTCTGCACCGAGGTAACACCCCCGTGTGCCCTTCAGCTGGAAGCCCTGGATAATCGAGCAGTGTTAATACACATGAGCACAAACCCGTGTGCACGTCCCTCTTCTCTTTTCCTTGGACACAATTCCCTCTCTCTGATTGCCAAAATTAATCTAGAAGTTGTTGATTTTTAAACCCAGAGTACTCAGGAGACTCTACCTGAAGTAAATTAGCTGGTGCCTTCTCTTTTTGAATATTAAAGGACTCAAGTTTTCAACTATTTCCCTTTGGGAAAAATAGTTCCTTGATTTGCCATCTTCCTTCCTAGGAAGAATTTTGTTGTGCTGTGTAAATCTTCCAGTGCTCAGTTTAATCTCATTACTGCAGACTCCAGCCGCTTGGACCTCTTTAATTAGTGACTTGGTGACGTCTTTGGTGGCAGCTTCCTCTGGATCATCTGATATCGCCAGTGTGACCAGGGGCACAGCCCAGCTGGTTTGGCTGCCTGGGAATGTACTTTTCTCAGGGGTGTAGCAGCTGCCCCTTTGAGCAATGCTCAGGCCCTGAGCAGTGTCTTAGGTGTGACTGTGCTGTGCCTGGAAAAAGATGCAGCCACTGGTGCTTTGGCTTTTTGTGCAGTTATTCAGCTCCAAACTGACATGTGTTTGCTGATAAACCCAACTCCAGTCAGCAGAGCTGTCTTGAACACTGCCACGCTGTTGCCCTCCATATCAAACATCCCAGCTCCTGAGTACTGTGGTCTGTGCTTAACTTACATTAATGTGTGGCTTCAAACCACTCGACACTGCTTTCCCCATCCCAAGTCTGGGATGTCCCCTCCTCATCCCTCAGGAAGGGCAGTGGGGCTGTCCCTGTGGGGTGGTGAAGAGGCTCCTGTGGAAGATCTGCCCTGGTCACTGCTGGGGCTCGTGGAGCACCAACACCTCTCTCACTCCATGGGAATGACAGAACACACCACAGGTACAGCCTTGGACATGTCTGGTCCCTGAGAAATTTGGGACAGCTGGTTCCTGGACTTTTTTAGGAAGCATTACACCTCCTGTCTCTGAGCAAAACCAGCACCTACCTCAGCAGTAGCTGTCGTATTCCCAGCTCCCTGGATGGAATTGCCTCCCCAGAAGGACCTCACACAAAGCCCTTCCAATGAAGCTCGACCACATGAAGCCATGGCTATTACAAGGTCTTTGAATCAGGGGCTGGGGAGTGGTGTAAGGTTCTAAGATAAGCCGTGATTCACCCCTCGCCAGCCAGAGGAAAAGACGTTCCTGGCGCTGGAAAAAGCACACAACACTGTGACAGTGCTGTGCTAGATAGCATGGTGACATCATGTGCTCTGATACTAAGAAAAAAAAATCCCAGCAATGCCGTGGAAACCTCAGCTCCATCATTTGTGTGCTTGTGTAAGACACTTCTTTTCCCATGCAGCTGGGTAATTAAATACAAGGTCTCAAATCCAGGCAGCGTGTGATCCTTATTCCCTTTCTTGTGTGATAGGCAAGAAAGAAAAGGAAAGGAAAAACAACAAATCCTAAATACATGGATTAAGGAGACCCTGGGTTCCTGATCCATGTCCAAAAATTGTGGGATGGTCCCGTGGTCTCTAATGCAGTCATTATAGGATTTTTGGAGACCTGTTCTTTTTCTGCCCCAAGTCAAACAGCAAAGTTTGGCAAAATTCAACCCTTTCCCATGCAAAGCTTGGATTTCTCCCTCTTGACAGATGCCTCTTGCCTTGAAATATCCCTGACCTGCTTTAGTCCCGATGATATCATAACATTAGGGATCACTTACATGCCCTATCTTAAGCCAAGGATGACTCTCTCTGATACACCACTGCTGCCAAATTCAAAAAGGAGCCCAGCCAAGGCTCCTTAGTTAGGTACAAAGGAACCCTTCCCTCTTCCTCTCCTCAAGGCTGAGGTGCAGGGAGATATTACTCATCCCAAACTAAACATGGATGTATTTCTGCCTTGGTATTTAATAGCAGCTATTTTTAACTGCTGGGATAAGAGCACAGGGAGAGCCAGCATGGCTCTGTGGACTCATCACTGGCCCAGATCCCGGCTGTGCTGGGATTTGCCAGCTCTGGGTAGTGGGACTGAGCAGGGCTGCAGTCAAGGGGTTGTCTGCTCTCTGTGCTCCCTATCCTTGGCCACATTCCTGAAGGTCCAGTCCTGGCAGGACGCACACGTCCCCAGCCTGCACCACCCGATCAGTGTCTGCTGTGGGGTTCCGTGGGAAATACAACTCCGTGTAAGGAGGAGGCAGACCCTTCCCAGCTGCAGCTGTAGAGGTGGAAGCAGGGTAGCAATGACGCCTGGTAACCAAAATAAATCCAACTCACAGCTTCTGCCCGTGGCTGAGTCATCGGCTGTATCTGGCACTGAGGAGATGGTCCCCTGCCTGTCCCGGGACTGCTTCCCTTCCTGTGTGGGAACAACAGCAGGGAAACAGGTAAGTTCCCACAAATAGAGGGGAGGAACTGCACAAAGGCCTGCTGTGGAGAAGGTGATTGTACCAGAGGCTTTCCAAAGCAAAGGTGGCTTTTTTTTGCCTTGCAGGAGCCAGCCTTGGATTTGCTCTGTTCTTTCCGAGGGCTGTGCTTCACAGCTTTTTGATGCTCTGCCTCATTTCCAGAGCTAAGTGGTATTTTCCCTACCCATCTTTGATTTTGAGGCCACCTTTCTGAGTTAGGATTATACATCCATTTCCTTTACCAACTCCCACAACGATTTTTGTGTCTCAAACCCAGTAGTGATCGGTGTTGCCCTTTGCTGCACTCCCAGTGAAGGACCAGTCCCTCTTGTGGACTGATATCAACAGCAAAGAGATGAACTTGATAATTTCTTATAGGATCTCATCCATAATTAATATTTCAGATCATATCAACGTGGTTGATATAATTTCCCATGTTTTCTTGATGTAGGTCTTTCTCTAGGCTGCCCATTCCTACCAAGCCCTTCCCTCCAGGAAGAGGATCATCACATGGAATAGTTTGTTGAACATCTGACCTCTGTCCCTGGTGCCATTAAATCACCCAGAGCTGGATGGCACTAGACATAAACATCCACAGGGAAACCTGTTCCCTGTGCCTAGGGATTGGCATCAATGGGTGATGAAGCACCACCACAAAGACCAGGAATTTATAAGGACAAAATGTATTTCCAAGGCCTTTTGAAGAAGAGCATCAACTGACCTTTGCAGGAGACTCCTTCCACGTGGTGGTGGCAGGACTCCATCGTGCCTTCCTCTGGATGCTCTGGAGAGGGGAGAGGAAGGCTGGGTCTCTGGGGGGTTTGCTCTCCATGCTCAGGGGCTGGATTGTTGTCAGGATGCTGGTGTGATCAGCCTCCCTCTTCCTCAAAGGGCCTTTGGGAGATGGTGCCTCCAGTGGGGCACACTGTGAGCTCTTACAGAGTGGGGTGATTTTAGGGGTGTCAGAGCTGGTTGGGAGTCCTCTGAAATTCCTTGCTGGAGAACCAATCTTAAGGATGGGGACCCCCTCCTTGGGCTTGCTTGAGCACATATCACAGGGATGACTTCGAGGTAAGGCACAGTTTTTCCCCACTGGAACGACATTGTTCTGTGATGGATATCTTGCTTCCATGAGCTAAAAAAAAAAAACAACCCCAAAACATCGAGACCGGTTGTTATATAATTTCAATAATAAATCACACGAAATTTTTATTTCCTGGTCTTCTACTTCAAGCATCACATCTGTTGATTTTCTAACTTTGTGGAATGAAAGAGTATCCCACCGCTTTCTATGTTCTCTGAAATAAATGTCAAGGACATAATTTAAACTTTAGCTTGTTTTTGAAGTGTTGAAGTTTCTGTCTTGCCTGTTTCCAGAAAACCCTCCTGACTTGTCCATGAACATGCAAGGAAGTCTTGGAGTATAAAAAATATGGCCAGTGGTTGTCTTCCCTCTTGGATGATTGCTTTATTCCCATCTCCATCCTCCTAGTCTATTGAAAATGTGTTTCCAAGCAGTCGGAAAAAAAAAAAAAAAACCCTGTCTATCATTTTACTGGAAACCTCCAGTTTCTTCTTAGAGACCTGGACGGAAAATAAATTTTTTCAGTTTCCACCTTCTGTTTAATTAGATGGAATTCATCTTTCTGTGGTCAGTGGGAATCAGCCCCATCTTTAGCAGAAAAGCTGGATAAAGTCCAGAGTACCTGGCTTCTGGTGTGTTATCTTATCTTTTTCATTCCAGGTTGTAAAAGGCCCCTTATCACAAAGCAGGGTCAAATGAGCAAACACAGAGCTGAGAACTGCACATTATGGCAATGAGTTTGGAATCAAAACATGAGGGACATTGGCAGGTGGGAGATGCCCCTTTGCCATGGTGTGAGAACAGCAGCCACAGCTTCTGGCTGGGGGGAATTCCATTTAAAATGCTGAAATGCAGACACCTAAATGCAGCTGTGAGCAAAATCTACTAATGAACTTGATGTCTAAGGCCCATCATAGTCAAAAGCACCAAGCCACTGCTAGAATGGCAGGGTAGGATGACAGAAATGACACAAGTGCCTAATTTGAAAACACAGGGCAACACCAAAAAACCTCCAGCTGGTGGTGCAGGAAGCACCAGTGCCTTCCCTGCCAGCCCAGTGTGGCTCTCTTGGTGCCTTAATGACTTTGTGCACCTTTACCTCAGGCTGAATCCTTCCCTCACTTGCAAGCCAGTGCTAAATCCTTTGCCAGATCTTCCACTTTTGATGGTTTGCCGTTAGTCTCTACCCCCACAATTTTTTCACTCCACAGCAATCTGAATATTACACATGAAATTTCCATCCTGGAGCACTTTACGTGTCCATCTGTACATACTAATAAGCAGTTGGGTCTGACCTGTCCTGAGGCTCCTCAGAACAGCACCAGTTATTGCAGAAAATGCTGGGATTTTGTTTGTCTCTCATTGCCAGGAACTGGAGCACTATGTTGAGAGGAACACCCACACCAACAGCTCTGAGCCTTTGGCTCTCACCTTGGGATGTTCTTGCTTGGTCGTGTTTCTTTCACCGTTCAGGATGCGCTGGTACCTGCAGGGAAGACAGGAGATGCCACCTTAGTCCCTCTTCAGCCTGAATATATTTTTGCGTGATGTGGACAGGCTCTGCCTTCCCCTACCCTCTGGAAAACATCAAAGCCAGTAGACTTCAAAGGCAAGCTTGAAGAGTGACAGAGATGTGAGAAATCTCCCAGAGAGGACTGGTTTTAGCTCAGGGCAGTACTCAGATGCAGTGTGAGTCCTCTCCTCCCAAGCTCCATGCAGATGTGTCCCTGGAGCATCCACCTCCCCACTGGTGGGGGTTTACCTTGCCTGAACGAGGTGTATTATTGCACTTTGCTGATTAATAGCTTGGAGCTGAAGTCAGGCTTTCCAGAAGGTCAATTTATTCAGCTTTAACCTAATGTAAAGGGATTTATCAAGTCAGGACCTGACCTAATGTAACACCAGTGATGAGAGAGACCTTTGCAGAAGAAACCACCTTCCTTCTCTCCGGTGCTCTGGGGAGTGCACTCTCAGCTTTCTCCAGAGACACTCTCAGAGAGATGGCTATTTACAGTGGAAACGAACCAATTTTGGGGTATCTGTAACTAAACTGTCCCATGGGGAAGTTCAAGAGACAGACTTGACAGCTGCTCTGTCACTCTTTCATGGAGGGACATGTACTTTGGGTTCTGTTCCTAATCTTACTCGTCTCACGCTTGACAGTGTTTTGGTCTGATCTCAGCTATGGGTTGTAACAAGAAGAGAAATCAGCCCTCAAGAGGCTTGGGCTGAAATGTGACTCTCTCTGGAGCTTTTTGGTGAGAGACAGCTGAGAGAAACCAGGAGGGGATGCAGTGCCCATACCCCTCTTTCTTTCCCATCAGCTCATCTCTCCAGCATTTGCTCCTTTCCCTTGTGGCACCATACAAACTACCAGGATTAAAAGCTTTAATTGTCCACCTGGGAATGCTCCGGTCCTTGGGGTCAAGGGCAAATTCCTCTGCGTCATTTTATTTAGTGAAGATCGTCGAGTGTGTCTGGATTTTAAATCAAGACTTGTCTTCCAAAACATAATAATGCACTGGAAATATATAACAGATAGGAGCACTCGTGGCAGAAAACAGCCACCTCTCACTTGAGACCAGGAAATTTGGGATGCTGTGCTTGAGAAAGATCTTATCTGAGTGAGATTTGTTTGTTACAGAGATGGGAGAGGGAGAGTTCTCCCTGGAACCCCTCGGATCTGAGGTGAGCTGCGACCACAGATTAAACACCCACCTGGCAACCAGTTCTGAGACAGACACAGCTTTCCTCAGGAGAACTGCCCTGAGCTCTGGATTGCTCCTTGGAGAACGGCACAGAGAAGGGAAGGACTGAGCTGGCCTCAGCTTCTCAGCTTTTTCCATGTTTTCTGTCTGCTGGCACTGAAACAAGAGAGCAAAGGTTATGGTGCTGGATGTGAAGACTCAGGGAAAAGAGGCCAAAAATCAGTGTGTCCATCTCCACTCAGGGGACCGGTGCATCAGTAAAGGGCTGTGGAACAAATGCTGTCTCCACTGATCCATCTGCAAACCTCATCACTGAAATTCACTTTTGAAAAACAAAATGGGGTTAAAGCAGACACAAGTTAAATTAAATCACACTTAAGGCAAGCAATTGGTCTTTTCTACTCTGCCTACCACTTATCTCATTTTCTTAGATCCCCGAGTTCATCTCTATGACAGTGAGAGGGAAAAGACGTGAAGAAAATTAGCCTTAAATAATTTAAAACTGATTTAATAGAATTTGTATAGGCATCAATAGTTAAAATTTTCTGATGTGTCCGGTGTCACACAGACCTGAACCAGTTCTGGATTCAGACAGATACTGGAGATTTAAGCACCCCTTGGCCTCTTCTGCCAAAAATGTTCTTGTTTTCCAGACTTCAGCAATGTGCAGCAGAAGTCTCAGGAATTGTATTTGCAGTGACTGATCTGACACTTGGAAGTACATTAGGTCATCTGGGGTTCATTTTCTGAATGTAGGCAGAGCTCTGGGGACCTACAAGTTATATGTAATTGCTTTTTAATTACTGACACAGACATTTGAACTATGGGATTATTAAATACTAGTATTTACATTTTGAAAGTATTTGTTCTAAAAGCCATGTTGCTTGTAAAAAAATGTTTCATCAGCGGTTTCTGTGGCTCTGGCCTGAATATTGTTCAGTGTCCAGAGTCATTGTCCACCCCTGTTTGGGTGTCCACTTCCAGATGCACTCAAAAGGGACAGATTTTCGGGGGGATAGGAATGTCATTCAGCAGCTTGTGAATCTCTGCCTCTTTTCTCATGCCTGTTAAGACATCTGAAATCAAGACCAGAGGGTGGGAAATATATTTCTCACTAGTTGCTTTAAAAATTTCCTTTTTTTTTCAAGGTCATTTCCCATGGTGCTAGAGAAGAGACAGATTTGTCAGATCACAGGCTCCCACCTCCCACAGTTCAGGGATTGTTCCCCATTTTTGCAGTGGTGTCTAACATTAAACAATTCCAGGTTAAGGGCCCTCCAGGGATTTACTTTGTGGCAAAATGAGCCTGTTAGGAGGGAAGTATTCCTTATCCCTCCTTTCCCTTAAATACAGGCAGTTGATGAAAATACCCTTCTCAGCCCACCCTGAACAGTTCCCACAGCCAGCACAGCATCCCCCAATCGCTGAGGGTTTACAGGATTTTTCTGATATTAATTCGTTCCATCTCCTGTGATCTGGGAGGGGTTTTTGTGTAAAATCACTTACATGCTAGAGCGCTTCCCTCTGCCCGAGATCTGCCATTTGATAGTCTCCCAGGGGCTCTCCAGCACCACGCTGCTGACTCCTTCCTCTCCCCCTCCTGTGCAAGAGAGGAGGCAAAGTCCCTTGGCAGAGCTGCAATTAAATATTAAAAGCTGATGTGCAAATGGGGATGGTGTGAATTGGAGAGCTGGCACTGGAGAGAGGAGGAGATGAAGCCTCCTCCCTCCTCCTGTCAGCTTTTTGCCAGTTACTGAGGTCTCATTTCTCCCCATAAAATCACCAGATAAGTTCAGATCCTGGCTGGGGCACCCGCTGCCATCTAGACCCAAAGCTGGGTTTTGATTTAGGTGGAAGCTGCTGGAATCCCCCCTGTCCCCACCTTGTCTCAGAATGAGCTCCACTGTAAGGGGATTTTTAAATGGATGCTCCTGGCACAGGTCATACACCCATAGTCCAAACCAGAGAGTGTTTTCAGCTCAATTTGTGGTCCCCTGGGCTTGTGGCTTTGCTGAGGATGTTCTGCATGAGCTGCAGCAGAGGGCATCTCTCTGGAGTGTTTACAGCTCCAGGGAATACACTGCTCCTCCTGGCAAAAATGAAAGGCAGGCCAGGGTCCAGATGAAATTAAATTAAATAATTCACCATTTGGGGAAACAGAGGGCAGGACTGTCTGTGGGGATTTGATTTAGCCAAAATCTAAGTTTGATTAAAGTCAGAGTTTGGCAAAAGTAGCCTCCTCACCCTCTCAAAAAGCACCATGGCCACTAAAAGAGCTGATTTTCACCTAACAAAAACAGGGTTACTGGGAAGTTCTCCCTGGGACTTATTGTGCTCACACTGGAAAGTTGATCAAACAGCAAAGGCAGTGCACAAATAAGAGCAAATCACTGTGTTGGTTTATAATGAACAAGAAAAGCTACATTTGACATCAAAAGCTGGAAAATAATTTACCCAGAAATGACTAAGCTAAGCAAGAAACCTTTGAGATGAGAAGCCAGTGAGTCAGGGCAAGGCAGAGATCTGGATAAACAAATGGAGTGTCCGTGTCACTGCTATATGAAATAATAGCTTGCACTTCTCCATCTGTTCTGATTCAGCTCTTACTGGAACAAACCTCCTTACTGGGCTTTTATTTCAGCATCTAAAACAACTGAGAGGCACTAATGATTTTAATTCTCTGTCCTGTGAATAGACACAACAAGTTTGGTTCCACATGGTGGACTCTGGTCATGGCATCAGTGGAATTCCTTGCAGCAGTGCCTGAGAACCAGCCTGGAGCTCAGCCCTGGCTTTGTACAGGCTCAGATTTGTGCCAGGCATTCTCCCAGGGTCTCCCTGAAGTGATGGACAGTTCAGTTCTCGGAGGACTGTGCAGGATGCCTTGCAGGGAAATGGGAAAATACCTGTGACTGTAGCAGCTGCTGGACTCTCAAGACACAAACCTGATGGAGGATAGAAGGATTTTAATTGCACGGGCAAACAAAAGATCCATCCCATCTCTGAAGATGGGATGCATCCTTGTCAGTTATTTATTTTAGTGGAGGAGGATTTGGCTGCCACAATGAAACAATGAGCACTGCAGCCCTTCCAACAGTGAGTAATAGAGGCTGCTAAAAGCCCCGTCAATTATTTTGGGGACTCCTGCTCTCCAGCTCCTTTCTCCATAAAAGGGCTGCATGAAACAATTCCCTGCACAGCTCTGAGGCACCCTCGCTAGATAAAGTGTGTTTGAAACTGTTTTTGCCAGGATTACAGAGCCTTAGGCTGATTCCTCAGCTACTGTCTCTGCTGGGGGCCTTGCTCAGCTCACAGTGATTGCAGCCCTCGCTGTTAGCAGTGCTCTGGGTTTGGCAAGGACCTGTGGGAAGCTGGGAAGGAATTCTTCAAGCTGAGCTGTTACGAAGAAGAGGAGCCTGAATCACATTGATTTGCCTCCAGGTAGCAAATCAAGGTAGTGGGGGACTAGTTAGAGGATGGAGGGACTGGATATACCAGTCCCCAAATCAACTTTTCTTCCAACAGCCAAGGAAGGGAAAGAATCACTCTTGAAGACTCCTGGGGTTTGTGTCTTGCCCTGGGAAAAGTTGGAAGAGATCTCTTGTAGAAACTGGAAGCTTTGATGGGGATGCGATTTTTGAGCTTCAGCAGTTCCCCCAGGTGGAGGACACGGGGTAAAGGGGTGCTCTGGGGAACATTCAGCACCTCTGTGGTCCCCAAATGCTCTTTGCAGCAACCCTTGAGATGTTTGGGACACAGATTGTGTTCTGACTGCTCTGCTCCCGTTCTCCATGGGAAGCAACAGTTCAGCAGTCACTGTACCTCTGGAAGGGCCTTGCCAGATGTCCTTAACTCTGGTTAAAACCTGGTGGCTGAGATAGAAAGAACAGCCAGCCTCAAATACCTCCTCTGTTTCCTGCAGAAATGTGGGAACAACCACGTTACTCGTGTGTGCCTCCACCCTGATGACACCTGGGGAGAAAAGGCAGCTGAGAGATTTTAAGAATCCAAGCTTCCTTTTCTCTCCTTTAGTGACAAACAGCCAAACCACACTCTTCCCCCAAACAATGGGGGTTTCCCTGAAGAATATGAGAAGGGAGGTAGAAAGTCCTCCAGATGCCTCCACAGGCAGCAAGTGATGCCACTGCCATGCTCCTCTTTAGGGTCACACCTTTACCTGTCAGAACCACCTGCCCTTCCTTGTCCTGTCATTGCATCCCAGGACTCTTCCAGGGTAGGGGCGGGAGTTTTATTCCAGGCACTCTGAGGCCTCACAGCCTGCCCAGGACATCTCCTGACCACTGCACTAGGAACAAAAAGCTCTGCTTTCTGGTTTTGTTTGCTATGGTCAGATGGTCAGTGGGGAGCATCCAGGCTGGAATGGTTCATTCCCTGCTGCAGTGCTGAGCTCTGCAACGTGGACACGGACAGGGTGGGCAGTGCTGCCTGCATCTCACCTGAGGCAGACGTGGGGAATACTGGCAGGGAACTTTGAACTGGGAGCTGCTAATGGTTAACACAGACAATTATTTCTGGCTGTGGCAAACGGACTGACCTAAGCCCACACGAGATTTGTGCTGACCAGACAGGGACAGCAGTTTGCATAATCACCTCTACTCTTTTTTTTTTTTTAAACTTTTTTCCCCCAATTGTATAATGTTGTTTTGATAGCTGTATTCCAACTAAAAACCTCTGTGTTCCTCTTTGGTTCCTCCCCATGTGCCCAGCTTTGCTGCACACAGATTTGTGCTCTGCTTGTCAGATGAGTGTGAGCAGGGATGGTGGGGTGTGAGCAATCACGAGAGAGAATAAATCAGTTTGGGTGTAAATAGAGATCTGCTATTTGTTATAAACAGATTGATGCATAAATGGTTTTCTGAAAAATACTGGTTGTGATGTTTCCTCCAGATTTGATCCCCGACCAGGGAATTTACAGCAAACTAGCTACAAGCAGTTGAGGGAAGAACCAGATTTTGCACTCTTTCCAGCACATTCTCCACATTTTTTGGGGGTGAGGAGAGCCATTTGCCTGTGTGGCCTCAGGGCTGGGTATGTGACTGCACAGCCAGCTTTTAATCCTGCAGCTGAAGGCCCTGTGCAGCTCCAGGAGCTGCTGCTCCCAGAGCCAATTCCTTTCCTTTGGTCTGCTGGGTAGGGCTCTGCACGAGCAGTTTGCTAAGGATGGGTGCATCAGGGGAGGAAAAATCCCTGCAAAGTCTCTGGTATTGTTTGCTCTCCTGCTCTCTGCCTTCTTCTTGTGGAGACTATCTGGATCCTCGCAGTCATTTCCATAATTGTTGGTTTCGTGTTACATAACCAAAAAAAAAAAAAAAAAGGAAAAAATTATCTATCAAATGCACATGTGGAACTAATGGGGCTTATTTGAAAAGACCTGTCTTTGCATTTGCAGCTGGCACATTTCTTGGTCTGTTTTAATGAGCTTCCACAGCCCTGGCACGTGCTGGGGAGGGACCCCACGTGTGCTCACCCCGTGCCCCCTGGGGCTCCAGTTTCTCCCCAACATGTAGGAACACAAATGCCTGGTCTGTGGGAAGCATGGGAAAACTGCTGCAAGAGCCTTCATGAATGCATGTTCCCTTTGAATACTCCCTGATCACTAAGTCTTTTTTTCTGATTTTTTGTTTTTTCATTCAGGGTGGAAAGCTTGGATTTTCTTGGGGGACCTCTGTAGTTGCTGGGTTTTGTGGTGGCAATTTCCACTTCAAGAAGCCCCTGGCTTCCCCAAGGAAATGAAAAGATACAAATTTTGAAGTTCTTTGGACTCCATGCTCTCAAGTTCAGGTGGTGGTTGAGTTGCAGAGATGGCCAAGGATGTAAGGCTCAGGGTATGGGGACATCCCAGGCCAACTGCAGCTCCTGTTTGGCCTCAGCACATGAAATGCAGCAAATCCTGGACTTCAGTGGAGCAAAGATGTGGCTCTCAGGACATCAGTGTTACCATAGGTTCACCACCACCTCAGGGTGTGTGAAGATGAAGTTCATTCTGGACTGTAAGAAACGAAACACTGGTCCCAATACACTGAAAAGGTGAGAAGGCTTCTGGTGGCCTTCATTTAGAGTTTTAGGGTCTGATTTTGAGCACTGGCACAGCCTGTGTGGCCTGGTGGGATTTGTGAGTAGAAAACACCCTGAAATGCTGCCCAAATTTGACTGTCTCATGGTGCACAGGACCAAACTGAGGGGCAGCAGCAGGTCTGCTTGGTGTTTGCTGGGTTTTGGTGTTGGATGGTTTGGGGTTGCACTCAGACACAGCCTCCACCTCCCCAAGGACCAGAGCTGGCCCCGTTCAATACCCAATGATGTCTCTCCTTGACCAGACAGGGACATCGTGCACCCCCCTCTGCATGAAAGAAAATTACAGAATCATTGAGGTTGGAAAAGACCTTCAAGAACATCAAATCCAGTCATTGACCCAGAACTGCCAGGTCCACCACTAAAACATGTCCCCAAGTGCCACATCTACACGGCTTTCAAATACCTCCAGGGATGGTGACCCCACCACTTCCCAGGGCAGCCAGTTCCAGTGCCTGATAATCCTCTTTGTGAAGAAGTTTTTCCAACCCCAACCTCCCCCAGTGCACCTTGAGGCTACTTCCTCTCATCCTATCCCTTGTCACCTGGGAGAAGAGACCAACCCCCACCTCTCTACATCCTCCTTCCATGTCATCAGGCATCTCCACCACGGCCAGATGCTGCACCTTGGGCTCCTCTCAGTGCTCACAGCCTCTTGGGGTGCACCTAAATCCCAGGGGTGGGAGCTCCCCTTCTTAGAACATGGCCTATTCCCCCAAAATTCTGCTGCTTACACCCTGTTTTGCCCTGCTCCCAGGTGGATTCTGTGCCTGTCTCCATGGCTGTCTCCATCAGGGATTGACCACGGATCCCCCATGCTGATTTTTGGGAGGGGAACATCAGGTTTCCCCCACAGAGCAGGAAACACTGCTGCAACTGTGCCTGTGGATCAACACCCCAGACTTTTCTGAGCTGCTTTCAAAATCAAATGATCGCCCCCCAAATCCCCTAGATTTCTCCCATACCTTTCCACAGGTGTAGGTCACATCCCCTAAGTCTTCACTCATTATCACAGCAGGGAAACTGCCTGTTTATGTGGAAGGAAGGAAGAAAAGAAGGAAGAAAAGAAGAAAAGAAAGGAAGAACTAGAGCTACCTTTAATTCTGAATACAATAAGCCCACGCAGCTAAAAGCTGGGTGATTCTCCTTATGCTGAGTGCTCTGCTCATCCCAGGCACTGCTTTTTCTCAAGGGTAAACCTCATCTTTTCAATCTTTAGTGTATAAACCATCATATTCTGACTGTATGGGGCTGCAGTGTCCCTTAGGGCTGATCATGTTTTTATTTCACAGGCTTTTCCCCGTGAAAAGGGGTGATTGCCTGTGATGGTTTTATGAAAGTGTTTGGAGGTGGATGTTCCTTCCACCCTCTTTCCACCCAGCAAAAACACGAAACCGCAGATTGTTCAGGCTTCAGTTTCTCATTGAAAAGTATCTTTTTTTATTTCCCCCCTGGGAAGCTCTGGAAATTAAAACCAGCAAAAATACATTTCTTGTGAGGAGGAAATATTTCCTGGCTGCCTCTAAGACACCGTGGGGGCTCTGTGTCTGCAAACTGCACAGTGTGCATACCCTGTGCTCTTGTACTCTGTGGGCAAATATGGGGCAAAAGCCACAATCTAAGGCTTCTCCCGGTTTTCTTTAGGGGCCTGGAGCATACACACTGCCCTGATTGATGCTAAAGGAAGGGGAAAGGCAACAGCAGCCTCTCAGCATCCCTGGTAAACACGCCTTGTACACAGTTGGCAGTGTATTTTTGGGCTGTTTGAAAAGTGTGCAAAGGTTTGGTGACCACGAGTGTGTCCTTTTCTTTCCTTTTTCTTTCTTTTTAGTTTTTTTTTTTTCTGTGCCTGCACTGGAAACTCTTGGCAGCACAAACTCTCGTACCTGAAAATGTGGACTCAGAGGAAAGGGAGCAGCTCTGGGGGGTCTGGCTGAACGGCTGCTGCCTGCCAGCCCTGACCACCAGCCTTGCAGCAGAGAGGTGGGAAATCTGCTAGGATCTGCCTGGGGAATGTCAGCGAGGGTGTATCTGGGAGAGTGGGAGATGCTCCCCACGCCAGGCTCGGCCGAGTGGACAGGAGCCAAGGAGCAGCTCAAGTCCTGCATCGCTGCACTGCTGCCAAAACCCCGGCAGCAAACCCGGCCTCCCTTGTGTCACCGGGAGGAAAATGAGTGTTGCTCCATCGCTCTCAGCTGGGCTCTGGCCCGGGGCGCATCTGGAGCACGGCGGCTGCACCGGGATCCAGGGATGCTGGGAGGCGCCGGGGCGGCTCCCCGGGGCCCCGCTCGCACAGCCCCGCTCCATCCCCCGCCTCTCCCCAGCTGGCTGGGCCGCTTGGCAGCTGTCACTGCCCCCCTGCTCTCGGTCCTCGGGCTCTGTCCCTCCTGGTGCCTGGTTAGGAGCAGGGAAAAGGGTTTGGGCCAGGGGATGGGGAATGGGGCGGAATTGCATCAGTCTTCCATGTGCCAGGACTCCAGACTGCTCATGTTAGCCTAAAAAACAGCTTTTTTTTCTTTTTTTCCATCAAGCTTAATTTGACCTTCACGATCAGACATCAGATGGAACTGTAAGATTGAAAGGTGCAGATGTTGTTTTTTTTGCAGTGGTCTGCAAGGACTTGCAGACTATAGATGAACTGGCTGGGTATCAGTTTTATTCCACTTTAATGCCTGCAAGTCCTCACTGAGGAGCTGTATTCCCAAATCCCGTGTAATTATCTTGAAGGTCTTCTTCACATGCCAACCTTATGCTACACTTAAGGAATAGATCTGGTTTCATATCTGCAAATATGCAAAGATGCAAATAAGGAGGGAACATTTGCATACCAAAGTAGGCTCTGAGTGAGATTTATTCAGCATTATTATTATTGTTATTATTAACAGTGGCGTGCTTCTGCGAGTCTCTGGAAGGCAGAAAAGGTAAAAATAAGAGATTGCTTCCAGCTCTTCTTTTTTTCTGTAAATAGATTTGTGAAGCCTGAAACCACCCCGCCTGTAGTGCCACCATTTACTCAAAATACAGAAGGTGCTCTCTGGCTACAGGAAATGGTGCATTTAGGGATTTGGGGGCTGTCTGTGGGGATCCCACAGCTGCCAAACACAGGGAGCCCCGGGGATGTCCCCACCAGAAGAGAGGGCGTGTGTCTGCAGCCACATGGGGACATGTGGAGGAGTGTGTCAGCAGGCGTGTGCCCTCAGGAGCTTGTCGTGCCTCTGACACGACAAAACCCTCTGGGATCTGTGGGCTGTTGATGGAGAGGAGTCAGCGAGCCCGGAGCACACACGGCAGGGGGAAGGCTGATTTTTCTTTCTGCTCAACCAGAAATTTCTGCTGTTGGCACAGCAAACTCAGGGTTACCTGTGGACAGATGCCGTGGATAAACCCCCAACTGCAGAGGCTCAAAGCCCTGATTCATTCTCCCCTCTCCTTGCTTGTGACCTCTTTGCATTTCTGAGCTTTGTTTCTCTGTTTACAGCCCTGTTCTCTGTCTTGTCTTCATGCCTGTAGAGGCAAATACTCTAAATAGGGTGCTTGTCATGAGATTTGCACTTGTTTTCCATAATCAATATTGGGCTGTTGCAGTTTTTTCACCTCGAAGGACTGCTGTTCACTGCTCCCCTGACTTCAGAGGGTCTATTGTGAATTAGCCAAGGGTAACCCAAAGTGCATTTGGGAACTTTGTCCATTTAGAGAAGCCAGACAATTGAAAATGGCAGGTTGGGCTTGACACTGTCAAAGTGTTGTTTCCAGACAGGTCTTTTCCAAATAGATTTTTTACCCTGGGGGTTGTTCTGAACCACCTGCCCAGAGTTTGCTTCTGCCTTTGCACGGAGACCTGCATCCACCTGCTCTCCCGGATGCATCTCAGCTCAGTGAGCAAAGGGGGCAGAGCCCAAGACACGGCTCCTCTCTTGATGCCAAAGGGTCCTGCTTAGAAAGGTGTCCAGGGAGGAGGCAGAGCCTCTTTCCATGGATGGAGGCCATCAGTGCTGCACGTTTCCTGCTGTCCTGTACTTGAAGCAGCACTATGTCAAGCAGAGAGTGGGGAGTGGGAGGAACCAGAGCAGCTTAGTTTGTTCAGGGCATAAAAGCTTCCTTAGAAGATGCCCTAAGCCAGTCTCTTAACCTTATCCCACTCTGGATAGGATTTAGAAGGCAAAAATACACTTAAAATATAATTGCAGTTTATTTCAACTTTCTTTGCAGTTTATTTCCTCAAATCTCCTCACTGCTGTCCCCCATCTGGCACTTTCCTGCCCACGATTCTCTGCCTGAGCGTGGTGGGCTCTGTGCTGGGAGTCTTGATGTTGTGAGAGAACCCATTTCCATTCTGCCTCTGCACGGTCTTTTCCACTGCGTTTACAGTAAGAGATGGAGCTTCGGTGTCACACGGTGTCACCCTGGGAGAGCTTCCTGTCCTCCACCTTCTGTCCTTTAGGCAGCCAAGGTGTTTCCTGCTTCTGCAAAACGATCTGCAGAGAGCGTGCACCCACCGATTTTTGGATAACGATCCCTCACGGCCTCCTCCGAGGACACAAGAGGGCGCTTCCACCTCACTTTTGGGGAGCATTTCTTCAGCAGGATTTTCTCTCTCTTTCACCCCATCAGCTGTGGGAGGTTGGGTGAAGGTCCTCAGAGCAGGGAACTTGTCTCTATATGAGTTTGCAAGGCACTCGTCTGAAGGGAGCTTCATCCTTGCAGCATTCCCAGAGCCTCACACAGAGCAAATTAAATCACATTTATGTGCATGAAACAGGGATTGTTCCACTTCAGGATCTGGTGGATTTTCAGAGGATGTCTCAGAGGATCTTAGCACTGAGAGATGTCATTGGTTTGGATTATCCACTGTGAGAAACAGACATGTCAAGGCATCATTGCTGGGATACTCTCTGAGCGTAACAGAACTGATGGATTCAGGGAAAATTTGGTTTAAAAACAAGAGTTTTGAGCCTTTGAAAGGAGAGGGAATGGATTTTGTACTCATTGCCCCACTGGGTGTGGCAGCAGAGGGTGTGCAGTGAGCACACCACACATCTGACATCCCCCCACCAAGGAGGAGGCAGAACAGGTAAGAAAACTTCCAGAGGTTGGGGAACCTCTCTGAATCCATTTAATCCAGGCTATTTCCTCCCTAGTGTTCTTTTCCTGAGGTTTTACCTGCTGGTGGCTGTATCCCAGCCATGTTCTAGAGATGGAGAACACAGGACCCCTGATCCCCAGGCTGACCTGCAGTGCACACCCACATCATGGCACTGGCAGTGAAAGGAACTTTTTATTCACTGCTGTTTCCAAGAGCTCCACACCTGGAGTCTGAACAACAGCCTGAAAGTGCAGGCTGTACAATGGTGGTAAAATACAGGCAGTCTCAGAATTCCTTTCCTGTGCCTGCTCACTCCTGGGACTTGGAGTCTGCTTTTCCTCCTCCATCATCCTTCAAGGCTGTGTCCAGGCAGTTCCTAGAGAACCACAGAGTTAAGGATCATCCTTGCAACAGGAACACATCTCTCATTGCAGCTATGACTACTGCAGCTACACCTAATTACCTGCTTGTAAATAAAGCCTAATTAGCCAGCACCCAACTTTTCCTCTACACCCTTGTCCTATCACTTCAGTTCAAACACAGGGAAAGCAGTTTTCCCTCCAGGTGTTTGGACAGGGGTGTTTTTGCTACAGAGCTGGCAGAAAGGGACAAAGTGTTTACAGCCAGAGCAGGGCTGACCTGGAGAAGGCACAGAGTGTGCTGCCAGACACGTCTCTTCATATAACCTGCAGGAGAAAATCAGAGTGCTGGGGTATTTTTCATCACAACAGTAGGGCTTTAGGTTTTCCTGGGGCTGCATAATCTCCAGGATGTGGAGGTGGTGGGTTTTTGTGCTGGGTGACATTGGATGGGTTACTGCCTGGTATTAGTTTTTTTTTTTTTAAAGACTATTGAATCCAGCTGCTTTTAAGATGCCTGTCTTTCAACAACTGCTCTATGGGAGGAAAGGTCCTTCCTGCAAATCAGACCATTTTCTGATGTGTAAAGCTGTATTCTGGAACAGGATGTTCCCCAAACACTAGTTACATGTTAAAGGGTTTTTTCAAGTGTTCTACTTTTAAAAAAGCAACAAAGGCCATTAGGAGAAAAAGAAACTAAAAGTGCTTGGCACTTTTGAAAATCAGAGTGCCTCTGCTTAGTTTTGCAAATATGGAGCTTGATACAGGAAGGCTCTGATTTCCAGAGCATCCACAGATCCTTGGGGAAGAGGTGCTGAGGGGGCTTATGGGCAGCATTGCTGGGTTCTGAAACTGTGTGTGTCCCTTTCAGCCAGCTACAAGTGGCCTAAACAGAACATTCCTCTCTGCTGTCACATTCCAGGTCAAATCAAATTTTCAGCAGAAGAAAGAAATTTGAGGCAATAAGGATGAGGTTGTGTCTTTCTCTTCTCCAAGCCCAGACAAACTCTGGTAACCTCTGATCTCAGCCTGGTCCTTGGGCCTGGGACATCCTCTGGTAGGACTGGATGCAGGAGGCAGGAAGGAAAATCCAAGGGTCTTTGAGCCCACCTTGCTGCCCTGCTGGGTAAAGGCCTCCTTTCTGCACCATTACCTTGAGGGATTTTGGCTGCAGAGCCAAGGCCAAGATAGTGGGAGGGCAGAGCAGGATATGGTGTCCTGGAAAGACTCTTTCTTGAGACCAGCAGGTGACAGCCAGGCTTATTTCCATCAGCAGCACATCCCTGGCACTGCTCTGTCCTGGGACAGAGTGACCCAAGGCATTGCTTGAGTCTGGTTTGGATGGCCACACTGCTCTGGGTTCCACTTTATGGATGCCATAAGTGCCGTGTATTCAGGACTACAGGCTGGATTTTTATTTGCCCAGAGGGCTCCAAACTCGTGGACTCCACCTAAAAACATGCTTTGGTCCCTTTCATGTGCATACAAGGGTCCTGCAAAGCCTAAACCCATATACTGAATAGCTGATCCTTCCGAAAGAAGGTTGGACACCTGGGTGTGAGAAATCAATGTGGTGAAGAGCTTTGTCAATAATTAGGCAAAAGCTGCCTGGGCAACCCTTCAGATGTGTCTTGTGCATGAGCTGTTGGTATTTAAAACTCTAAAATTCTCCATCAGCAGAGAAATGTGGCAACATCTCCCTCTTTATATGCCTAATGCTATCTGTTGGAAGGATCTCCCCATTGGTCTTGTCCATGAGAAGAACTCGTATGAACCCTCCTTCTTCCTCCTGAGCCTCCACAGTTTCAAACCTTGACCTTCATATCAGACAAGAAGATGATGAAGGATTTAATTAGGGGAACCTGCACCTATTTGTTTTAGCAAGGACCAGTTTCCTTCTGGGTCCTTTGGGGATCTACGTGCCTCATTTTAGTGACTTCTACAGAACTTGGCCTTGAAGTGTTTTCTTGTTGTTGTTTTCACATTTGCAAGTCACCTTTTCCCACTGGGCTCCAGACTTGCACGGGAAAACGTCCCAGATCAGATACCACAGACTCATGGAGCAGCATTGCTTAACGTGACCCATTTTGCAGTGTTTCCACCCAAATCTGTTCACCCCCCGTTTCACAGCAGGCTGGAGGCATTTTGCTCCTCAGCTCTTGGTGGTTCCGACCTCTGCATTCCCAAGGATGTGCTGCCAGGCTCAGCTGAGCACAGATGGGAGAATGTACTGCAGATATTCCCCACTTCTTCTTCACCATATAAGGGAGAGTTGTCCTTCCTAATGCTGGGGAATGGGGGTAGGATGAATAACTTTCAGGATTAAGAATGAAATCTGGAGACTTTCCCCTCTTCTGCTCTTCTGGGCTTGTGGGCTGGAAAGGATTGTTACCATCTGAAGGGCTGGTGAAATGGGTTGGCTCCTCGCTGTTCTGCTCCCCAGACTTGTTCCTGCAGTCTGTTGGCAGGGCTGAATGGATCTGGAGATCCAGCCTGGATGGAGTCCTCCAAATCAGGGCTGGAGAGCAGTGAAGCAGCCTGCACACAAAAACTCACTGCATCCCCACTAAATAGGACACTCAAGTCTTCAGGGCTGGAGTCCATCTGGCCCTTCACAGTCACTTAAGCAGAGCTTTCAATTGCAGCTGCCAGGGCACCCTCTTCTGAATTTTGTATTCTGAGAAAGTCCAGACCAACTCTGGTCTGCAAGAGACACGAGTTCAGTGTCTACCAACCATCCTCAGCTGCTGGTCTCGGCCAGGGAAAGCTCATGGATGTAGGGAAAGTGTGGGGAAGGTGGTCCTGTAGTCCTGCCTCTTCCCTGGGAATTTGTGCTAGAGGGATAAGCTGGGAAATAATTTTAACAGCATCTTGGAAGTGGGTGAGGTTCTGACAGAGTGTGCAGAGCTGCTGCTTTGATAAGAGAGGAACCAGAGGTCTTGGGCACTGTTTTAGGATGGTAATTTGAAAGGTCCTCCAGGGTGTTCCAGAGAGAGCAAAACTCTTTGTCACTGTTTGAACTCGGGATAACTCTTCAGGATAACTGTTTGAAACAACCTCTGAAGTGTTCCAAAGGGTGCAGAGCTCTTAGGAACTGTGTTGGGATGACTGAAACAGCCTCCAAGGTGTTCCAAAGGGAGCAGAGCTCTTAGGAACTGTGTTGGGATGACTGAAACAGCCTCCAAGGTGTTCCAAAGGGAGCAGAGCTCTTAGGAACTGTGTTGGGATGACTGAAACAACCTCCAAGGTGTTCCAAAGGGAGCAGAGCTCTTAGGAACTGTGTTGGGATGACTGAAACAGCCTCCAAGGTGTTCCAAAGGGAGCAGAGCTCTTAGGAACTGTGTTGGGATGACTGAAACAACCTCCAAGGTGTTCCAAAGGGTGCAGAGCTCTTAGGAACTGTGTTGGGATGACTGAAACAGCCTCCAAGGTGTTCCAAAGGGAGCAGAGCTCTTAGGAACTGTGTTGGGATGACTGGAACAGCCTCCAAGGTGTTCCAAAGGGAGCAGAGCTCTTAGGAACTGTGTTGGGATGACTGGAACAGCCTCCAAGGTCGCCCATGGCAAGCGAGAGGCTCAGCTGTGACTCGAGAGTGCTCCTGGTGCCAGCCTTTCAGCGAGGTGAAGGGGCAGCCCAGGGCACCTGAATTCAAACCACTGTGACCCAGATTTACCTCTGAGGCTGGCCACGTGCCTGCCGTGTCCATGCTGCCTGGTGTGGGCAATATTGCCAGTTCCTGGCTGAAGCTGGGCCACCCTCCTCTGGTTGTGTTTTGTGCCCAATTACTCTCCAGCCTTCTCTCCTTTGTCCTGTCAGCTCACCCCTGCTGGGAGCTGAACCTCTTTCCAGATGCCTGGCTGGTCTCCCAGAAGCAGCACAACACCATTGTAATGTGTAATTAGGCTGGAATTCTCCTCCAACCCCCTTTTTAATTTAAGTTACACCAATCCTTGAGTATGCAAGAGGTTATAAACCCAGGAAGAAGAGGGTCCTCACACTTTTCCCCCCCAAGATGTAACCTGTTAGTATTTTACCTGAAAACAGGAAAAATATTAATACTAAAGCCTAACACTGAAAGAGGACAAGTCTTGGAAAGATGGAGTAGGGCAATATTCCTCTTGTGAATGACATGGGGCAGAAGTCTTGGGTGAGTTTACCAAGGCCACCTGGCACAAGAAAAGTAAAAGGGATAAAAAAGTAGCACTTCCAAGGCCAATCCTAATCCTCCTTTCCGTGGCCAACACCAAAATGACTCCAGCATATGATCAGGGCTGCATCTTTCACAGACACTTACTCAAAGCAGACTGTGGCCAGACATCAAAACAATACAAAACACAGTGCAGTAGTGCCAACCTGGATCTTGCCTGTAGTGGCCAAAGTCCAAAGAAAGCACTGAAGGATTTTCAGATGTCGGTTCAGACAAATCCCTGGACTCTTTAAGATGACCATCTCTGATAACCTCTCCCAGCAGCTGGGAAGTGGCAGCTGCATCTGTAAGGCTGGTTACTGCAGTCACCACTTCTGAAAACAGCAACTGTTTGAATTCATGTGGGGTTTTGACCTAATGTAGGGGAGACAGATCCCATCAAGGAGCCCAGGACACTTTTAATGCCCCACAGGAATAATAATTCTCCCTGTTTGGTATCCAGTCTGCACGACATAAATGCTCCACATCAACCCCTGCTGTTGCAAAGACTCCAAGCTGCATCTGCAATGGAATCACAGAATTATAGAATGCTTTGGGTGGGAAGGGACCTTAAAGATCATCTCATGCCACCCCCTGCCATGGGCAGGGACACCTTCCACTGGACCAGGTTGCTCCAAGCCCCCTCCAACTGTCCTTGAGCACTTCCAGGGATGTGACAGCTGCAGCTTCTCTGGGCAACCTGTAAACCACCCTCATCGTAAAGAGTATCCAAGTGCAGCTCCATGTACTCCAGTTGATGATGCGACCCTGGAGACAGAGGGTCTTGAAAGGTAAAAGGTATTTCTAGGAATTTCTCACTTTGGCTGCAGATTTTAAGGGCATATAAATCCATGGGGAAAATACAGATATAGGCAAAGATGCCTGAAAACTATCAGGTCCCCCTTAATGCCCTTGTCTTAGGTTGGTCCTGTTCTCCACACAGCACCCCCCAAAAAATGTACTGGTTGGTTTAAACATCATCAGAGCAGCTCTCCAGCTGTCTGACATGGTTAGACTCCATCATGTTCCTTGTCAGTGTTAATCTAATCTGTATTAGCAGGAAGGCAAGTGACTGTGAAGATAAAGCCAAAGTGCTAAAGGGTAACAGCTACATGAGGTTTTTTCCCTGTGTAGCAGTTTCTGTAACAGTGACAGATTTTGGATTACAGGTCCAACTCAGTGTCTGTCAGAAGGATGTCATTCTTGAGCATCACCTGCTAGGAAGCACAGCTGAGATCCTCTGGAATGCCTGAGCTGACCCCTGTTTTAGATGTTCATACATCTCAGCTCCCTCAGCAGACCCTGGTGTTCCCCAAGGAGGTGGTTGTCACACCAGTGGGGACTATTTGAGGACTTGGTGCCAGCTAACAATTTCACCTTGATGTCCCCTCTGCCAAAGACGTGAGTCTCTTGTGCTCCCTGTTCTAGGGTCACACACAAGAAAGCCCAGATTTTCATTCTGATGAAGTTTGTCATCTCTATCAAACCTCAGAAAGTCCCAGTGCTTAGGGAATGCCACCCTTCCCCTCACTTAAACGATGTGCTGTCACTGCAGATTGGTACCAAACCCAGGGAAGGGCATAGTGAGAGTGGAAGGAGAAGGGAAGGAAGTACGAGGTCAGGTCAGTCCTCCAAGAAGTTTGTCCTGATGCAGAAAAGGAAGAAAGAAGAGAGTTTAGGAGGCTTTGTAACCATTTGTAGCTCCCAGATGCTGCTTAGCAGCTCATGGCACTCAAAAAGTGACTTCCAGGCTCTTCAGAAGTCCCTCACCTGGGGGTCTGGACATCCCACAACACAGCCTGGATCTCTGCTCCAGCTAATAGAACCTAAAATGGGACCTGATCCAAGTGTCATCTTAGTCTGTGGATTTCTTCCTGGATTTTAATTTTTTGCTTCCTTTGAGAAGAGTCTCCCTGAAATGAGAGGGATTGTCTTGCAGGGGTGTTTATTACAGACTTTAGCTGAGTGCAGGCTGTATCTGGAGCATCTCCACAGCATGCTGTAGTGTGTTGACCCTGACTGGATGCCAGACACTCATCAAAGCTGCTCTGTCACTCCCCTTCTCAGCTGAACAAGCTTCTGTGGCTGGGCCTGGCAGAAAGGAGATATGGATGGAAAGCCCTCAGCTGTAATGCACATTTTTGTCCCTTGGTGCAAACCAGACTGGTTCTCCAGCGTGCTTGAGTTATGCATCACCCATAGCCAGTCACAAAATGACACTGGATCTTTTCCAAGAATAAATGAGGTTTAAACATATCTCTTTTTTAGCGAGAAGCAAGTGTTTTTGTCTAAATTCCTCTTCCATCAAGCACATGTGCTGAGCACTGAAGTCTTGAGCTGAAAAATGGGCCTCACCTCTCAGAAATCTTCTTTCCCAATGACTGAGACAATTCTGTGTTGGGTCTGATAAGAGCAACGTGGGGATATTGGTGTCATGAGTAGATCAGGGTCATGATACTGTTCTCTAGGTGAGAGCAGGCTCTTAGTGGGACCTCTCTCTCCAGGCAGTGCCAGCTACATGTCCCCACATGAAGGATTAAGAGTCAGGACATTGATCCACATGAAGCTGGCAGTGAAAAAATTTGAAGGCAGAAAGCAAGCAAACAAAGTAAACCCTTCCCAATATGTGCTCCAACTGAGTGAATTTATGCACCTGTATTTTATTTTTGAGCGTCTATAAGTGGTTTTGAAGTGGAAATGCAATTCTTTAGTTCTGGGGAGGTGTCTATAACAACCTTGCTTCTTTACAGCCCAAATAATTCTTAGGGCTCTTCCTCAGCAGGCAGAGTATCAGAATATCTCAGAGATGTACCACATCTATTGAAATTCCTGGTATCTCCAGGAAAGCAAAGAGAAATGGAAAGCCCTGCCCTGATTATTTTTTTCCAGGCCATATCTGGGACTATTTTCTCTGTTACAGTTCCTGCTATAACATTTATAATCCTGTCATAAACAGGGATGAGGATTTATTGCAGGGTGGCTGCACCTCCTCATTTGGCTGGAGATTGTTCCATGAGACCGAGGACATTCCCACCATCCTGAAAATAACCCTGGGGGTGCTTGGCTTTTATCAGGGCATGAACTTTCTCCTGTATCTCTTGGGCTCACCCCTGGGAACCTTCCCATCACAGCAGAGCTCAGCTGTGGTGGTGGCTCCAGTTCTAGGGACATAATCTGATGAGGTGTGAGCCCCATGTCCTGGCACCTGGTGTGGGTGTCATGGTCCATGTATCTACACTTTTTAACACTTTTTCAATCTGTTATAAACCAATCTAAAGAGATCAAACCATTCTGAGGTGCCCGTTTTGATTGTCACTGCTTGTAGGCTCTGCTCTGGAGAAACCACCCTTGATAGATGAGGCAATTACCTACTTCTTTTTTATCTACATAGATATGAAGTGGAGCAGAGAAAAGTACTCCAGATACGAGTAATACTAATGCTTCTTTGTGTGATGGCTTAATGACAAAGTCAGCTCTCCCTAGCTGGAGGTGGCTGGAAGAGAAAATCTGCCTGTGCTGCTCCTGCTGAGGGGTGAAGGGGGACATCCCTGGGGTGTGTGGCTGGGTTTGTCCTCACACGAGTGACAGATGTCCTAAAGCCCTGTCAGCCCCAACAGAGCTCAGCCTGCTCACAGCACAGAGAATCCATCACCTTGCTTTGGGAATTCTGCTGCCATTCATCAAGTGATATCTCAGCTGTGACTACTTGTCAGAGAAATTTTACTGAGGATGCTTTATCCCCTTACAACCTCCACTGGACACCTTGATTTACAGCTTCCAGCTCTCAGCCCAGATGGAGCAGGTGATGCAGCTGGAGCAAGCTGGGAAATGCTGCTGTCACCCACTCGTGGGATGGCAGCAAGAACCGTCTGCTTTCCTTTGTCCCTGGGACCATGGTGGCTCAGAAGCGCTGGACTGTAGCAGGAGGAAAGAGGATTAGTGCTGGGGACCAGCTCTCTGCCTGTGCCTCATCCAGCAGGCACCTCCTGCACATCGATGTCCTGTGCATGGCATTACAGCAGTTTTCCTTCGTGGGATTTGGAAAAAGGCTCTGCTCTCTCTGTTCCCTGTTTCACTGTCTTGTTCTTGCTTTGCCCTTTGGCAGAGGGTGAGTGACTCTGGCTCTGACTCCTCCTCCTGCTTGTCAAGGCTCGGGCTGGGAGCACAGGCAGAGCCATCCTGTCTCTGAAGGGGTTTCCCCTCTGTGTGGATGTGGGTTCTGGCATGCCCACACCCCCATGTGCCAGAGCCATGGGCTGGGGAGTGCAGTCCCACCACAGGCACCAGGAGCCTCTCTGTGGCTCTGCATATCCGCGAGCCTGACCCATCTCTGTCCCCTCTGGCTCTGGCACAGTCACTCCCACACATGCCTGTCACATTTCCTGGTGGATGTTGGCTTATGCAGAGGCTGGAGCAGGCTGTGGGGATGTGGCTGGCCAGGGCAGGGAGGGAGGAGAACACCGCCTGTAATCGCAGTCCTCTGGGGCAGGTGGGAAGAAGATGGTTTTCAGCTAAAGGGAAGTATTAATTTCTCATTTGCCAGTATGAGTAGCACGGTGTTTGCAATTCTCTAAAACCACGAGGCAGATTCCCTGCTCCCTCTGGAGGCACAGGTCAAGCCCTTGTCAGCACCTCTGGGCACAGCCTGGCTCTGTGAGTGCTCCTGTATGGCTTGTGGTGAGCCAAAAGCCCCACAGAGAGGCAGGATGGGCTAATTCAGCCCCAGGACAGGCATTGCCACTGTGCTGGCTGTCTGCACAAACCTGCTCAGCCCACAGCATGGGCTGCACTGGCTGGCAGCTGTGGATGAGACACTGTGACCCTCTGCCTGCAGAATCTGGGCTCTGCTGTACTCACATCACCCCTGAAGGACTCCTGAGATAGGGGCTAAGTCAGAGGGCAGCTGGGGAGGAGGTGGCATGAATGACCAGATTGTATTGGCAATCAGTACAAACCACATCAGGTATGCACGATATGGAGAGCAGCACATTGATCATTATTAAAAATCCCCATTCCTTTATTCCTTACCCAGGTGTGGCGTGTGAGGAGCTTTTTCCTGGCGTGTGTTTGGGCCAGCTCATTATTCACAAACGACAGAGCGAGGCAAAGGGAGTGAGTTATGTTGGCCTTTGCAGACAAGTGGCAATAAAATAAGTTTATGGTACCGCCTCCTATACCATCACATATTTATGCCCCATATTTATCTTGCTTTTTCAGCCGTTTGTGCTTGCTTGTCTTGCAAGGCCACCCCACCTCCATTCCCTGAGACCAGCAAAGGGATGAATTCTGATATTGCAGCTCCCCCTGGGCAGCACTGGAGCTTCCTGGAGGCATCCAGGCAAAAGCTCTCCTGGCACGGGTGAGGGACAACTGAGCTTTGTGTTGGTTTCCTATAGGTTCAGGCCAAGTGGCTCTGCAGGCCCTTGCTGGGGCTGAGCCCAGCCTCTCTCAGCAGTTTGGGATATGACCTGCTCAGCAGCCTGCTGAGATCTTGAACCATAACTGGTGCAGCCCATGGGTACCTGCTCTGGAAGGAAGGGATTTGCTTTGCTGTCCCCGTGACCAAGCACATTTGGTTCCTTGAAATCTGGCAGTATTAGAGTTTCTGCATCCCATGGAAGGTCCAACACCCAAATGTCAAATCCGGTCAGAGGGAAAGGGACTAAGCACTGAGGGGACAGGACACGATTCTGTCATCTTTAAAGCCAACAATGAGATTTCGGCTGGATGCCCAGCCAGAGGGGTGAAATGCATGGTTTTCATTCCAGATCCCAACTCTGTTTGCCCCCATTTCTCTGTTCCCTGGCTGGCCCACCATGTGCAGCCGCAGCACAAAGACATGAAAGCACAGCCCTTTGTGCCATCTGACAGCAGCACACTGTCCCCCATCTGTCCCCAGGGTCCCTCTGCAGTGTGACCCTTCCATTGTGCTCCAGCCCTGTCTGCAGGGCAGTGATTTGGCTTTGCTCACATGAATTACCTGTGGAAGGACAGACATCTGTATGACGCAAAGTAAAGGACACTAAATTATGATAAACAAGGCTTTTGATTTCTCTTCGTGTGGGTGTAGCAATGACTCCTCTCCAAGTTGTTTCTGCTTCCCTTTTCTGAGTTATTGACATGTATTTCCTTTTGCTGCCAGCTTTGACGGCTGCTGCTAAGCCAGCCAGCACTCATCTCTCAACCCTGAATAATCAAGTGACTGGGACAGCTAACAGAAGGACAGTCTCCCTCTAGGACATGATGGTCCTGACGTACAAATGTGTTCACACACAATGAGGTTGAAAGGAGAGGACCAGGTGGGCAAAACATGTGTGCTGGTACACCGTGATTTGAAACACATGATAACAAAATTTCTGCTGCAATATTAATCCTCGTGACTGCCTGTTGCAGCCTTGCATGCTCAGTGAGGTTCTGCTCAATGCATCTGCATCCCCTCCCCAGACCTCTGCACAGAGGAGCAGGGGAGAGGCTGCAGGAGAGCCAGGTTTGTCCTTTTCATGCCCTACATAGTGGGCATTAAGGGGATAAGACAAACGAAATAGTGGAGTCCCAGTTCCTCATCATTCTATCAAGAGGGAAATCCCATCCCACCTGCAAGGATAAGCCCCTGGAGAGCAAGGGTTTGGTAGCATTTTAGTAGTGACTGCCTCACTCTATCACACCAACCCATCCTAAGCCCTAGGTCCTGCTAATTTTTACCAAAATGCTGAGTGATATCCAGATAATTGGAAATATTGTGATATTTCCTTGGTGTTGTTACTGTGGAAGAGTCAAGGAGTGTCACCAGATGCTTTGGTACAAACTTCCTCCTCCCTTGATGCTGTCTCTCTTGCTTGGCACTCCTGCCAGCCAGCTCCAGAAATTCTGCCCTGAAAGACGTCATGGATGTGCCCAGCAGGACTTGCCTACATGCAGCAAGTGTTTATGTGCCTGCAGGAGCCAAAATATTCCCTTTCCCACCAGCACCAGGAGCACGGAGCGAGGCGGCCACATCTACCTGAAGCTCTGGAAATTTTTAACATAAAAATTATTTGATTGATTTGGGGAGGGAGAAAGAAACACAAAAGGCCTTAAGATTTCACTGATTTCTCCTGGGACTCTTTTCTGTACACAAAGTGTTTCCTGCTCTGTTCTTGGAAGCATTACCCTTGGCTGGGCCTGGCCTTTAAAACATTACCAGCTGTATGCAAAATAGAGTGCAAAGTGCCAAAAAGCCCCGCAGGCTACTTACATTTGGCTGGAGCTTGCTGTGTTGGCCAAGCTACAGAGATACTTTGTTCATCGGCCTTGCAAGGAAAGCAGCTACTTCAAGCTGTTTGGTCCTGTTTATACACAGAGTTACCATGGAAGTCCCCAGGCCCCACAGCTTTGCATGCTCACATATCCAGGGTGTATTTTTCCGGGACCTGATTTGTCTCTCATTTGTTGGTAGGAAGCTCTGGGATGAGGTTCTTGCGTAGATGTTGGGTGCAAATTGATTTATGTTTGTGGGGAAGGGTTGCTTGGGTGCTGTCTGGGTCTTCTCTTGGTGCAAACAAGAACAGGTGGAGGAATGGGATACCTGATGCATTAGCAAGAACATTTTTCTGGG
The DNA here is from genome assembly GCA_013397915.1 of Daphoenositta chrysoptera. Lineage (NCBI taxonomy): Eukaryota > Metazoa > Chordata > Aves > Passeriformes > Daphoenositta > Daphoenositta chrysoptera. The sequence goes on from VZRO01002985.1 coordinate 69,411, forward strand.
GTGAATTTGGGGAAAAGTAGTGCTATCAAAAAATTTGATCGCAGAAAAACTCTTGCAAGCTGTATGGAAAAAATAACTTATAATTGTATTGGGTTTTATGTTTACAATAAATAGATACACATTTCCTAAAGTGTGATAATCAGATGAGGTCAACCTGAATTACGAAAATACAGAAAATCAAAAGAGCTCTACATTAATTTCTCCAAGATAAATTGTTGTGCCCTTGGATCAGTGCATTTTAAGTACTATATTGTAGGCTCTCTCTGTTGGAGTATTCACTATACTCTAAAAGCTCAGTCTAGAGGAAACCTCTATCTTATCAAAGTCAAAAGTATGAAGCATGTGGCAGATCCTACAACAACAAGCATAAGAATAACTGGGGTTATTTTAGGAGATTTTAGGGAAAAGTTAACAACCTTTGCAATATTTGTGGCTGAGATCATCTGGGTTTTCTTGAATCCTTGGGCTACCACCCCAGCTAATAGGGATGTGGATTTCTTGACTTTTCTTTCTGCTATTATTTGTTACTTTAGCTGTTTTATTAAAAACTCTTCTCATGGCTGAACACTTGTGATTAATCACCTCTTGCCAACATGTCACAAGCAGACTGAATAATGGCATAGCTGGATATGAGGGTATGGCTGGAGACCCTCTCCTGACTGGCTCTAGGTATCCAGGTTAGGGAATTTTACATCTCTGTGCTGGCAAGCAGTGCTGGGGAAGACTAAAACATTGCTTTCTTGGCCTCATACCACGGCCCAGGATTACCTCGTGTGCTGGGTGGAGTGGTTTGAACACATCCTTCTGTCCTGCAAGGAATTGTGCTCTCAGTGAGTGGTTGGGGGGAGTGGGAACACGTGAACCTCACAAGCTGATGGTGAAAAAACACTCCTCCCTGTGTCTGAGGTCTGATCTCAGAGCCTGAGTGGGGCCAGTGGGGGCTTTTCCCACTCATTTTTGCAGGGCAAAGGCATTTTGGCCTTGTGGAAGGGGAGCAAGGCTGAGCACTGCAGGCTGGCCAAAGTCTCCAAGCCCAGTTGGCTGAGGTAGAGCCTGGACAGCACAGCTACACCTGTGAAATAAAGGTTCTCCTTCTGCTTTGGCTTTCAGACATCCTCACTCAGGAGCAGAAACGCTTGGGAAGCAAACCAGCAATGTGTCTGCTGTCTGTGCACTTGCTTTCTACCAAAGAGGGACTCAGCCAAGCCTGGAGTTCATTCTGTCTTGGCCAATAGTTAATAATAACCCCTGCAACAGCTTCTTTTTCTTTTTCTTTTTTTTTTTT